>CM019073.1:22697451-22809268 GCA_009667805.1 Leptobrachium leishanense
GCGGCCCATGCCCATCATTCAGGAGCCCTTTAGCCGGGTGGCGGTCGACATCATTGGGCCGTTGCCCGCCCAGTGCCACCGGTAAAAGGTACATCCTTACCGTAGTGGATTATGCCACCCGGTACCCCGAGGCTGTGCCTTGGCCAACATCCAGGCGGACACCGTAGCGGACACGCTCCTCCGGGTGTTCACGAGGGTGGGGTTTCCCCGAGAAATCCTATCCGATCAGGGTACCCAGTTCACCCGCGGAGCTCACCCAGCAGCTCTGGCGTCTCTGCGGTGTTAGGGCGCTGCACAGCTCCCAGTATCACCCTCAGACCAATGGGCTGTGCGAGCGGTTTAATGGGACCCTGAAGCAGCTCATTCGGGCCTTTGTGCACGAGAGCAGGGATTGGGAGAAGTATCTTCCCCACCTGCTGTTCGCCTACCGGGAGGTTCCTCAGGAATCCACCGGTTACTCCCCCTTTGAGCTGCTTATGGGCACCAGGTGCGAGGACCCCTGGATCTGGTTAGGGCTCAGTGGGAGGGGGCACAGGAGGAGATGGATGGGTTCCTGTGTTGGATTACGTCTTGAAGCTCCGGGAGCGCTTGGTGGAACTCGCGGGGTTCGTGCAGGAGAACATGGAGACGGCCCAAGCTCAGCAGAAGGCGTGGTACGATCGCGCTGCGTGCAGTCGCTCGTTCTGCGTGGGGCAGAAGGTTTCTGGTGTTGAAACCACAGCGGCAGAACAAGCTGCAGGCGGCCTGGCAAGGTCCCTACAAGGTGCTAACCCAGCTGGGGGATACCACCTATGTGGTTGTCAGCTGCGCAGACACCAGAATCCAGCGGACGTTCCACGTCAATATGCTGAAGGCCTTCCATGAGCGGCCGGAGACGGTGGACGCCATATGCGCGCCGGCGGCCGAGGAGACGGAACCGTTTCCGTAGGAAGAACTTCCGGGGTAGCCAGGCAGCCTTCCGGGGTGGATCAGGTGCAGCTGGGGAGGAGTTAGGACCCGAGAAACAGGCGCAGGCGCGGCAGCTGCTTCTCGCCTACCCGGGGGTTTTCTCGGCTCTCCCGGGATACACGGACCAGGCCATCCATCAGGTGGACACGCCGGTCAGAGACCCCTTCGGCAACCTGCATACCGGCTCCCGGAAGCGGTCCGCGAGTCCATGCGGGCCGAGATCCGGAGATGCTGGAGCTGGGGTCATTGAACCGTCGGCCAGTCCATGGGCGTCGCCCGTGTCCTGGTGCCCAAGAAGACGTACCACCAGGTCCACCAGGTCTGCGTCGACTATCGGCGGATAAACGATTGTACCATTACGGAACGCTTATCCGATGCCCCGAGTCGACGAGTTGCTAGACCAGATCTCCGGGGGTCATTTTCTGACCACGGTGGATCTGTGCAAGGGGTATTGGCAGATTCCCCTTGCCGAGGAGGCGACCCCGAAGTCGGCCTTCATCACCCCGTTCGGCTTGTATCAGTTTCGGGTCATGCCGTTCGGGATGAAGAACGCCCCTGCTACCTTCCAGCGGTTAATCGATCGCCTCCTCGATGGCCTCCAGGGATTCGCTTGCGCATACCTGGATGACATAGCCATCTATAGCCAGACCTGGGAGGAACACCTGGACCATGTAGGGACAGTCCTGGGCCGGATTAGGGACGCCAACCTGACCCTGAAGCCGGAGAAATGCAAAGTGGGGATGGCCGAAGTACAGTATCTGGGCCACCGGGTGGGGTGCGGGATACAACGGCCAGAGCCCGCTAAGATAGAGGCTATCCTAGATTGGCCCACCCCTGTGACCAAGACCCAGGTCCTCGCCTTCTTGGGCACCGCGGAGTACTACAGAAAATTTGTACCCCATTACAGTGACCTGGCCAAACCTCTGACTGACCTGACAAAGAAATCCCTGCCCCGCCAAGTCCTGTGGTCCCCGGAGTGCGAACAGGCCTTTCGGCAATTGAAGGCCGCCCTGACCCAAGCTCCCCTGCTAGCAGCTCCCAACTATAACAAACGTTTTGTTGTTCACACAGACGCGTCCATGTTCGGACTGGGAGCTGTCCGAAGTCAAGTGGGGGACGACGGGGGGGATCATCCGGTGGCGTTCATCAGCCGGAAGCTGTTGCCACGAGAGGTGGGGTATGCTGCGGTGGAGAAGGAGTGCCTGGCCTTGGTCTGGGCCCTACGGAAGCTCCAACCCTATGTCTACGGTCGGTCCTTCACCGTGATGACCGACCATAACCCCTTGGTGTGGCTCAACCGGGTGGCCGGGGAGAACGGCCGCCTGTTGCGGTGGAGCCTGGCTCTCCAACCCTTCAATTTTACAATCCAATATCGGCCCGGGTCGCAAAACGGTAACGCAGATGGGTTATCGCGGCAGTCGGCCCGGGAACCAGGGGATTGGGGAGCCCCGACTACCTCGGTACGACCCGTTGGGGTCCAACCGAGTGCGTCGGACCTTGGGGAGGGGGAGGAGTGTCACGGAATGGCTCAGCACCCTCAGCCAGGGGCGGTGCAGTGACAGTAATATGGCCATGGACAATTAGGTGCGGTGGCACGCACGGAGTTTTAAAGTACGTTTATTTAGATGTGTTATGTGTGGTGTAATAAAGTGTCCCCGTTTGTGTTGTGAAATGTATTCCCTTTGTCTGCCTTGCCCGCCGCCATTTTCCGATTGCCTCGTGGCCGTTATCAGATTCTTCGAATCGGAAAATGGCCGATTCGAACCATCCGGTTCGAATCGGAAAATGGCCGATTCGGACCATCCGGTCCGAATCGGCGACTCCCCGAACTGTAATGGCCAATGGGTCCTGGGAGGGCGGGCAGGGATTCCCATTGTATTGTAATTTGTGTGAAGTTGATAAATGCCTGAGCTGTGAATAAAAAACCCAGATTTAGCAGTGCATCCAGCCTCGACTGATGTGTTTATTTCTCCGCCGTACTTCATCGTCTGAGTATTCCCCGCAGTCTCAGGGTACGGTGTCCACTTAGATCCGAACCGAACCGAGCGCTCTGTGCCTGCATCTCGCATCAGGACAGAGGCGCAGTGGATGGTGTTCGGTTCCCAGACGATTAGCCGAGATCCGATCCGAAGGGCGCGGCCGTGTACCGCGCTTCGGTATTGGAAGAGATCGCGGTAAGATCCGAATACTTTGCCGATCCCGCCAGATCCGAAGCTGCATCTATAGAAGATCCGAAAAGTCCTCCGCAATCAGATCCGAATATTCCTGGAAAAGATCCGATCTCCGAAATCGGCCGGCCGCCCGCAAACGCACTCCACACCCACAAGGTCAGTGAACCAGCTGCTCGGGACGCTGAGTACCGTATGGCTCAGTGGTCGGGCTGGTTCTAGGCAGGGGTCCCCTCCACCGCCCGCTAACCTTTCCCCAGGGTCACGCCAGGCCGCACGAGACGCCGAGTGCGCGTCACTCGGTAGTCGGGCCAGCGGTAAGCGACGGGGCCACGCAGATAGAGCACACCCGCAGGCGGACAACATCCCATTCCGTCATACCAGTGCAGAGCCCAGCGCCCAGCGCCGAGCCCAGCACCGAGCCCAGCGCCGAGCCCAGCACCGAGCCCAGCACAGAGCCCAGCGCAGAGCCCAGCACCGAGCCCAGCGCAGAGCCCAGCACCGAGTGCAGAGCCCAGCACCGAGCGCAGAGCCCAGCACCGAGCCCAGCGCAGAGCCCAGCACCGAGCCCAGCGCAGAGCCCAGCACCGAGCCCAGCACCGAGCGCAGAGCCCAGCACCGAGCGCAGAGCCCAGCACCGAGCCCAGCACCGAGCCCAGCGCAGAGCCCAGCACAGAGCCCAGCACCGAGCCCAGCACCGAGCCCGCACCGAGCGCAGAGCCCAGCACCGAGCCCAGCGCCGAGCCCAGCGCCGAGCGCAGAGCCCAGCACCGAGCGCAGAGCCCAGCACCGAGCCCAGCGCAGAGCCCAGCACCGAGCCCGGCACCGAGCGCCGAGCCCAGCACCGAGCCCGGCACCGAGCCCAGTGCAGAGCCCAGCACCGAGCGCAGAGCCCAGCACCGAGCGCAGAGCCCAGCACCGAGCCCAGCACCGAGCGCAGAGCCCAGCACCGAGCCCAGCGCAGAGCCCAGCAACGAGCCCGGCACCGAGCGAAGAGCCCAGCACCGAGCGCAGAGCCCAGCACCGAGCCCGGCGCAGAGCCCAGCACCGAGCCCGGCACCGAGCGCAGAGCCCAGCACCGAGCCCGGCACCGAGCGCAGAGCCAGCACACCGAGCCCGGCACCGAGCGCAGAGCCCAGCACCGAGCGCAGAGCCCAGCACCGAGCGCAGAGCCCAGCACCGAGCCAGCACCGAGCCCAGAGCCCAGCACCGAGCCCAGCGCAGAGCCCAGGACCGAGCCGAGCGCAGAGCCCAGCACCGAGCCCAGCGCAGAGCCTAGCACCGAGCGCAGAGCCCAGCACCGAGCGCAGCGCAGAGCCCAGCACCGAGCGCAGCGCAGAGCCCAGCACCAAGCCCAGCACCGAGCCCAGCGCAGAGCCCAGCACGAGCGCAGAGCCCAGCACCGAGCGCAGAGCCCAGCACCGAGCACAGAGCCCAGCACCGAGCGCAGCACCGAGCGCAGCGCAGAGCCCAGCACCGAGCGCAGAGCCCAGCACCGAGCGCAGAGCCCAGCACCGAGCGCAGCGCAGAGCCCAGCACCGAGCCCAGCGCAGAGCCCAGCACCGAGCCCAGCGCAGAGCCCAGCACCGAGCGCAGAGCCCAGCACCGAGCGCAGCGCAGAGCCCAGCACCGAGCGCAGCGCAGAGCCCAGCACCGAGCGCAGCACCGAGCGCAGAGCCCAGCACCAACCCCAGCACAGAGCGCAGAGCCCAGCACCGAGCCGAGCACAGAGCCCGGCACCGAGCGCAGAGCCCAGCACCGAGCCCGGCGCAGAGCTCAGCACCGAGCCCGGCACCGAGCGCAGAGCCCAGCACCGAGCCCGGCACCGAGCGCAGAGCCCAGCACCGAGCGCAGAGCCCAGCACCGAGCCCAGAGCCCAGCACCGATCCCAGCGCAGAGCCCAGCACCGAGCCCAGCACCGAGCCCAGCGCAGAGCCCAGCACCGAGCCCAGCACCGAGCGCAGAGCGCAGCGCAGAGCCCAGCACAAAGCGCAGAGCCCAGCACCGAGCGCAGAGCCCAGCACCGAGCGCAGCACCGAGCCCAGCACCGAGCGCAGAGCCCAGCACCGAGCACAGAGCCCAGCACCGAGCGCAGCACAGAGCCCAGCACCGAGCGCAGCACCGAGCCCAGCACCGAGGGCAGCGCAGAATCCAGCACCGAGCCCAGCACCGAGCGCAGCGCAGAGCCCAGCGCAGAGCCCAGCACCGAGCGCAGCGCAGAGCCCAGCACCGAGCGCAGAGCCCAGAACCGAGCGCAGAGCCCAGCACCGAGCGCAGCGCAGAGCCCAGCACCGAGCGCAGAGCCCAGCAGAGCCCAGCACCGAGCGCAGCACCGAGCGCAGAGCCCAGCACCAAGCCCAGCACCGAGCCCAGCGCAGAGCCCAGCACCGAGCGCAGAGCCCAGCACCGAGCGCAGAGCCCAGCACCGAGCGCAGAGCCCGGCACCGAGCGCAGAGCCCATCACCGAGCCGAGCACAGAGCCCAGCACCGAGCCCGGCGCAGAGCCCAGCACCGAACCCGGCACCGAGCGCAGAGCCCAGCACCGAGCCTGGCGCAGAGCCCAGCACCGAACCCGGCACCGAGCGCAGAGCCCAGCACCGAACCCGGCATCGAGCGCAGAGCCCAGCACCGAACCCGGCACCGAGCGCAGAGCCCAGCACAGAGCGCAGAGCCCAGCACCGAGCCCAGCGCAGAGCCCAGCACCGAGCCCAGCGCAGAGCCCAGCACCGAGCCCAGCGCAGAGCCCAGCGCAGAGCCCAGCACCGAGCCGAGCCCAGCACCGAGCCCAGCGCAGAGCCCAGCACCGAGCCCAGCGCAGAGCCCAGCACCGAGCCCAGCGCAGAGCCCAGCACCGGGCCCAGCGCAGAGCCCAGCACCGAGCGCAGAGCCCAGCACCGAGCGCAGCGCAGAGCCCAGCACTGTGCGCAGCGCAGAGCCCAGCACCGAGCGCAGCGCAGAGCCCAGCACCGAGCGTAGCGCAGAGCCCAGCACCGAGCGCAGAGCCCAGCACTGAGCGCAGAGCCCAGCACCGAGCCCAGCACCGAGCGCAGCGCAGAGCCCAGCACCGAGCGCAGCGCAGAGCCCAGCACCGAGCGTAGCGCAGAGCCCAGCACCGAGCGCAGAGCCCAGCACCGAGCCCAGCACCGAGCGCAGCGCCCAGCCCAGCACCGAGCGCAGAGCCCAGCCCAGCACCGAGCGCCCAGCCCAGCACCGAGCGCAGAGCCCAGCACAGCACCGAGCGCAGAGCCCAGCACAGCACCGAGCGCAGAGCCCAGCACAGCACCGAGCGCAGAGCCCAGCACAGCACCAAGCGCAGAGCCCAGCCCAGCACTGAGCGCAGAGCCCAGCACCGAGCGCAGAGCCCAGCCCAGCACCGAGCGCAGAGCCCAGCCCAGCACCGAGCGCAGAGCCCAGCACCGAGCGCAGAGCCCAGCACAGCACCATGTGACGGAATGGAGTATCCGCCTGCGGTCCTGCTCTATCTGACCCCCTCTTTGGTGTTGCCAAGCCCGACTACCGAGTGGCACGGCACCCGGCGTCTCGAGCGGCTTGGGTAGAAGACCACGTGGTGGTGGAGATCTGGAGAGTAGATGGGGCACCCACGGTGGAAATCCGCCCGACTACCGAGTGGCACGGCACTCGGCGTCTCAGGCAGCGGATCTACTGACCATTGAAAGGCTGGAGACGGTCTGCGTGGCGAACCGCGGTTCGGTAGAGTCTCCTTGAAGATGCAGGCACGGCGCTGCGTCGAGGTCCCGATTCGGGGTGGTTGCGGTATCCCGAGGTACCAATTCAAGGTGGCGCAACGGCGCGGCGAATCGAGGTTCTGCTGCGGAGTTAGAATGACCCGTTCCTGGGTAGTGGTGAGATATAGCCGACGTAAAATGACAACACCAGGCAGAGCTGTATGTTTCAAACACTCAGATGATCTGAATCCTTTAATGAACAACGCCACTATTTATGCTCCAGTACAACAGTCATAATTTGCATACCCATACTAATTAGGAGCCTATCCATACAATGAGGTATGGCAGTTATTTACAATCAACTTTCTTCACATTCTCTTAGCCTTCAGTCCACATAACATTTGTACATCCATTGTTCCAGCACATCAGATTAAACACACACTCTATCAGAGATCCCTTAAATTAAACATGTACTTAGATAATGGGGAAAATCCCTGACGCATAATTTACACAACAGCAAAGCTTGTTTACTGTTTTATACAAAGACACATTTACCTACAGGAATATAGTATTTTAAAACCAAAGCTATGTCATTTTTCACTAAACTAAATTAAACTAAAACCAAACGATGTAAAACATATTTAAAACCACACAATATAAATGAACATAAGGTCTTCCCCAAAGCAACGGTCTATGTCTTTTGGGGTTTTCGCCATGGAAATAAAAGTCTTGGGGTTTGACGTGGTGTGACGGAATGGAGTATCCGCCTGCGGTCCTGCTCTATCTGACCCCCTCTCTTTGGTGTTGCCAAGCCCGACTACCGAGTGGCACGGCACCCGGCGTCTCGAGCGGCTTGGGTAGAAGACCACATGGCGGTGGAGATCTGGAGAGTAGATGGGGCACCCACGGTGGAAATCCGCCCGACTACCGAGTGGCACGGCACTCGGCGTCTCGGGCAGCGGATCTACTGACCATTGAAAGGCTGGAGACGGTCTGCGTGGTGAACCGCGGTTCGGTAGAGTCTCCTTGAAGATGCAGGCACGGCGCTGCGTCGAGGTCCCGATTCGGGGGGTTGCGGTATCCCAGAGGTACCAATTCAAGGTGGCGCAATGGCGCGGCGAAGCGATGTTCTGCTGCGGAGTTGGAGTGACCCGTTCCTGGGTGGTGGTGAGATATAGCCGACGTGAAATGACACCACCAGGCAGAGCTGTATGTTTCAAACACTCAGATGATCTGACCCTTTTAATGAACAACGCCACTATTTATGCTGAAGTATACAGTCACAATTTGCATACACATACTAATTAGGAGCCTATCCATACAATGAGGTATGGCAGTTATTTACAATCAACATTCTTCACATTCTCTTAGCCTTCAGTCCACATAACATTTGTACATCTATTGTTCCAGCACATCAGATTAAACACACACTCTATCAGAGATCCCTTAAATTAAACATGTACTTAGATAATGGGGAAAATCCCTGACGCATAATTTACACAACAGCAAAGCTTGTTTACTGTTTTATACAAAAACACATTTACCTACAGGAATATAGTATTTTAAAACCAAAGCTATGTCATTTTTCACTAAACTAAATTAAACTAAAACCAAACGATGTAAAACATATTTAAAACCACACAATATAAATGAACATAAGGTCTTCCCCAAAGCAACGGTCTATGTCTTTTGGGGTTTTCGCCATGGAAATAAAAGTCTTGGGGTTTGTCGTGGGGAGCGCTACGTCAGTTCCATGACATATCTCCCCTCCCCAAAGGAGTCCGACGGCCACAGTTGGACCCCAACGGGTCGACTAGGGGTCGTTGGAGCAATAGTCCATACCTGGGTCCATAGTCTGTTGGGAGGAGGCGAGCCACCAGGCTTCTCCATTTGTCCTTGCGGCAGTGCCTGGCGTGTTGGGGGTACAAATCTTTGGGGGTACCCCCTCCGGAATAAGGGTCCTGTGGTCGGGGAGGGGTACCGCCTGTACCACCTCCAGAGGTATCGCGCACCGGGAAAAACGGGTGCTAAATGCACGCGCCCCGAGTGCCCTGGTCAGCCGTTAAAAAACAGTGGCTGCATGGGGCCTCCGGGCCAAAGGGGTGTGGAGATGGGCAGAGTTGAAACAGGCTCTGCCCCATTGCCAGCGCGTCGGCTGGGAGGTTCAAGGCCGAGGAAGGGTCCCCGGGCAGGAGAATGGCGTCCTCCATCTCCGGTGGGGTCAGTGGCTGCGGGATAAGCAGCCCGGGTGTATCCTCTTTCTGCTCCTCGGGACAGACGAGAGAGGGTGGGCAGAGGCCAGCGGCACTCTGCCGCATTGCCAGATCTTCTGCTGGGGAGTGGGTATAGGAACAAAGTCCAGGGGGTCGGATGGGGTCAACGGCTGTGGGATAAGCAGCTCAGGTAAATCCTCCTTCTGCTCCTCGGGGCAGATGAGGGAGGGTGGCAGAGGCCAGCGGCACTCTGCCCCGTTGCCAGCTCTTCTGCTGGGGA
Source organism: Leptobrachium leishanense (assembly GCA_009667805.1). Taxonomy (NCBI): domain Eukaryota; kingdom Metazoa; phylum Chordata; class Amphibia; order Anura; family Megophryidae; genus Leptobrachium; species Leptobrachium leishanense. The sequence goes on from CM019073.1 coordinate 22,706,747, forward strand.
GGTGGGTACAGGAACAAAGTCCAGGGGGTCGGATGGGGTCAACGGCTGTGGGATAAGCAGCTCAGGTAAATCCTCCTTCTGCTCCTCGGGGCAGATGAGGGAGGGTGGGCAGAGGCCAGCGGCACTCTGCCCCGTTGCCAGCTCTTCTGCTGGGGAGGTGGGTACAGGAACAAAGTCCAGGGGTCGGATGGGGTCAACGGCTGCGGGATAAGCAGCTCAGGTAAATCCTCCTTCTGCTCCTCGGGGCAGATGAGGGAGGGTGGGCAGAGGCCAGCGGCACTCTGCCCCGTTGCCAGCTCTTCTGCTGGGTAAACGGACACTGCCACAGTGTCTTCTTGCGGGGGTGGGAGGATAACTTCCTCACTGGGCCACTCGGACCCTTTACGCGGCCCATTCTGGTCGCTTGGCACCTGCCGTGCTTCTTCTGAGCTGGCCGGCTCATCTACTGTGGTCCCGACGGGGACCCATGGGAGCATCTCGGGCTCCAATACTTCAGTGTCACTTGGGCTGTCTGCTTCTTCCGCTAGACAGTCCCAGGTAATGGGGCTCAGGCCTAGCTGTGGAGCGTCGTCGAACAGCCTTTTGTAGGCCTTTTCGAGCTCCCATTCCTGCTCAACCAGAAACTCCAGTTCCTCTGCCTCACGGTCATCGTCAAGGTCTTCCAGTTCCTCATACCGGAGGTCCAGGAGTTGTTCCCGCCGCCACTCTGTGTCGTCCCCAAAACCGGGTCTTTGCCCATCCTTGTATACAGCAGCCCTGTGCCGCCGTAGTCGAAGCCTTTTGTTGGGCCGCTGTCTGCTGTGCTGGGCATTAGTTGGGACGTAAACCACTGGAGGGCTCTGTAGCTGGTGTCCAGTATAATTTCGCTCTGGACCAGTTCGCCTAGCTCCGTCAGCCATTCCTCTCGGGGCTGTGCTCCCAAAAAGGGCACCCGTAAGTACCACTGGTGCTCGAACCCCTCCGTATAAGTGGGAAGGGCTTCTTCAGGGCAGTCCTCCTCCTGTTGAATGGCTTCGTTCCACATCTCCTGGCGGACAAAATCTTTCCACCAGTGCTCGTCCTGCCAGGTACCAGGTGCATCCGCCTGGGCCTGGGCCATCGCCCTCCTTACTCTTCGCTGGAACCGGTCTCTTATGGACGGGGGTCCTGTGTCCTCAATTACAACTCCAGGCGCGCTGTAAATCACAAAAGAGGTATCGCTGGGGGGTGTGGCGTCCTCGGATGCAGCTCCAGGCGAGCTGTAAGCCTCCATCCAAGGGTCGCTGGGATGTGCGGTGTCCTCAATTACAACCCCAGGCGCGCTGTAAATCACAAAAGAGGTATCGCTGAGGGGTGTAGATTCCTTGGATGAAGCTCCAGGCGTGCTGTAAACCTCGAACCAGGGTTCTACGGGGTTGGGGACGCTTATCAGTTGCTGGTCCATCCTGTGAAGCTCCTTCACCAGGGTTTTCTTATTTTTGTTGCCGGGATTTCCTCCCCGAGTCTCCAACATGCCACGTAGGGTGTCCCTGGTGTAGTGACTGTACACCACCATGGCGAGGGTCTTCTTGGGGGGTGCAGAGAGCTATCCCACCGCTTGCCACCAATGTGACGGAATGGAGTATCCGCCTGCGGTCCTGCTCTATCTGACCCCCTCTCTTTGGTGTTGCCAAGCCCGACTACCGAGTGGCACGGCACCCGGCGTCTCGAGCGGCTTGGGTAGAAGACCACATGGCGGTGGAGATCTGGAGAGTAGATGGGGCACCCACGGTGGAAATCCGCCCGACTACCGAGTGGCACGGCACTCGGCGTCTCGGGCAGCGGATCTACTGACCATTGAAAGGCTGGAGACGGTCTGCGTGGTGAACCGCGGTTCGGTAGAGTCTCCTTGAAGATGCAGGCACGGCGCTGCGTCGAGGTCCCGATTCGGTGGTGTTGCGGTATCCCGAGGTACCAATTCAAGGTGGCGCAACGGCGCGGCGAAGCGATGTTCTGCTGCGGAGTTAGAGTGACCCGTTCCTGGGTGGTGGTGAGATATAGCCGACGTGAAATGACACCACCAGGCAGAGCTGTATGTTTCAAACACTCAGATGATCTGAACCCTTTAATGAACAACGCCACTATTTATGCTGAAGTATACAGTCACAATTTGCATACCCATACTAATTAGGAGCCTATCCATACAATGAGGTATGGCAGTTATTTACAATCAACATTCTTCACATTCTCTTAGCCTTCAGTCCACATAACATTTGTACATCTATTGTTCCAGCACATCAGATTAAACACACACTCTATCAGAGATCCCTTAAATTAAACATGTACTTAGATAATGGGGAAAATCCCTGACGCATAATTTACACAACAGCAAAGTTTGTTTACTGTTTTATACAAAACCACATTTACCTACAGGAATATAGTATTTTAAAACCAAAGCTATGTCATTTTTCACTAAACTAAATTAAACTAAAACCAAACGATGTAAAACATATTTAAAACCACACAATATAAATGAACATAAGGTCTTCCCCAAAGCAACGGTCTATGTCTTTTGGGGTTTTCGCCATGGAAATAAAAGTCTTGGGGTTTGTCGTGGGGAGCGCTACGTCAGTTCCATGACACGTGGGGAGCGCTACGTCAGTTCCATGACACACCATAAACGGCAGAGAGCACAGAGCAAACCACAATAAACGGCACAGAGCCGAGCACAGCAAAATAAACGACACAGAGCCATAAACAGAGCAGAGCACAATAAACGACACAGAGCAGAGCACAATAAACGACACAGAGCAGAGCACAATAAACGACACAGAGCAGAGCACAATAAACGACACAGAGCAGAGCACAATAAACGACACAGAGCAGAGCACAATAAACGGCGCAAAGCATAGTACAATATCCCTGAACAGAGCGCAAGAACAGAGCACCGACGAGCACATAGCGGAGCACAAGAGCCCTGAGCAGAGCACAATAAACGGCAAAGAGCAGAGCACAATAAACGGCACAAGACGTTAAAATCAAACTCATCGATGGACGTGAACAAGGCTACTTATTACCAGGGACTGATGCATGCTTCACTAAAAATGTTGTATTCAAAGAAATTTATTCAAAATAGTCACTAAAAATATTTAACTTTTCTTGACGCTGCTGTGTTTTCCTTTCCACCAACATTCATGCGCACCACACTTATCAATAGACTGCCCTCTGGGCAGGCTTTACACCTAGTATGGTAATAAAGGTGCAAGCTAGAGAGCTATAGAATTTCCGCTCTGGTGTTGCAGAGCCTAAATACCCAGCTGTTTCGTTTTGGGGCCAACTCTGACAGCTCTATTCTGTGGTTCCGTCTCTTGGATTCCTCGACGTATAGAGAACCTCATAGGTCAATAAATCCTCCGGGGATGGCTGGCTGACAACACGTGACACATGAATTAAATTCTATTTAGATGGTCACGGGGCTAGGACATTTTATGCGGCAATGATCACTCATATCGTACTGGCAAACTAAACTGTTCGCTGCAGAGAATGAGGATTGAGTCTGTATATCGACCTTCTCAGACGTTAAACCTCACCATAGGAACTTCCCTGCACACTGACGGTATTGTGCAGAGCCCAGCGCAGAGCCCAGCACCGAGCCCAGCGCAGAGAACAGCACCGAGCCCAGCACCGAGCCCAGCACCGAGCGCAGAGCCCAGCGCAGAGCCCAGCACCGAGCGCAGAGCCCAGCACCGAGCCAGCGCAGAGCCAGCACCGATCGCAGAGCCCAGCACCGAGCCCAGCGCAGAGCCCAGCACCGAGCCCAGCGCAGAGCCCAGCACCGAGCGCAGCACCGAGCGCAGAGCCCAGCACAGAGCCCAGCACAGAGCCCAGCACAGAGCCCAGCACCGAGCGCAGAGCCCAGCACCGAGCGCAGAGCCCAGCACAGAGCCCAGCGCCGAGCCCAGCGCCGAGCCCAGCACCGAGCCCAGCACCGAGCCCAGCGCAGAGCCCAGCACCGAGCGCAGAGCCCAGTGCAGAGCCCAGCGCAGAGCCCATCGCCCAGCGCAGAGCCAGCACCGAGCGCAGAGCCCAGCGCAGAGCCCAGCCCAGCACCGCGCACAGAGCCCAGCACAGAGCCCAGCACAGCACCAAGCGCAGAGCCCAGCGCAGAGCCCAGCACCGAGCCCAGCGCAGAGCCCAGCACCGAGCGCAGAGCCCAGCACCGAGCCCAGCGCAGAGCCCAGCACCGAGCCCAGCACCAAGCGCAGAGCCCAGCACCGAGCCCAGCGCAGAGCCCAGCACCGAGCGCAGAGCCCAGCACCGAGCCCAGCACCGAGCCCAGCACCGAGCGCAGAGCCGAGCACAGAGCCCAGCACCGAGCCCAGCACCGAGCGCAGAGCCCAGCACCGAGCCCAGCACCGAGCGCAGAGCCCAGCACCGAGCGCTGAGCCCAGCGCAGAGCCCAGCACCGAGCCCAGCGCAGAGCCCAGCACCGAGCGCAGCCCAGCGCAGAGCCCAGCACCGAGCGCAGAGCCCAGCGCAGAGCCCAGCACCGAGCCCAGCACCGAGCGCAGAGCCCAGCACCGAGCGCAGAGCCCAGCACCGAGCACAGCACCGAGCGCAGAGCCCAGCACCGAGCCCAGCGCAGAGCCCAGCGCAGAGCCCAGCACCGAGCACAGAGCCCAGCACCGAGCGCAGAGCCCAGCACCGAGCCCAGCGCAGAGCCCAGCACCCAGCACCGAGCCCAGCACCGAGCGCAGAGCCCAGCACCGAGCGCAGAGAACAGCACAGCACCGAGCGCAGAGCCCAGCACAGCACCGAGCGCAGAGCCCAGCCCAGCACCGCGCGCAGAGCCCAGCACCGCGCACAGAGCCCAGCACCACGCGCAGAGCCCAGCACCGCGCGCACAGCCGAGCGCAGAGCCCAGAGCCCAGCACCAAGCGCAGAGCCCAGCACCGAGCGCAGAGCCCAGCACCGAGCCCAGCACCGAGCGCAGAGCCCAGCCCAGCACCGAGCGCAGAGCCCAGCCCAGCACCGAGCGCCCAGCCCAGCACCGAGCGCAGAGCCCAGCCCAGCACCGAGCGCCCAGCCCAGCACCGAGGGCAGAGCCCAGCCCAGCACCGAGCGCCCAGCCCAGCACCGAGTGCAGAGCCCAGCACCGAGTGCAGAGCCCAGCACAGCACCGAGCGCAGAGCCCAGCACAGCACCAAGCGCAGAGCCCAGCACAGCACCGAGCGCAGAGCCCAGCACAGCACCAAGCGCAGAGCCCAGCCCAGCCCAGCACCGAGCGCAGAGCCCAGCACCGAGAGCAGAGCCCAGCCCAGCACCGAGCGCAGAGCCCAGCCCAGCACCGAGCGCAGAGCCCAGCACCGAGCGCAGAGCCCAGCACCGAGCGCAGAGCCCAGCACAGCACCATAAACGGCAGAGAGCACAGAGCAAACCACAATAAACGGCACAGAGCCGAGCACAGCAAAATAAACGACACAGAGCCATAAACAGAGCAGAGCACAATAAACGACACAGAGCAGAGCACAATAAACGACACAGAGCAGAGCACAATAAACGGCGCAAAGCATAGTACAATATCCCTGAACAGAGCGCAAGAACAGAGCACCGACGAGCACATAGCGGAGCACAAGAGCCCTGAGCAGAGCACAATAAACGGCAAAGAGCAGAGCACAATAAACGGCACAAGACGTTAAAATCAAACTCATCGATGGACGTGAACAAGGCTACTTATTACCAGGGACTGATGCATGCTTCACTAAAAATGTTGTATTCAAAGAAATTTATTCAAAATAGTCACTAAAAATATTTAACTTTTCTTGACGCTGCTGTGTTTTCCTTTCCACCAACATTCATGCGCACCACACTTATCAATAGACTGCCCTCTGGGCAGGCTTTACACCTAGTATGGTAATAAAGGTGCAAGCTAGAGAGCTATAGAATTTCCGCTCTGGTGTTGCAGAGCCTAAATACCCAGCTGTTTTGTTTTGGGGCCAACTCTGACAGCTCTATTCTGTGGTTCCGTCTCTTGGATTCCTCGACGTATAGAGAACCTCATAGGTCAATAAATCCTCCGGGGATGGCTGGCTGACAACACGTGACACATGAATTAAATTCTATTTAGATGGTCACGGGGCTAGGACATTTTATGCGGCAATGATCACTCATATCGTACTGGCAAACTAAACTGTTCGCTGCAGAGAATGAGGATTGAGTCTGTATATCGACACTTCTCAGACGTTAAACCTCACCATAGGAACTTCCCTGCACACTGACGGTATTGTGCATGGTTGCGATGGAATCCGAAATACAACCTTTCCTCCGCTGGGAAATACCAGTCCTGTCCTGAGGTGTCACTGGAGAGGCCACATAATTTGTGAAAATAAAAACCAAGATTTCCATTTTTATTTTTTTGGTACTAAAGCAGCACCATTTTCAGCTTGGAGTTTGAACAGATACTTACACTGTGCTCCAATAAACCTTAGATCTCTATGCTTCACCATGTGGTAACCTTTTTTTTTTCTGTTTACACTCTGGTCTCGTTGCCCAAATTGCCAGTATCCCCTTGACGCTAATACAGAAAACCAATATACACTGGTGCAGCGCCTTGTGTTACTCAAATCAGTATAGAGGTAACAGCTTACATAAAGGTGGACAACAAATGTCCCGACGGAGCGAAATATTTTCATAAGCCGATGCAACGCTTAAAAAGTGATACAGTAACGTTTTATATATGTAAGGTGGTGGAGACTCACACAGGAGCTGATAGCTCTTTATAGACGAGACAGAGGAGATATGATAGAAACATTTAAATACGTAAAAGGAATCCACAGGGTAGAGGAAGGGAGTATATTTAAAGGAAACAAAGTAGCAAAACAAGCGGACATAGTCTTAGATTAGAGGGGCAAAGGTTTAAAAGTAACATCAGGAAGCATTATTTTACTGAGAGGGTGGTGGATACATGGAACAGCCTTCCAGTTGAAGTGGTAGAGGCCAAAACAGTAATTGAATTTAAGCAGGCATGGGATAGGCATAAGGCTATCCTAAACAAAAGATAAATCCAGGTAAAGTATCCATGTAATTGGGCAGACTAGATGGGCCGAAAGGTTCTTATCTGCCGACATTTTTCTATGTTTCTGTTATATAGCGCCTATGGGATGTTATAAGGCCGACTAGTCAGCTCCTAAGTGCATTGGATCTCCACCACCTTACATATAGTGTGATACAGTATAAGTTGTATGTATTCATGTGTATATATAATATTTTTTTTATTTTTTTTTTGCAGTTGCCTTGGCTTTTTATGAAAATATTGGCTGTTGGGACACAAGTTCCTTACCTTTTTTTTAGGCAAGCTGATGCCGCTATACTAATATATTTGAGTAACACAAGGCACTGCACCAGTGTTTACTGGGTTTCTGCTTTCCTATTACAGTGACTAGGAGTACCTTCGCCTCTGGACATTTTACCTACTCTTACACACTTGGCAGCTTACACAATTAGTGTAGCACTAAGAAGTCTGCAGCTCGCATCTGTTCAAAATGAACAGACGTCTGAGCGCTGCCTACTTCCTGAACACTGCTCTTCAGTGCCTCAGAGGCAATGGAATAGCTTGGACCAATGGGAAAGCACCATTGGTCCAAGCAATTCCAAAAAAACGCCTGCAGTCATGTGACCTTCTGTCAGTGGACTCAGGGCTGTGCTTGTTGTGTGGCCTCAGTGTGTAGGAGGGGACAGTGTGCGGCTGACACTTGCCTGCCTGGAGTGGACTGTCATTGAGGTGTGTTTTAAGTTTTACTACTGCTGGACCCAGCCGAGACCTGCATAAATACCTACCAAATGCCAATGGGTCAGTGCCATCCACTGCACCGGGTGAGCAGCAGCTGTGAGCAGTTAGGTCTAATTACCATCTTAGCCAACTACTCTTCCCAGACATATACAGGGTTATCCAAAGAGATTCGAAAAGTCACCGCACGTTCGGTGACTTTTCGTTCTCTTCAATTCGGTTCCTTTTGCCGATCCCATTTCGGTGACCCTGCGGTGTATTCAGCAAACACCACAGGGTCCCCGAATTGCAGGGAAAAGCTGCCGCAAACCTGACGACAACTAACCGAATGCAGGCTGAAAACAAGCAAAAACATCTGGATTAACCTTCGAAAAAGCCGAACAGGAGCCAAACAGGAGCCGAATCACACAGAGCCGAAGCAGCTGTGACATAGAGGAGGCAGTGAATAAATTAGAAAAACCATCTGTATGAATCTGGGAAAATGAAAAGCTGTTTGCAAAGAAACTACTGAGCGGAAATTTCTGTCATTTTCACAGGAGGTCCAGGAGATGATAATAAAGAGGGCTGTTACAAAAAAAATAAGTAAACTGAAAAAAAAAATAAAAAAAAATCGGACTTTTAAAAAAAAAAAAAAAATCAGAAAAATGCTTAAAGTATCCTAAAAAATCTATAAATAAAGAGACTTTTTGCTGCAGAATTTTATAATGAACGGTTTATTAGATATTGAATTAAAACGGGAATATTTTTAACATTGAAGTCTATGGGATTCTCCTGAATTAACTTGCCGAATTAAACCACCGAATGGCAGGGCATTAGGGGAACCTTTCACTGCTGGTTTGTGTTCTCTGAATAGCCGAAGCAGTGCTTTTTCATGGGGATTTCACTGCCCTCGAACAGGGACCGAACAGGCACCGTATGTGCAGGCAATTCGCCAGGATTTGGCGAATTGCCTGCTCTCTGGATAGCCGAATGGCCAGGAAAGGTAACCGAACGCTGATTTTCAGCGTTCAGTTACTTTTCTCAAGCAATTCGATCTCTTTGAATAACCCTGATACTGTTTTCCACGTCCTTGAGATGAAAATGGTATTTTTTTTAGAAAGTCCATTTATCAAATACTTTTTAATTATATATTATTTTTATAGTAAACTATATGATACTATGAAAAAAATGGTATATTTTTAGAAATTCTATTTAATGGTGTGAAAAACGGTATATAATGTGTGGGTACAGTAATTGGTTAAGATGGTAATTAGACCTAAACACAAACACTGCAGATTTTTTTTTTTTTACTACTAGCCACTGACCTCACCGCACGTCCCTGTCTGAGACTTTACATCTTTATTTTTTAATTGTAATAACGTGCAGATTTCCCTCTCCTCTCCTGAGCTCTCAGCCCCGGTGTTAGATTGTGGCTGAAACCAGTTGAATAGTTGTCAACGATTTTCATTATCGATTTTTAATCTGTGTACATCACATACTGTTTATTTAACTCAGCCTGACTAACCGCAGACACTACTTTGATGCTGATTGGAGAAGACGTGCTGCTGCTTAAGAATTATACCCCTATTCTCTTCTTACCTCTTGTCCCATGTAAGTTACCTTCTTAAACCTAAAGCCCCCCCCCAGGCCCTCCCCTCCCACCCCCTTCCCGTAAATAAAAACACAACAAATTATTGGCATTTAGAAAAGGTCACGTCTTTTATTACTTAAGGCCAAATTCTTTGCCTCTAAGGCAGAATTATTATTATCGATCCTCGTATGCCAAATTCCTACACCAGATAACACTGGCAGCCAGATAACACTGGCAACTGCAATGCACCACAAGCATTGCCCAGAAATAGCGCCCCACGTGGCTAAGCAGGCTGACCACACATCTGCTCAGTTTATTTTATGGCAGATAGCAGGCCGAGAGGATCTGCAAACCAGAAAGGCACTTGAGCTTGGCCGTACGAACCACACTCACCCCGTACCCTGCAGATCATCCCCCCACTATCGCCCTCCACGTGCCAGGCCGCCTATTTCGCCGCTCCTCCGTAACCTAAACCATGTCCATCTTTAAAGCGCAATCCCCCAGCTGTGGCCGAACAAACCACCAGCTGGCTTCCTGCCACATGGTAAAGTACCCAACTCTTGGGATACTGTCTGTTCGATAATAACTACTCTAACCATGCTTTTAATCAAAGACAATCCCCCAACCCTGGCCGTTCAAAAAACCTCGGGCTGGCTTCATGTAACATGGTGTATCACTTGATGCAATAGGTAGACTAACCATGTCGATATTTATACAATCCCCCAGACATGGCCATTTAAACCATGAACCAGGTTCATGCAACACGGCATATTTCCATATGGGAAACCACAGGCGGTCTTGCATGAGTAGTGAAATCACCACTCCATTGCCCCTATCTGTGGTGCTTCTGCTGCGTGACCTTTCCGACGTTGTAGAGAACCAGCATCTCTGAAAAAGAAATAAACAGGGTGGGTTGGGTGGGAGTAAAAGAAAATTAGTTGCAATCCCAAACTTGTCTCACGCACATCCTTTTATAAACTCCCTTCCCCCTCCTTTCCAATGTTTATCTCCCCATTATACCCAATCACAAAGAGCCATGTTTTCCGCCCATGAAAACAAAGACACCCCCGCCTGATCCCATAAACAAAGGAACTCACTCCCCTTTCCTCTTGTGTAATATACGGTGATAATTCTTAAACCTCCTTCGTGCCTAATTAGTTTCTCATTCAAACTTAGGCCAGGTGCACATGAGCGTGTGCACTTACCGGCGCCTGTTACAGCCATGTGATGCTGCGACGGGGCCGGTCACATGCTTGTGTGCACGCAGTATGCGTCTGCCTGGAGGTCCTCCCTGTCGATGCGCATCGACGGGGCTGCGAAGTGTGATCCTCCATAGGAGGATTGCGCTTTGCAGTGCTAAGGAGGCGGGCATCGAGTGGAAGGCATGTTCCTTCCACTCGGAGTGCGCACCCGGCATTACTGTCTAGGGTTATGTTGGACACAACCAGTTTGTTTTTAGTTTACAACAGTAGCAGAACTATGGCACAGACCGTGGGATGCTGCCACTGGGTGGTTGGAGCTGTACTACCAGTGTTGCATCCTTAGTTGGACCTATAGTCCTGTGCCACTACCCCACCTTCCCTCCCTCCAGTCCAGAGCTGCCATCACTCCCACTGGTTCCTAGTCCCTTTGCCGCAAGCTCCCTCTATCCGTCCAGGCTCAAGCTCGCTCCCTCTCCTCTCCAGTCCCTCCCCCCCCACTTAGTTTGTTCATGAAATCCTATTAAAGGGACTCCCAACGCACGCTGACCACTTTAGCGTATTAACATGATCAGGCTGCGTGCAGTGTCTCCCACCTTCTCACCCTGCTTTTGTGTGCTAACCTCATGTACATCAGAGCGCTCATAGCAGCGCTTGTTCAGGGAGAAAGCCGACCTGAGCTTGAGTTGAGTTGCACACACAGCATCACGCTGACCAGGCGGTCACAACTTTGTTAAAAGTATACAAGATAATTTGTGCATGTACATACAAAAGTTACATACACTACGTAAACTGCAAACCAAACCCTTCGATTAGTTGGTAGATTTATTATCCAATCGTTTTTTTTTTTTTATTTTATATGAAAATAATTTCGTTGCAACCCTAGTCACGTTCTGCTGTCTCTAACGGGATTACTGATCTCTTAAAGCTCAAGGTCTCAAACGCCTTTTATACCTTCTAAAGTCAACACTTTCACCTCAATTCTACCTCCCAGGTTCACTGTCTTGGTGTCCCTTTTGATTCTGCTCTCTCGTTCACTTCTTGCATATGTCCTTAACACAATCTTATTACTTTAAACTCAGTACATTGCATCTGCTACTTTCTAAACCAGGACTCTACTAGGAAGAGAATCAAAGCTTTTATCTCTCACCTTGACTATTGTAACCCTCTTGTCATTTAACAATCCCAGATTATCCCTCTGTAGTCTACAATGAATGCCTCCGCCAAGTTCCTCTGCCGCACATCCTGTAACTCACTCCTTGCCGCTTTGTTAATCTCTGCAACATAATTCAAAATACTGTTCATGTACAAGAAGGTTCTTCACAAACATACCTTTTGTCTAGATCTCCTCTTACTAGCCGACATGTTCCATCTCACTCTTTGCTCTGCAAATGATTCTTCCTCTCCCCGTCCCAATTGTTTTATCAGGACTTTCCCTCTCCTCAAAACTCCCTCTGGTCTTTCAAGACAACTCTAAAAATGCGTTAGAAAAACTTGTCTCCCTAATCCTCCCATTGTACCTTTCCTGATCTTTCTCGGTCCCGTTGCATCCCATTACATTTTCATAACATTGTCTGTGTCAACCCACTCCTTTTAGATTGTTGGCTCACTTCAATAGCGTCCTCTTTTCCTATTCTGTGTCTGTTTTTGGGTTTTTTCGGTCTTCCCTTTTGTCTCCATCACATAATGCTACATGATGGCCCTGAATAAACTCTGGTCACTGAGGTGGAAACGTTGGCACCTGGTGCCAGATTGGGCCAAGTACTACCTGCAAAATCTCAAGGGAAGAGGGAATATTGCATTGATCCAACACTATATCCTAACCCTTGATTGAGATCTTGTGGGCAATGTACTCATCATGCAAGTGCCTTGCAAGTCCAGACCTCTCCTTTCTGACTTAAATGCATGTGCTTTGACATTCAGCAACCTACAAACATTGACAGTTCAGTACATGTGCTGAAGAGTCTTTCATAGCACTACATGAAGTTAGCTTTAAGGCCGGGGGGGTCAGACTAACCTTTTTTAAAAGCGGAATGAATGTCAGTGAGCGTGGATGTTCCTTCCACTTTAACGCCCCCTCAGAAGATCACACTTTGCAGCCCTGCCGAACGGGCATCAGGGAGGCTTTCAGCACAACCGCGACACCTCCGCTGTAGGGCGTGCAATTTATGCGTGCACTACAGCGTGTGGCTGGCCCCGTCGAAATGTCATAACACTACGACGGAAGCCAGGAGGCACATCACTATAGGCGCACATATTGCGCTCGCCTGACCCTGGCCTAAATTGATTTTAAAAGCTTAAGGCTATTGCCGAAGCATTAATACAACGTGGGACTATGGCGCTAAGGAAAGAATAGGGTATATATACGAGGGGGAGCTGCTAAAATCCTAAATAGTCTGTCCAACCAACAAGCAAAATAGATATAAACACACAGAGATAAAGACAGCGCTCCCAAGAAAAGGTAAATCTTTTCAACACAAAGCAGAACACAAAAAATAATTTTTCTGCAAAGTCCTTTGAGGAAAGAATATGTATATAGAGAAGTTTAATAAATACCTCAGAATCGCCAATAGGAAAAAATCTTCACACAGATGTATGTACGGGACCACTTCCTTAGACTGTGATTCCTGAGATAGCCTTTTCTTCCAACAGAAGGCACCACACATTCAGTTCGCCCTCCCGATGCGCATCCACAAACCAAGAGAGCCTCAGTACAGGAACCACGACTCCTCCAAAGATACACAATGGTCACTTGTAAATTCTTGGGCAGAATTAACCATTGCGTCGCTGCGAGGATCTCTTCAAAAGTGCCCTCCAAAAGAGAAGAACAGTAGTGCAGCCAGTTTTAACAGGAACAAGATATAAACCTTTTTAGATGGAAATACACTTACCCTTATCGGAGCCTAGCCTGGCTCGAGGGACACTCGCGTTGGGTTGTAGGGAATGGTACAGCCCTTTTAGAAAACCATCTCAGTTGAAGTCATCGATATAGTCAGCAAATGAGACCAATAAAAAATATCAATGATACAAAAGACAGAAACCAGATGCGTTTCGCGCTTTGCAGCACTTCATCAGTGGTGGGACAAACAGTGTATATCCAAAAGAGTTCATTATATACTCAAAGAAATTAGTAAGTGAGCCTTACTAATTACTAATTTACTTACTAAATTTCTTTGAGTATATAATGAACTCTTTTGGATACACTGTCCCACCACTGAAGTGCTGCAAAGCGCGAAACACGTCTGGTTTCTGTCTTTTTTATCATTGATATTTTTATTGGTCTCATTTGCTGACTATATCGATGGTTTTCTAAGGACTGTACCATTCCCTACAACCCAACGCGAGTGTCCCTCGTGCCAGGCTAGGCTCCGATAAGGGTAAGTGTATTGCCATCTATAAGGTTTATATCTTGTCCCTGTAAAAACTGGCTGCGCTACTGTTCTCTTTTGGAGGGCACTTTTGAAGAGATCCTCGCAGCGACGCAACGGTTAATTCTGCCCATCTTTTGGAGGAGTCGTGGTTCCTGTACTGAGGCTCTTGGTTTGTGGATGTGCATCGGGAGGGCGAACTGAATGTTTGGTACCTTCTGTTGGAAGAAAAGGCTATCTCAGGAATCGAAAGTCTAAGGAAGTGGTCCCATATATACATCTGTGTGAAGATTTTTTCCTATTGGCGATTTTTCTCTGAGGTATTGTATATAGAGAAGTTAATAAAAAACATGTTCTTTCCTCGAAGGACTTTGCAGAAAAAAGCAAAAATATTTTTTGTATTGTCGAAGCACCATAACCAGATAAACTTAACAGCCTTCCATATCATTCCTTTGCCCAGAAGGCCATCGGTCACATGATGGTATAGTGGGAGAAACGGCGCTATCTCCTGGTCACTTCCAAAAATGGCATGTGTTAAAGACACTTCAATTCAGACACCTAGAGATTGGACAACTCGCCTCGTTACAGGAAGCAGTCAATGTTTCTGAACCAGCTGAATAGTTTTGATTGGCAAATTTAAAGTCCAATTTAGAAGCAAAGCAAAAGATACTAAAAATAACTAAGTCTTTTTCTTTGTTACCTTTTACTGTTAAAAAAATAATATTCTGCTTTATGCAACAGAAGCAATCTGTTGCACAAAAAAGCAAAAATAGATTCACTCAAAGCTTTTATTCTTTTAAAATATGCAAAAATTGGGAGAAAAAAAAAACCCTACAACTACTATTTTCATAATCTACTAGTTGGCTGATTTATTTTCAACTCACCGGGTTTCTTTTTTTTTTTTTTGTGTATATAAAAAAAATAATGAATAGATCTAACTGAAGATAAACAATTGTGCAGCCCATACAAAAATTAACTCCTTGCCGCTGGGGACCTCCCATCCCAGCAGCAAGGTGATCTTCCAAGCCATGGGGCTACATAGCAGGCCCTGAGGCTGTCCTTAAGCCTGCCACCCGTCCTGGTGCGTCAAGCGCGTCATCGGCTACCGGAAGACCGTCTGATTTCAGGCTTTCCTTTGGCAGTCAATGATGTGCTTAGGGAGCCAGCGGGGTGTGCTATGCAGCCCCCCCCCATATGGTGTTTAGACCCAACTGCTGCGACAATGTCATAGCACACCTCGCGGTGAAATAGGTCAAAAACCATATTGGTAAAATGAACTCACAAAAGAGCTATTAAACAGCGATATGAGCATATTTAGAAAACGTAAATCACCCAAAGATCTCTCACCGTCGGAAAGCTTACATTTCTTACTCGATCTGTATACTGTATAACTTTCGTATGTACATACGTGTAACGGATCAGCTACCCTGCAGGGGTAGTTCCGTCTGCGGTGCCGAGTCTTGCTGGAGAGCTTAGCCGGGTAGCGAGCTAGCGAGGTGGGAGAGAGATTGGCAGCGGTCCCTGGATGATCTGGAAGCAAAGGATTCAGTAAAGCTGGCTTCTTCAGTGATTATGCCCTCCCCAAATACTAGTCGTGACTCAGTACAGGTTTGAAGGTAAATCAGAATGTATTTAGAATGGGAACAGACAGGGTTTATATACAAAATACAGCCATGCACATTCAGACTTCCCGCCCACCCCAACAGTTCTGATTGGTTGGTTCCAAAACCATTGCAGGCTTCTCTCAGGTCCTCTCAGTCTTCACTTGGGTCCACTGGTTGTATGCAGATGAAGTCTTGACCCCACAGTGACCACATACAGTGATTTACATAACCCATTGTAAAGGGAATCAGATAGGGGGGTGGCTGAGACAATGTGACTCCCAGCCTTTCAGAGGAGGTAAACAGATAACAGATAAACACAGAGAAAGTACTTTTGCATAATCCACAAGTTACACAAACCTATTGTACATTCTATATGAAGGAAAGCGTTTGACTATATTGGCAGGTAGGGTTGTTGAAAACCACATTTAACTAAAGAAATATAAGTCTATTTAAAACTAAAAAAATGATCAATTGACAATACATTTAAAACCATACAATATAACTGAGCATAAACTAGCAGGATCGGTGCAGGGGAAAACATGATTAATTAGAAGTCTAGCCACAGTTTTACATTAAATCTAACAAAGGAAATTAGTTCCTATAAATAAAGGGTAAATGAAATATAACAAAATAAGAATGAAATTAAACTAAATAAATCCTGTGGCGGCCGTTCCGTCACAAAGCTCCCCCAGTCCAAAGATGGCAGACCCAGTGAGACCCTTAGTCGGGTCCGCTTGGGGATGTCCATGAAAGTGTCTTTAAAAAGTCTCAAGTTTGGGTTGCTGGGGCAATGCTTTGCCAACCCCCGATAGTCTTTCGTCCATAGTCCGTAGGGAGGAGGCTGGCCCCCGGGCTTCTCCAACTGCCCCCTTGGCCTGGACCGGTGTCCGACGGACCATACAGACACACGGGGCTGGTACCCTGCCACGGGGAAACAACCTGCCCGGGTGGGACGTTGAGGGCTTTTTCTCCTCCTGGTCTCCTAGCCCCTCGCTGGTGGGCAGCCTTGCTGGCACCATTTCCTGGGGCAATGACCCGCTGGGTGGGAGATGGGGTGACCGGTGTATCCAGAAAAAGTGGTTGTGGATCTAGGCCGTCTGCCCAGCGTCGCGGGGTCACCCACTTGCAAATCCCAGCACCATCAACAATTCCACAATGGGAGTCTCCCACATCCTGGGGAACGGGAGCAGCAGCACGCCGTTGCTTGGCACAGGGGACACCTCCACCCTCACGCTGGGGCTCAAAACGTTGGTGAGCGAGACCGGCCATCTCCCCTTCCGGGATTATTACCTGTCGCTGTGGAGAGGTACCGCCAGTACTCTCTACCTGGGGTAGCCGATGCTGTGATGGAAGGAGACCGACTGACTCCCCACCCTGGAACTCGTAATCCGGTGCACCATCACAGGCACTGCGTTCTGCTGATAGCTCCTGACGAACTGTACTTGCCCAGTCTGATGCTTTCTTCGGCCCAGATGGCATGCTGTGCTGGAGTTGTAGGCTCTCTGCCTCCTGCATAGCAGTGGAGGCCAGGAGCTTGGTCTGTAGTTCAGGAGAGGAGCGGATTGTCAGTCCCTGGTGCTCTTCAGTGAGAAGGTAGTTCTCCTCTTTCTCCTCAAGTTCTGCGGTGGCAGGGCAGGGGTAGAGGTTAGCGGTCCTCTGCCGCGGTGACAGTTTTTCCGCTGAAGTGGGGGGCCGCTCCCCCATGTATGAATGGCTATCCTTGATCCCGGACGCCACCAGCCAGGGCCCCGGGCTAGCTGACCTGCACTTCTTGGGCACCGTGGAATGGACCGTAGCCTCTTTCACAGCGGGCCGTAGCATGTCCGCTGTCCCCCGCTCCTCTATCCATACTTGGGTAGGAGCGCTTCTTGGTTGGGGTTCGGGATTCCCTGCCAGGTACGTCAGCAATTGGCACGGGGGGGCCTGAGTCTCCCCCTCCCTCGTCTGGCACCCGATATTCTCCCCAGTTTCTGGAGCCTCCAGCTGGGGCCAGAGGATAGCCAAGCTCTGTCCTGATGCCAGCTCTGCTGCTGGGTTGGGGAACCGCTCCCCCGTACATAAATTGTCCTTTTCACGCGCTGAAGTGCCTGCTGATGCAAGCAGTGAATCTGGGCAAACTGCCCCACATCTCCTGGGCTCTGTAGAAAGGACCGCAGCCTCTTCCTTGGCGGGCCATGACATTGTCGCTAGCTCCTCCACCCATCCCTGAGCAGGAGTACTCCATTGGGACTCTGGTTCTCCTGGTGAGCACTCTGGCCATCTGCCCGGGTGGGCCTCAATCTCACCCATTGTCTTCAAGTTCTCCTCTTTCCACAGTGGACCGCTGTCCTGACGGCTCTCGTTGGTGGAGACCGCAGTCCCATCCACCGGTGCACTTCCACTGACCTTGGTAGGTGTCCGAATGTCACGTCTCACCCAGCTGCCCACATCCTTGCCTGGTCAGGAACGCCCCCTCCGGGTCTGCAGGCTCCCGAACCGCCGCTCCTCAGAGGCGCCAGGGTCCACGATCCACAGGTCCCCCGGTCCGGCTGGCTGTTCCCCACCGGCGGCGTCCCCTGGCCAGCAGGGCATGGCGTTCCGCCGCCCATGCGGCCATCACCACGTGGGACGCCGATCAGATGGAGCTGGCCAAGATGGCGCCCGGGGGCGGATCACAACCCACATGGTTGAAGAGGGGTGGAGTCGGAGCCTTACAGAGACCTCAGGGGAAGACCTCCTAAATAGACCTCAGCAGGACATGGTGGAGGCAGGGCACAGGGTAGAGGCGTGTCCACCTCCACCCTGTCCACTATATAAACCTGATGCTTGCTCTCCCTCATTGCTTCACAATTGTTCTCCCTCCGAGTGAACAATAGCTCCTCTGTGCCTCAGTATCAGAGTATTATTATCAGCCTTTCCCTAAGAAGTACTCAGCTCTTCCAGAGCACCTCCAGGCATCCTTCAGACCCCTTTTTGGGTTCCCATCTGGTCCCTCTCCAACATGGACGTGACACCGAAGTACTTGGTCACTCTGCTCCGCTGCAGGTTCTGCAGGAACGGTACTTGCTGAGTCCTTTGTCTTTTCCCCAGACAACATGCTGCGCTGCGGCTGCAGGATAATCACCTCCTCTGTAGCAGTTGAGACCTGGGATGCATTCTGCAGCTGGGGAGAGGGGCCGACTGCCTCCTCACCCTGGTGCTCCGAACCAGCAGAAGATCCTGAAAGTAGGTTGGCACCACCAGGTTCTGTTGGTAGCTCTTCTGCCATGTCCATCGGGGTAAGAGCGAGCGGGGGAGCATCCTCAAACAATCTCCTGTATCCCTGCTCCAGCTCCCACTCTTGGGTGGCTAGCCAGTCCAGATCACTGCTCAGCCCGAGGTCGTCAAGGTGCTCACTTTCCCGAAAGTCCCGGATCTCTTCCCATCTCAGTTTAGCTGTACTGCCAAAGGAGGGGTCGTCCTGGAGAGCGTCAAATATTAATCCCGGGCCGCCGTAGTCATAGCCCTCCGTAGGATCTTTCCTCTCCAACTTTGGACACAGGTTGGCAGCATACCATTCCAGTGCCCGGTACCCGTCCTCCAGCCATAGCTCCGTCTGGATCAGGTTCTCCAGTTGGGACAGTCTTTCTACCTGGGGTTGCACTCCTAGGAATGGCACCCGCAGGTCCCACAGTCTCCAGTATTTCTCACCCAAGGTAGGAAGAATCTTTCCCAGGTAGTCCTGTTCAAGCTGTAGGACGTCCCTCCAGAGCTTCTGCCGTGCCGAGTCATTATGCCACAACACCTCCTGGCCGAAACCTGGATC
The DNA here is from genome assembly GCA_009667805.1 of Leptobrachium leishanense. NCBI lineage: Eukaryota > Metazoa > Chordata > Amphibia > Anura > Megophryidae > Leptobrachium > Leptobrachium leishanense. The sequence goes on from CM019073.1 coordinate 22,726,016, forward strand.
ACTGTGTTGGTCAGGCGCTTCCATTCCTTGGTCCCAGAACTCCTCTTCCATGACTGCAGGGAGTATCTCCTGGGACGCTGTAGATTCCCCGAGCTGGTACCGCAACTCGGTCACTCTGAGCTGATTGACCCCTGCCAAAACGATGGCGATCACCTCCGCCGGGGGGTTGGCTCCGAACAGGGCCAGCTTCCATTGTACCTCCCGGTGCCATTCTGTGGATTCTGAGTCCTCGTGGAGGGCCAGACTTGCCCGTTCGTCCTCCATCAGTTCCTTGGTGGGGGCAGCTTTTGGCTTACCGCTGGCCGCTTTATCCCTGGAGAAGTTCCTTGAGAAGTTCCTTGAAGTTCCTTGAGGACTGTGCGCTTCCAGCCGTCGTAGCGCTGAGCAATACGGGGTGAACGGCTGTAGGACGGTGTAGCAATCTCTCGAATCCCCGGGTGTCTGAGACCGGGGTCAAGCCAGCGGCTGTATTTCCCCCTGCTGGGCTGGTCTCAGAATCTCCCCAGGTGATGTGCTGCTCCAGGCGCTCGGCGTGTCGCGGTGGCTGAGACCGGGGTCAAGCCAGCGGCTGTATCTCCCCCTGCTTGTCTGGTCTCAGCCGGATCCCACCGCTGCCACCAATTGTAACGGATCAGCTACCCTGCAGCGGTAGTTCCGTCTGCGGCGCCGAGTCTTGCTGGAGAGCTTAGCCGGGTAGCGAGCTAGCGAGGTGGGAGAGAGATTGGCAGCGGTCCCTGGATGATCTGGAAGCAAAGGATTCAGTAAAGCTGGCTTCTTCAGTGATTATGCCCTCCCCAAATACTAGTCGTGACTCAGTACAGGTTTGAAGGTAAATCAGAATGTATTTAGAATGGGAACAGACAGGGTTTATATACAAAATACAGCCATGCACATTCAGACTTCCCGCCCACCCCAACAGTTCTGATTGGTTGGTTCCAAAACCATTGCAGGCTTCTCTCAGGTCCTCTCAGTCTTCACTTGGGTCCACTGGTTGTATGCAGATGAAGTCTTGACCCCACAGTGACCACATACAGTGATTTACATAACCCATTGTAAAGGGAATCAGATAGGGGGGTGGCTGAGACAATGTGACTCCCAGCCTTTCAGAGGAGGTAAACAGATAACAGATAAACACAGAGAAAGTACTTTTGCATAATCCACAAGTTACACAAACCTATTGTACATTCTATATGAAGGAAAGCGTTTGACTATATTGGCAGGTAGGGTTGTTAAAAACCACATTTAACTAAAGAAATATAAGTCTATTTAAAACTAAAAAAATTATCAATTGACAATACATTTAAAACCATACAATATAACTGAGCATAAACTAGCAGGATCGGTGCAGGTGAAAACATGATTAATTAGAAGTCTAGCCACAGTTTTACATTAAATCTAACAAAGGAAATTAGTTCCTATAAATAAAGGGTAAATGAAATATAACAAAATAAGAATGAAATTAAACTAAATAAATCCTGTGGCGGCCGTTCCGTCACAATACGCGAATTGCATACCTGTAGATACTTGAGTATAGCGCGACCCAAATATAACGCGATGGCTAGATTTAGTATGGAAATGAGTGAATACTCAAGACTCGACTAGAACGCAAGGAGAATTTTTTTTAAAGTATACTGTATCAGTAAACAATTAAATTCCTTCGAGGTTCTTAACACGGGCTCCCCCTCAGGCCAGGGTGCTCTATTCTAGAATCATTGTAGTTGATACGAAGTATGAAGCTGCTGGCCACCAGTCTCCTTTACTTGCGATAAGATGGCCAGCGGTGCAAGGAGACAATGCAGTGAAGAATTCACCGATGGCCAGCACACAGGTTGGTGTAGTGTTCTGACTTCCGGCACCAAGCAGGCAGGCTGATCCACCGCATTGTCTGCCGATAGCCCCCCCCGAACGAGGAGATGACATGACTGCAGAGGTGCCGCGCGCTTCTCCTTGCATTCTGAATGTGAGAATCGAGCAGTGTGACGACGGGGCGGGGCAGCAACAGGATGGGGTTGGCTATTGACGGACGACTTGGCGGATGAGCCTGCCTACTGGAGCCAGAGATCCGAAAACTACACATCCCGGCGTGCTGCGCGGAGTGAGGGTACATGCTCGGTTTCAAGCCAGTCTTGCATGATTGGTTTAACCCCTTAAGGACCCGGGACGTACCATGTACGTCATTGCAGTGGGTCTCTTTTAGACCCGCTGACGTACATGGTACGTCCTGCGTTTTTTTTGAGCGCTGGAAGCGATCGGATCGCTTCCAGCAGCTCAAACGCCATTGCAGGGTGCCTGGGAGTCCAGGCATCCGTGCAATGGCGGTGAGAAGTGCCGGGGCACCTTGTGATCGCTCCCCGGGAGCGATCAACATCCGGTTTTACCGGAGAGGTGCCCGGCACTTCTAGAGAGCGCTGGAAGCGATCGGTTCGCTTCCAGCTGCTCTGTGTATATTGCAGGGATGCCTCGACATCGAGGCATCCTTGCAATATGCTTACCTGCCGCCGGTCCGTCCGTGATCGCTCCCCCCCCCCGAGCGACCACTTCGGGTAGCGGCAGGAAGTACTGAGTGCCACGAGGTATCGTGGCACTCAGTACAAAAACGATCACATGAGTGATCAGGTGCTCTGCTGGGTGCCTCGAGGGATCAAGGCACCCAGCAGAGTAAAAAAAAGTGTAAGAAAAAGTAAAGTAAAAATGAATAAAATTAAATAAACTGACAGCCAAGATGGCGCTGCCCTTCTAAGGGCAGGGTCATCTTGGGGCTGAGTGGGATGTTCCTAGCCTGCCTCATCAGAGAGGCAGGCTAGCAACATCCAATCAGAAGTAAAAAAAAATCAAAATAAAATTTCTAATTTGTCAGGTCAGGTCAATATTTTGTAAGTATTGGCCGTGACCTCTGTGATTCTCCCTCCCTCTCCTCACTTGTGTTTTGGTGAGCGAGAGAGAGATCAGATTTGACAGGTTAGAGATTTTAGTGAGATTAGAAAAATTGAGGCAGATTTAGAGAGATTTTAGGGAGATTTAGAAGAATTGAGGCAGGTTTAGAGTGATTTAGAGAGATTTAGGTGTTTATTTGTATTTTCTTGTGAAACCCAACGGTTCTTCTAAGAACCAACAATCCGCTTATTATATATAATAATTATAAAATTTTATAATCTATTATATATAATGTCTGAGAGGGTGTACAGCGCCGAGGAGGCATATGCCATCCTGGCGTCAGAATCTGAGGCATCTGCGTCAGACTCAGACCCTGATTTCGACCCCGCTAACTGCTCAGAGACGTCGCTAGATACATCTACGCTGCCTGATGTATCTAGTGATGTTTCTGATGCAGATCCTGGGTCACCACCTGCCAGCAGGAGACGCACAGCTCCAGCTGAGGAGTGGGTAGTGCCTTATCGCCAGAGGCCAGATATCCCTCCTTTCACGGCAAATCCTGGCATCAATATTGATGTTGCAGGATTTACCGCCACACAGTTTTTGCAGGTGTTTATGGGGGATGATTTGTTGGGCCACATCGTGGCCCAATCAAATTTGTATGCCCATCAGCATTGTGCTGCGAAGCCAGACTCCTACTTGGCAAGGCAGCAATGGACCCCGCTAGATGTGCCAGAATTTCTGAAATTCTGGGCACTTACTATGCTGATGGGCATCATAAAGAAGCACTCAATTCGCTCCTACTGGAGCAGTAGCCCCATCTGCTCTACCCCCATTTACCCCCAATCAATGTCACGTAGAAGGTATGAAAACATTTTGCGTTTCATGCACTTCAGTGACAACAGCCTGTGCCCTCCTAGAGAGCATCCCCAGTTTGACAGGCTGTATAACATCCGCCCCTGATTACCCACTTTGCCGCCAGGTTTGCAGAGGCTTATACACCTGGAAGGAATATCTGCGTGGATGAATCCCTAATGAAATACAAGGGAAGGCTGGGATTCAAGCAGTATATTCCTTCCAAACGCTCCAGGTATGGAGTGAAGGTGTATAAGCTCTGTGACAGCGAGAGTGGGTATACTCAGGCCTTCCGGGTGTACGAGGGAAAGGATAGTAGCCTTGACCCTCCAGGTTGCCCAGAACACATGGGAACCAGTGGCAAGATTGTGTGGGACCTACTTTTTCCCCTGATGAACAAAGGGTACCACTTGTATGTTGATAATTTTTATACGAGTGTCCCTTTGTTCAAGCTGCTGTATTGTTTTGATACAGCAGCATGCGGTACTGTTCGCAAGAACCGCGTAGGTTTCCCAGCACAGCTTGTCCGCACCCGGTTAAAAAGGGGTGAGACCTCAGCTCTGCGCCAAGAGGAGCTGTTGGCGGTCAAGTACAGAGACAAGAAGGATGTATACCTTCTATCCACCATCCACACTGAGAGGTCTGTGGAGGTCTCTGTACGTGGCAGAGCTGCGCATCAGGAAGCCAGTGTGAATCAAAGCCTATAACCGGCATATGGGTGGGGTTGACCTGGCAGATCAGCTGCTCCAGCCCTACCAGATTATGCGGAAGTCAAGGGCCTGGTACAAAAAGGTTGCAATTTACCTAATGCAAATTGCAACCCACAATGCCTTTTTGCTCTGCAAAAAGGCAAACCCCGGAGTGACGCTGTCCTTTTTACAGTTTCAGCTCCAGGTCATTTCGGGGTTTTTGTACCAGGATGCACCTGCTCCCCGGGCGGTGATGGGGACAGAGTTGGGGCTACACATTTTATTTATAAAATCCCCCCTACTGAGGGCAAACAGAAACCCCAAAGAAGATGCAGGGTGTGTTTCAAGAGGGGGCAGAGGAGAGACACAATCTTTTACTGCCCAGAATGCCCTGGACAACCCGGTCTGTGTCTTGGGGACTGTTTCAAGATATATCACACTGTGCGTGATCTGTGATTTTTTTTTCCTTTCTATTTTTTCTCACACTCCAGTTAGTTAGTTCAGTTTAGTTTTTTTTTCTTTTACTGCACCAGACTTTTACATTTTATTCGTACATTTTTATGTTCTACAATTGGTGCTGTATTTTGCCAAAATCTTTACACACCTATGCATGGGGGGCATGGGTGTACTCAGGAGACCTTGTAGAAAACAACCTGGAGAGTTTTCATGCAGTAACAAACAACAGTGTCTCCTAAATCACAGTCCAAATCTAATGTGGGCGTAAAAATCTGAAAATTTAAAAATTACCGCCACACACCTTCTCAAATGTTTTGGGCTAAAACCGTTGCATCCATGGCATCAAAGCACTCCATATGCAATACCTTGGGGTGTCAACATAACAAATATAAACAATTTTCTGGCAATAATTCATACTGGGGTATGCGGTTGACCCAAAACCAAAGATAGGCCTAACTGAAGAAATAATCTCAATTTCAACTCCAATGACAAAGTCCTAAAAATTGTATTTGAACTAGGGATAGACCGATATAATTTTTTCAGGGCCGATACCGATTATCGGCAGCTTTTCTGGCCGATAGCCGATATTTGGTGCCGATATTCTGTAAAGTTTAAAGTTCTGAAAAAAAACCAGCACAAATCTGACTATGCCATGAACTCAATGGCCTAAACAACAATCTTCGTGCAAAAGTTTCCACCGGTGCAATAAACATTTAACGCGAGGGGCAAAACCTTTTATGCCGAATGCCATATTACATAGTCAGTGCAACAAACGCACATAATTGTCTACCCGCGGGTGAACCTGCGAACCCTGCGTGAGCATACTGTATGTCGCGCGATCTATACTTAACATTGTGAGCGCAAATGCGTTTGTGCGCTGGTATGCGGATGGTATTACAATCTATGCGCAGTTTGTAACGCACAGCGTTTCCGCGTATAATTTTAGCAACTCCTAAAAGCTGGTGGTAACGGCAAATCTGAACATCCTGGCCGAAACCAAATACACCAGCCCAAAAAAGAAATACGCAGCAAAGTATAGTTACACATTCTACACATACCCAAACCAATAAAATGGAGAAGTTGTGCATGCATGTATTATTGATGCAGCATATATGCTCAGATTGACTTGTGGTTGTGGTTCTTAATTCTGATTGGCTGAATTGCGTGAAAAAAAAATGTCAGTAAGCACACTGATTTCTGCGTGCAACTGTACTGCGCGAGCATTTGGGCGCATCCGGTTTACGCGCGTTATTGATCGGATCCAAAATGCGTGAGGATTGTAATTCCAGCGGTGATTTGCGCCCGCAAACATTTAACGCTTGGCACAAAACTTCACGCTTTGCGTGAGCGTTTTTGCGCAAAGATTGTATATAGTCCAATGTGTTTAACATGTAAACATTGCACCACGTCCACTTCATTTATTCAATTTAATAAGAATTTTTATTTTATTTAATCTTTTACTTTTTACAAACAATCAGACCGTGTCTTTGGCTTTCTTAAAGATCTCTCATATGACCCTGTATATAAGGGGTTCAGCAACCTTGGCCCTCCAAGGGATATATTACAAAGTTAGATTACAGCTCTGGTTAAGCAGTCACTTTGTAATATTGCCCCACGTTTTGGAATTACATCTGCTATGATGCTCATCTTCTCATTAGGTTCTTGGAGCCTCATGGGAAATCCAGTTCCAAAACATCAAGAGGTCCCAGGTTGCTGGACCCTGCAGTAGGAAATAGACCCTGCATCTCCTGTATAGGTAAATCCCTGCCAGATGGGATGGAAGCCCCATTTCTGTTGCCATCACGCTCATGCACAATATGGTCAGTGAGCAGGAGTCATTCTGCAGTGAGGGCTTACAGCCTGATGTGGGAGAAGCCCCAGATTGGCACAGTTTTGTGGGATCTTGCGTGTCGCAGCTGCAGTGAGCAAACTTGTCCAAGTATCGGCAATATCGGCAAATAAAATGCCGATACCGATATCAGTAATTTTCTGAATATCGGCGCCGATAATCGGCTAAACCGATATATTGGTCTATCCCTAATTTGAACCTTCCCAAAATCCTGGCAAACCTATGCATGGGGGGCATGGGTGTACTCAGGAGACCTTGCAGAAAACAACCTGGAGAGTTTTCATGCAGTAACAAACAACAGTGTCTCCTAAATCACAGTCCAAATCTAATGCGGGCGTAAAAATCTGAAAATTGAAAAATTACCGCCACACACCTTCTCAAATGTTTTGGGCTAAAACCTTTGCATCCATGGCATAAACACACTCCATTTGCAATACCTTGGGGTGTCACCATAACAAATATAAACAATTTTCTGGCAATAATTCAAACTGGGGTATGCGGTAGACCCAAAACCAAAGATAGGCCTAGCTGAAGAAATAATCTCAATTTCAACTCCAATGACAAAATCATAAAAATTGTATTTGAACCTTCCCAAAATCCTGGCAAACCTATTCATGGGGGGCATGGGTGTACTCAGGAGACCTTGCAGAAAACAACCTGGAGAGTTTTCATGCAGTAACAAACAACAGTGTCTCCTAAATCACAGTCCAAAACTGATGTGGGTGTGAAAATGAAAAATGACCACCAAACAGTATCCAATTTGTTTGGAGCAAACGGATGCATCCATAGCATAAAAACACTCCATTTACAATACTTTGGGGTGTTAGCTTACCAAATATATGCACGTTCATAAAACTGGGGTATGTAAAAAGGCCCCTAAAAAGAAGATAAGCAAAGAAGATACTGTATGTCAAATTAGAAAATTGACAAGCACATGTCAAAGATTGGCGTAGCACCCCAAAAACAACAGAACAAATCTATATATGGAAGGTATCACTTTACTCAGAAGATGTTGCTGAACATATTTTGGGGTGTTTTTTGGCAGTAACCCATAACTGGATTTGACAATTCATGCCTAAAGTACAATGTGTGTGAAAAAATAACACAAAAAGTGACTACCTGAAAGTTTGACATAGAGCTAGTGCATGGAAAGTGTTAAAATACAACTCTTTGAAGCACCCTAGGGTGTGCCCTTTCTAAAACTATATGGTTTGATGGGGGTAAATTACTTTGGCCGGCTTCAAAAATGTCCCAAATAGGACATGGGTGCATGATGACGAAATGTGAAAATTCCAAGTTGGAAAACTGAAATGCGCACCCCCCAAATAAGGCCTATTAGCCCCCAAATGACCCGACATACCTATACATGGGTGGTATCAATTTACTCAGAAGATGTTGCTGAACATATTTTGGGGTGTTTTTTGGCAGTAAACCTTAAAGTTCACAGTACATGTATTCTTAAATTGCGTTAAAAAAAAAATCACCAAACCTTTTTTTTTCCCTCAAACTTTGGCATAGATTTGTGGTAAAATGGTTTGCATGGAAAGAGTCAAAATACCCCAAGTTTAATACCTTGATTTGTGTACTTTAAAAAAATATGTATATGTGGAGGGTTATTCAGGAATTAGTGACAGATATCAGTGTTACAATGTCACTATCACTAGTTTTGAAAAATTGTTGCATAAAATAAGGAAAAAAGCGAGCAATATGTAAACATTGGGTATTGCTAAACTCAGTACTAAATTTAGAAACTACTAAGGAATTAAATTTTTTTGACGGTTGTTGATACATAAGAAATTTTGGGGGTCAAAGTTTGAAAAAGTGGTGTTTTTTTCAATTTTTTTGTAATATTTCACAATATTTTTTATAGTAAATTATATGAAATGATGAAAAAAATGGTATCTTTATAAAGTCCATTTAATGACGAGAAAAACAGTGTAAAATATGTGTGGGTTACATAAACGAGTAAGAGGAAAATTTGACGTAAACACTAACAGCGCAGAAACGTAAAAACAGCAGCGGTCACTAAAGGACGGATTTGTGTAAAACCGCCCGGTCACTAAGGGGTTAAGTGGCCAGAATATCTACCTATTGCTATACACAGGTACCCAGAACCAAAGGTAGATGCAAAACAGAACTGGTTAACAGATACCAGAGTGCTCGTAAACAAGATACCAGGGGTTAATATGCCAGAGTGGGTCCTCAGCCAAATGTCAAGGAGATAACAGCTAGAAGAATCAACAGAGGATTTGATAAACAAGAAAGCACGGAGAGGAGTGGAAACCACGTCAGGGCAAGGAACCAGGGCTCAGGAGTTTTATTTAATCTTGGCAGGTGCCGCATCATCACGCTGTGCCCCACCTGCGTCAGTGACCCGCGGCTGCAATTTCACTTTCACCAGCAAGCAGCAAGGAAGGTGCTGCTAGCCACCGGGACTCCGACACCGCAGTGTGGGATGTGATAACTTTGCAATACTTTTTTCATTTTTTATTTTTCACATTACATGGCCGTATTTGATATCATTGTACAGACCAGACTCCGACCTAATAATAGATACAACATTTGAAATGATATACATAACAACAAAACGTACAACTAGGCACTTGGTATCCACTTTTAATATACAGAGGAAGAGGCGGAGCTATAAGGAAAAGGTGGAGCCTAAAGAGGGTGGTGCTTTAACACGAAGGGGTGTGTCAACTTGAAATTAGGAGGTGCACAAGTTTAGTCAGGTCTAGGGCAGCACAAAACCAAAATACACAACGGCATCTATTTCCTTGTCTAATCCGGAACAAAGATTTCCCTGCTGCCTTGGCTCTCCTGGCTGGGTTAAGGGTACAGCATAATTCATGCACAAACCCTTCATAATCATATATAATGGATTTCTTGCACTCCCAGAGGCGGAACCCACAGCAGTGCTTTCTCCGACAAATGATTTATCACAAAGCCCACTTTGGACTTATCAGAGTGGCACATACTGGCGTTCAGTTCAAAATGAAAACCCCTACACGCACTTGGGGTCCCAACAAATCTCAATGGCGCGGTCAAATTCACGCGAGGGGTATGAGTTTCAGATACAACAGGAACATACGATGGTCCGGTTCATCCTGTCTGGACGCCACTCTAGCCAGCTGGGCAGAAATGTCTGTGGGATCCATGGCCCTGACGTAATGTCACATACCTCCTGGGTAATGTGTGATCCCTCTACGTAGACAGGCTATCTTACACTGCCGGTCCTTTAAGTGGCCGGAAAATTTACCTATTGCTATACACAGATACCCAGAACCAAAGGTAGATGCAAAACAGAACTGGTTAACAGATACCAGAGTGCTAATAAACAAGATACCAGGGGTTAATATGCCAGAGTGGGTCGTCAACCAAATGCCAAGGAGATAACAGCCAGAAGAATCAGAGGATTTGATAAACAAGAAAGCATGGAGAGGAGTGGAAACCACGTCAAGGCAAGGAACCAGGGCTCAGGAGTCTCATTTTAATATTGGCAAGCGCAGCGTCATCACGCTGTGCCCCATCTGCGTCAGTGACCCGCTGCCGCAATTTCACTTGCTGGCCGGTCAGCAAGCAGCAAGGAAGGTACTGCTGGCTGCCGAGACTCCGACACCACAGTGTGGGATGTTATAACTTTGCATTTACTTTTTTTCAATTTTTTATTTTTCACATTACATGGTCATATTTGATATCATTGTAAAGACCAGACTCCGACCTTTCCAATGACACCTCACTTAACCTTGTGCGGTGTACAATTCAGAGATGCAGGTTCCACTGTCCCCCTGTCTCTCCTGACTGCAGTGCAATGGTCTAGGTTGTCGATGAAACAATATGTTGCATCATCAGCTCTGCACTTGCTGGCAGTGTGGAGATGAGAAGGTGAGTTAGCGCAGCATCACTTTAGAATTGTAAACTAAATAATAGTGCTTCTTTAACAAAATTATATTTTTCCTTTTTTCTATTTTTATATAAATCTAACCTGATTCACTGGAAAGTACATAATCTGGCATTTACAATGATACCTCATATGTCTCTCTAGCCATTAGGGATACAGAGATATCTAAATCTTAGGAAATTGTAAATAAATACATTATTTTTTTTTACAGAACAAGGTGCCCCCTTGTGGCAGGCGAGTGTAGGCACATGCCGACTCTGCCTTGATATAAATCCGGCCCTGCATTCATTACACACCATCCACACACTGGTTCTCACCTGAATGACGCCACTATGCCCCTGACATAGATCCCAAGAAGTTGATAGGCACTCCAGGTGTATTATGCACAGATCTTTATTTAGGAAGGAAATAAAACCAAGGTGATGTTTCGGCCCAGAAGGACTTAATCTGAATCAAACATTACTCCATGTTAGAATTGTGTCCCTCAAGAATTAATAAACTCTCCCAAAATAGGGCTCGATTTAATGGCTGCTTTTGGCTTATATTTGTAACGAAATATCAGCCAATTTGGTTGGAAAGTTCGTCCGAAGTCGAATTCCAAAAAATGGCTGATTAGTAAAAATATCGGAACAGTAAAAAGTTAAAAAAACTATGCTTAAACTACTGTGCATGGATGCACTTTCCAAGTTTCACTTTCTTATTTTAAATCCCTGACTCGCAGGTTTTAAAATGAAGCCCTGGCATTAAAATATTATGTCCAGTTAACACGTGTCTTACTGTAAACCCCATAAATGTACATCTTTCTGTAAATCTTGGACATGCATTTACAGACTTTTTTGTAAAAATGCGAGTCCTATTTTAAATCCAGTAAATGTGAGTCTTACAGTAAAATCGCGCATTTTCTGGATTACAGTAACTGGAAATATTAGAGTACAGACTCGTTGGTTGTAAATGCAACAGTGGAATATTAAAGTAGGGACTCGTGGGTTGAAAACATAACTGTAAAAGTTAATGTACAAACTTGAGAGACCTAAACTTACTACACAGAATCAGCACGATTTTACGGTAAATGTGGATTTAAATTAGAATTCACATTTTCAGTAAAAACTTGCAACCTCTGTACTGTAAATTTAATTCTCGCAAGTCTGTACATTAACGTTTACAGTGTTATAATGGGTAAGTTCCTACATTAACACTTTACAGTAATATTTTCAACCCATAACTCGCTGCTTCAATATTTACCTGTTATATTTACAACCTGCAAGTCCATACTGTAATATTTCCACTGTTACTGTAAATTCGAAAGATGCACATTTTACAGTAAGACCAGCATTTACGGGATTTACAGTAAGATGTGCGTTTCCAGAATTTAAGATTCCAATGCACGTGTCTGTGGCTTCATTTTAAAATGTGCAACACACAATCTCTGTACACTAAGGGCCCTATTACATTCTTTGCGCCCGCGCAAAAACGCATTAACGCGAGGGGCAAAACCCTTTGCGCAGAACGTCGTATTACAATCTTAGCGCAACAATCGCGCGTATACATCTACCGTGGGTGAACCTGCGTGAACGCTGCGCGAGCTTACTGTGCTTTGCGCGTCCTATACTTAACATTGTGAGCGCATATTTGTGCGCTGGTACGCGGATGGTATTACAATCTTTGCGCAGTTTCTAACGCACAGCCTTTGCACACATAATTTTAGCAACTCCTAAAAGCTGGTGTTAATGGCAAATTCGATCAACCGGCCGAAACCAAATACACCAGCCCAAAAAAAATACGCAGCAAAGTATAGTTACACATTCTACACATACCAAACCGATAAATTTGAGAAGTTGGGTGTGCATTTTTTATTGATGCAGCATATATGCGCAGATTGACTTTGACAGGCGCAAAAACTTAACGTGAGACAATTGTGGTTCTTAATTCTGATTGGCTGAATCACGTGAAGAAACAGTCCACACACTGATTTCTGCGCGCAACGTTGCTGCGCACGCGTTTTTGCGCATCCGTTTTACGCACGTTGTTTTTTGACGGATGAAAAAATGCGTGAGGATTGTAATACCAGCATTGATTTACGCGCGTTAACGTTAAAGCTTCGCACAAAAATTCACGCGTTTACCGTGCGTTTTTGCGTGAAGAATGTAATAGGGCCTTAAGAGTTGAACCAATACATTAAACGGCGCTACAAGCATCAGAGAAGCTTTTTATCAATACCTTTCAGCATATGATAATTTTTCAGAAATAAGCATACCGGTAAGAGTGGATTTGAATCACTTAACACCGATATTTCCATTGAAACGTATAGCTACACGAGCCGACGTATGATCTGAAAATTTACCTGGAATCGAAATGTCGGTAAGCCTGGAATTGAATCTCCAGAACCAAAAAATGACCACAATGTGGCAGAAAAATGTGCTGACTTTGGCCAAATCGATTAGAGGTCTTAGAATGTACGTTCGACCTTCCAAAAAATTATCGTTCTGAAAGTTTGGTACAGAGCATGGTTTGAATATCAACCCCCTTTGGAAAAAATATTTAATACCTCAAATAAAGTATTTTCTTGTGTAAAAGATAAACAGTACGTTGTATCAAAGTCATGAAAAAATAATATAGTGAAATTGTATTTTTCAGACGACGAACAGAAGTGGGACATACTTTTCTACTTTTTATATTTGTAAATCCCAAAATGTTTTCAAATTAGTAATACTCACATTGCAAACATAACACAGAAGCACAGTTTAGGGGACACTCCCCCTTCTTGTATATATTGAAATCATTTTGCAGTGCAAGGTTCAGAGTGGGCAGGTTGCTTTCTACCAGAATGTAGGTCACTGAAACGCCTTGCAGTAACTTTGTGAGTTTGCTGAGAAATTTGGTGAGAAGAAAAGTTTTGGAACTGAAATTCAATCCTTTTTGCGCAGTCCTTTAACTCTTTCACTACCAGACATGTGTAAACTCAATTATGCATTGTAAACCAAATTATCCATTTAATGTCCATCTTTACCACGTTCACTGTGTTCGACACCAAAGCCATTTCTGCCTGTATGTTAATAAAGCAGACCCCCATGTGAAATCGAGCAAGATAAGGGACGCCATCTAGAGTTTAAAACCTTTCATCCCAGCAATATTTCTATGAAGGATAAACGAATATCATGAAAAATTTTAAATGAAGCAAATTTACATTATGTTCTTTTTTTAACTATCTCAGAACAACAATCTCTGGACATAATTGCTATTTTACATTAAATTTTTAACTATGCACCCCATGTTTCAAATAAATGTTATGAGATTTTTTTTGTTTTTGCAAAAAGTGCTTGGTAGTGAAGGGGTTAATTCTCTCTATATAAAAGGAAATCCATGTACCTATCTGCTGCATAAATTGTAACAGATTCACTGCAAATAGAATTTCTTATTATATAAAATTTATATGTATATATTCTGTTTCTGTGTTTTGGTATGGTATGTCTCTCCTTTTCAATTTCACCTATTATGTGACTCTTTACTAGCCAAGGACTGGGAACTCTTGATTAAACCTTTAATATACAACTGTGTCTAAAAAGCATAATAACAAATTACATACCTCGTCAGATTTTGGTGCTTGAAAAAAAATCCCTGAAAACACAGATACAGTTTCTCCGATTGTTAGACATTTACTTTCTGTTTATCATTGATTTTAACAAGCTTTGCAAAGTCAACAAACATTTCAATAATGCAAACCTTTTGCTTGTGCTCCAATCCCTCTTTACATATTCCAGGCACACACTATGTTTTTTTGCATCTCGTATTTCCATATTCATAGCAAACCAGGAAACCCAAGACATTCTTTACAATTCTTCTTTTGATTTAGATACTTTATTAATGAGGGTACAATGATCTCACATGGAGCTGTTTTCCATATCCAGATTTTACTTAAGATGTCTTGTCCATAGGTAATATATCTGCGGCAAAACCTAAATAATTCATTCCTAGAGTATTCCAGCCATCTGCGCTACCTAAAAATCTACGCTAAAATCCACTGTCTGGCCAAAAAAGTCACAACCTGGATTTACATAAGCAAATAAGTAATAGATTTCCATTGGGTAATTACTGCAGTGATTAATATGTTTCAGCTGCAAATAAGTCATGTGACTCCCTGAATATACTGAATGAGGTTTTTCCATCAATGGGTTTCTGCTTCCTTGATGGCACAGCAGGCATATTCCAAGATGGCAATGCCAGGATTCATTGGGTTCAATGTAGGGGATCAAGGAATGGAGATAATAGTCGATTTTTAATCCCACCTATGTTCCCTCTATATAGTGTATAGTGTAATTGTATAGATTGTATATAGTGTTGCATTCCCCTACACTTTGTATCTACAGAGCATTCTATAGATCAATCCCACCAGTGAATGGTTAATAGGATTGGTGAATCCGCGATGGATTTATGTATCACATGCATCTGATCTCATTCCAATACTGTCTCTTACATTCAGGTTTCAGAAGGAGGTGCGCATGTTGAAATGCAACACATGCATAGAGGAGGACTGCGATTTACCTGTGGATTGCCCACGTATGTTCTTTATTTCTATATAAGCTAGTCTGGTGCTAATAATACATGTATTAGAGTTTAAGTGGCGCTGGATGACAGGATGAAGTTATATTGTCCGTTTACGAATATACAAATAAAAAGCGCTTTAATAATACTGAGGTTATGGGTTATGTTAAACACAAAGAAGTAGCGATTTAAAAGTTAGAGGTTGAGGGATATTAGCGCAGGAAGAGAGACACTTACGTGTCTAGGTAAAGAGCACTCACACTCATCAGAGCCAAGTGCAACTCAGCTGCAACATCAGTGATATGTTAGATTATAAAGTTACAGTAAATCAGTCTTAATGTATATATGGAAACATAAGAATTATTCACGGTGTCTGTGAAAGAGCACCTTTTAGAGCATTAACTTTCTACTTTTATTTCATATATTAAAATTAATATTCAGAATTCTGCATTTTATTAAAAATTCTATGAAGTGATCAGTAATATTCACACGTCCAATCAGATACGTAAAAACTAACGCCGTCGATCAGGACTGTTTATATCATCCTCGGCTTTTACGTGAATGTGTAATATTTTCACTTTCTCTTCTACCCACAGTCGTTAACATCAAGGCTAAGAGTGGAGAGCTGGCCATCATTAATTGTAAAATGCCATTCAAGATCCCAGAAGACATATCAGTTGTCTGGAAATTTGCGTTCAAGGTAAGCAGAGTTTTACTCCATACTCTGTATAACGAGCGCTTATCTTAGGAAATCGGATCAGTAGAGAAGTGAAGATACAATAAGAATTCAGAAGTGACGTCATAAAATCGACACAAACTTAAACAAGATTTTTAACAGCTGACTTGATACATCACTTGAGTGTTTACGATTGTATATACAGGTTACAAAGTGTTTTCTGCTGCTTTGTCCTGTGATACACTCAAAGTCACTGCACGATACTGTGAGTTTTACTTGTTGAACAGATTAATGTGTTAGAAACTTATTATCTACAAGGTGGAAAGCCTGCCCAGAGGGCAGTCTATTGTGGATATACTGCCCCAGCTCGTGGATATACTGCCCCTGCTCATGGATAAATGCCCCAGCTCGTGGATACTGCCCCAGCACGTGGATACTGCCCCAGCACGTGGATACTGCCCCAGCTCGTGGATACTGCCCCAGCACGTGGATACTGCCCCAGCACGTGGATACTGCCCCAGCTCGTGTATATTGCCCCAGCACGTGGATACTGCCCCAGCTCGTGGATATTGGCCCAGCACGTGGATACTGCCCCAGCTCGTGGATATTGCCCCAGCTCGTGGATACTGCCCCAGCTCGTGGATATTGCCCCAGCACGTGGATACTGCCCCAGCACGTGGATATTGCCCCAGCTCGTGGATACTGCCCCAGCTCGTGGATACTGCCCCAGCACGTGGATATTGCCCCAGCTCGTGGAAACTGCCCCAGCACGTGGATATTGCCCCAGCACGTGGATACTGCCCCAGCACGTGGATATTGCCCCAGCTCGTGGATACTGCCCCAGCTCGTGGATATTGCCCCAGCACGTGGATACTGCCCCAGCTCGTGGATATTGCCTCAGCACGTGGATACTGCCCCCAGCTCGTGGATATTGGCCCCCAGCTCGTGGATACCGGCCCCCAGCTCGTGGATACCGGCCCCCAGCTCGTGGATATTGACCCCCCCTCGTGGATATGGCCCCCCCTCGTGGATATTGGCCCCCAGCTCGTGGATACTGCCCCCCAGCTCGTGGATACCGGCCCCCAGCTCGTGGATATTGACCCCCCTCGTAGATATGGCCCCCCCTCATGGATATTGGCCCCCAGATCGTGGATACCGGCCCCCAGCTCGTGGATATTAACCCCCCCTCGTGGATATGGCACCCCCCCTCGTGGATATTGGCCCCCAGCTCGTGGATACTGCCCCCCAGCTCGTGGATACCGGCCCCCAGCTTGTGGATATTGACCCCCCTCGTGGATATGCCCCCCTCGTGGATATTGGCCCCCAGCTCGTGGATACCGGCCCCCAGCTCGTGGATATTGACCCCCCCTCGTGGATATTGGCCCCCACCTCGTGGATACCGCCCCCCCAGCTCGTGGATATTGACCTCCCCTCGTGGATATGCCCCCCCTCGTGGATATTGGCCCCCAGCTCGTGGATATTGACCCCCCCTCGTGGATATACCCCCCCCTTCGTGGATATGCCCCCCCTCGTGGATATGCCCCCCCTCGTGGATATGCCCCTCCCCCATCCTTACCTGTCCGAGCGGCGCCGGGGAAGTGGAAGTTTCCCCGCTTCCGGTCTTTGAAGGACCCAAGCCGCGGTCACGTGACCGGGGCTTGGGTCCTTCAAAGCGGAAGCCAGGGAACTTTCCCTCCGCCGCTCGGGGGACCCGTTGGATGCACACAGCAGCCGGGTAGAGGCTGCGCTCGCAGCCTCTACCCGGCTGCCGCGCACATCCAACCCCCGAGCGGCGGAGGGAACTTTCCCTCCGCCGCTCGGGGGTTGGATGCGCGCGGCAGCCGGGTAAAGGCTGCGCTCTACCCGGCTGCTGTGTGCATCCAACGGGTCCCCCGAGCGGCGGAGGGAAAGTTCCCTCCGCCGCTCGGGGGTTGGATGCGCGCGGCAGCCGGGTAGAGGCTGCGAGCGCAGCCTCTACCCGGCTGCTGTGTGCATGTGTAACCGCCGCGGCGAGCCGGCTCGTGCTGCGGCGGTTGCATGCGCGCGCAACCAACCGCCGCTGGTTGCGCGCGCATGCGCAGAGTAAGGCTTGGCGACGGACACGCCAAGCCTTACTCTTTTATAGTATAGATGTAGACACTATTTATCATTTGAACATATTCCGCCTGTACAGCCGCGGTGGGGGGGGGGGTTTGTGTCCTTAAACAGATACAGTAAAATTAACAAAGCTCTTTTTATTGCCTGCAGATCCGCACCAGAGACATCTAGTCCTTTAAAGACATTCATTATGGTGACGACCTCTACGCCGCAATAAGTCCGGCACGAGTCCACCATACAGGTACATATGCCTGTGTCATTAAAGATGACGATGAGGACATCATAGGAGAAGGATTTTATTTCCTGAATGGTAAGATTTGGGGGTTATCTCTGTCCTTGATGTTAGATTTTAGCTGTTTCCAGCACTTATTTCCTGGGGGAATAACACGATACAAAAGCTTCTACCACTTGACATCTTTAGGCAAAAAATTGTTCAGATTCCCCCAAAACATTTATGGCACCGAATCCGTTTTAACCATAAAAACATCACAAATCTTAAAAGAACTTACACTTAAAAAAACTAACAATCTCAGTGTCTGCTTGATATCGCAGGTCAAAGGAATAAATGCGCTAAACAGACATTTCTGTCGTTTCTAAGCTCTTCAGTTTTGGGGATTTATTAACCCCTTAGTGACCGGGCGGTTTTACACGAATCCGTCCGTTCGTGACCGCTGCTGTTTTTACGTTTCTGCGCTCTTAGTGTTTACGTCAAATTTTCCTCTTACTCGTTTATGTACCCACACATATTTTACACTGTTTTTCTCGTCACTAAATGGACTTTATAAAGATACCATTTTTTTCATCATTTCATATAATTTACTATAAAAAATATTGTGAAATATGACACAAAAATTGAAAAAACACCACTTTTTCGAACTTTGACCCCCAAAATTTCTTATGTATCAACAACCGTCAAAAAAAATTAATTCCTTAGTAGTTTCTAATTTAGTACTGAGTTTAGCAATACCCAATGTTTACATATTCCTCGCTTTTTTCCTTATTTTATGCAACAATAAGTGCAAGTAGCACTTTGCCATTTCCAAAGAGTTTATTTTCAAAACTAGTGATAGTGACATTGTAACACTGATATCTGTCACTAATTCCTGAATAACCCTCCACATATACATATTTTTTTAAAGTACACAAATCAAGGTATTAAACTTGGGGTATTTTGACTCTTTCCATGCAAACCATTTTACTACAAATCTATGCCAAAGTTTGAGAAAAAAAAAAATTTGGTGATTTTTTTTTTTGAACGCAATTTAAGAATACATGTACTGTGAACTTTAAGGTTTACTGCCAAAAAGCACCCCAAAATATGTTCAGCAACATCTTCTGAGTAAATTGATACCACCCAAGTATAGGTATGTCGGGTCATTTGGGGGCTAAAAGGCCTTATTTGGGGGGTGCGCATTTCAGTTTTCCAACTTGGAATTTTCACATTTCGTCATCATGCACCCATGTCCTATTTGGGACATTTTTGAAGCCGGCCAAAGTAATTTACCCCCATCAAACCATATATTTTTAGAAAGGGCACACCCTGGGGTGCTTCAAAGAGTTGTATTTTAACACTTTCCATGCACTAACTCTATGTCAAACTTTCAGGTAGTCACTTTTTGTGTTATTTTTTTACACACATTGTACTTTAGGCATGAATTGTCAAATCCAGTTATGGGTTACTGCCAAAAAACACCCCAAAATATGTTCAGCAACATCTTCTGAGTAAATTGATACCACCCATGTATAGGTATGTCGGGTCATTTGGGGGCTAATAGGCCTTATTTGGGGGGTGCGCATTTCAGTTTTCCAACTTGGAATTTTCACATTTTGTCATCATGCACCCATGTCCTATTTGGGACATTTTTGAAGCCGGCCAAAGTAATTTACCCCCATCAAACCATATATTTTTAGAAAGGGCACACCCTAGGGTGCTTCAAAGAGTTGTATTTTAACACTTTCCATGCACTAGCTCTATGTCAAACTTTCAGGTAGTCACTTTTTGTGTTATTTTTTTCACACACATTGTACTTTAGGCATGAATTGTCAAATCCAGTTATGGGTTACTGCCAAAAAACACCCCAAAATATGTTCAGCAACATCTTCTGAGTAAATTGATACCACCCATGTATAGGTATGTCGGGTCATTTGGGGGCTAATAGGCCTTATTTGGGGGGTGCGCATTTCAGTTTTCCAACTTGGAATTTTCACATTTCGTCATCATGCACCCATGTCCTATTTGGGACATTTTTGAAGCCGGCCAAAATTAATTTACCCCCATCAAACCATATATTTTTAGAAAGGGCACACCCTGGGGTGCTTCAAAGAGTTGTATTTTAACACTTTCCATGCACTAGCTCTATGTCAAACTTTCAGGTAGTCACTTTTTGTGTTATTTTTTCACACACATTGTACTTTAGGCATGAATTGTCAAATCCAGTTATGGGTTACTGCCAAAAACAACCCAAAATATGTTCAGCAACATCTTCTGAGTAAATTGATACCACCCATGTATAGGTATGTCGGGTCATTTGGGGGCTAATAGGCCTTATTTGGGGGGTGCGCATTTCAGTTTTCCAACTTGGAATTTTCACATTTCGTCATCATGCACCCATGTCCTATTTGGGACATTTTTGAAGCCGGCCAAAGTAATTTACCCCCATCAAACCATATATTTTTAGAAAGGGCACACCCTGGGGTGCTTCAAAGAGTTGTATTTTAACACTTTCCATGCACTAGCTCCACTGGTGTATCTTGGCCTAGGCCAACAAGGCCCAGGCCTAGGGCGGCACTTTCCAGGGGGCGGCGGCCCGCTGGGTGGCCCCACCCCTAAAAATTTTTTTTTTTTTTTTTTACTTTTGCAAACTATTTTACCAGGAAGGAAACATTGAGATGTCACTAATTTTCAAGTATGTCCTGAGTAGGCAAGGCCTAGGCTTTCACTTTCCAGGGGGGCAACAAAAAACCTCACCACTAATTGGGTTACTCACAGAGCACCGAAATGACGCCAACATTTTGGTGTTCTGTAGTTCCCTGCACTTCAGGGAATAAAATTTCCCAACCCTGCAGTGAATTCACCATTCACCGCAGGGTACCCAAAGTGCATGGAGTCGGCCGCTGTATGCTGCCACCGCATTTTCAAAAGAACTACTGAACGAAAATGTCTGGAATTTACATAGAAGATCCTATGATTGATAATAAAAAGTTCTGTTACAGAAAAAGGAGAACTGCTATTAAAAAAAAGGGGGGAATTTAGCCCAAAAAATTCTGAAAAATCACTAAAAGGTACAAAAAAAATCAATAAATAAATAAAGACTTTTTACTGCAGATTAAAATAATAAATGGTTTATTAGATATTGCATAAAAAACGGGAATATTTTTAACATTGAAACCTATGGGGTTCGCCTGAATAAACCTGCTGATTGAAACCACTGAACATCAGGGCATTTCACTGACATTTCTCTGCTGTTTGGTGTTCTCTGAATAGATTAACCATTACTTCTCTATGGGGATTTGCACTGCCTTCAAACAGCACCGTACTTGCTGGCAGTTCGCCAAACTTTGTTGTGAGCATATCACCAGAGCAGTGGTGTACTTAGAGGAGTGGCGGAGGGCGGGCCGCCCCAGGTACCAGTGATTATTGGGGTGTCATTAGGGGGTACTAGGAGGTGCCACTGTCACTATCAGGGTTATCCAAAGAGATTCGAAAAGTCACCGCACGTTCAGTGACTTTTCGTTCTCTTTAATTCGGTTCCTTTTGCTGATTGCATTTCGGTGACCCTGCGGTGTATTCAGCAAGCAGCACAGGGTCCCCGAATTGCAGGGAAAGGCTGCCGAAAACCTGACGAAAACTAACCGAATGCACGCTGAAAACAAGCAAAAACATCTGGATTAACCTTCGAAGAAGCCGAACAGGAGCCGAACAGGAGCCGAACAGGAGCCGAATCCCACAGAGCCGAAGCAGCTGTGAAGTAGAGGAGGCAGTGAATAAATTAGCAAAACCATTTGTATGAATCTGGGAAAATGAAACGCTGTTTGCAAAGAAACTACTGAGCGAAAATGCCTGAAATTTTCACAGGAGGTCCAGGGAATGATAATAAAGAGGGCTGTTACAAAAAAAATAAGTAAACTGAAAAAATAAATAAAAAAAAATCGGACTTTTAAAAAAAAACAGAAAAATGCTTAAAGTATCCTAAAAAATCTATAAATAAAGAGACTTTAAGCTGCAGAATTTTATAATGAACGGTTTTTTGGATATTGAATTAAAACGGGAATATTTTTAACATTGAAGCCTATGGGATTCTCCTGAATTAACTTGCCGAATTAAACCACCGAATGGCAGGACATTAGGGGAACCTTTCACTGCTGGTTTGTGGTCTCTGAATAGTCGAAGCAGTGCTTTTTCATGGGGATTTCACTGCCCTCGAACAGGGACCGAACAGGCACCGTATGTTCAGGCAATTCGCCAGGATTTGGCGAATTGCCTGCTCTCTGGATAGCCGAATGGTCAGGAAAGGTAACCGAACACTGATTTTCAGCATTCGGTTACCTTTCTCAAGCAATTCGGATCTCTTTGGATAACCCTGTGTGTGTCAGCTTTGAGCTGTGTTCTCAAACAACGAGCAGCGGAGCATGGCGTTTGCATACGGAATAAAATCGAATAGAATAAAAATCCCCCTCTCCTCCCTCCATAGCTCCTCCCCTGCCCCGCAGCAGCTCTAGGAGAGGGGAGGGGGATGTGATTTGTGTCCAGAGAGAGAAGATGACAGTAAATGGCAGGTAAAGGTGGGGGTTTCAGCAGAATATGAAGCCCTGTCTGCTTACTGCTGTTTAAAGTGGACCTTTCCTTAACCAGCACTGCAGTGATAGAAATTTGTCATTGAGCTGCCTGGCTCCTGGTGAGGCTGCTTGCGTGCAGGTCACACTCGGTCCGGCCAGTCAGGTGGTACTGAGTCTCAGTACCACCTGACTGGCTGAACCACGTGACACGCATGCACGCAGCTGCCCGCCCTTTCGTTAACATGGACTGTCACTCTATTCTGGACTGAACACCCATCGGGAAGGGAATCAAAGCCACGGTGCACCCTCTGGCAGTGGCACCCCACTGCTGACAAGATGACTCCACGCACAGGCACAGCCGTGATCCTAACGTGGCCGGGAGGGACCTCCTGCTGAGTCTGTACACAGTACCTGCTGACTCGGCACACAGCCCTACCGGGGACAGAGGCCGGTAAATGTAGAATAAATAATTGCTGTGTGCTCATATACACTCGGTTTGCTGGGAGTTTTATTGCAGTGGATTCTGATGCACTCATACACACCACACATTGCACTGCTGGGAGTTTTATTGCATTGGATTCTGATGCACTCATACACACCGCACATTGCATTGCTGGGAGTTTTATTGCTGTGGATTCTGATACGCTGACACACAACACACATTGCATTGCTGGGAGTTTTATTGCAGTGGATTCTGATGCACTCATACACACCGCACATTGCATTGCTGGGAGTTTTATTGCTGTGGATTCTGATACGCTGACACACACCACACATTGCATTGCTGGGAGTTTTATTGCAGTGGATTCTGATGCACTCATACACACCACACATTGCACTGCTGGGAGTTTTATTGCAGTGGATTCTGATGCACTCATACACACCGCACATTGCATTGCTGGGAGTTTTATTGCTGTGGATTCTGATACGCTGACACACAACACACATTGCATTGCTGGGAGTTTTATTGCAGTGGATTCTGATGCACTCATACACACCGCACATTGCATTGCTGGGAGTTTTATTGCTGTGAATTCTGATGCACTCATACACACCGCACATTGCATTGCTGGGAGTTTTATTGCTGTGGATTCTGTGATACACACTGCATATTACTGTGAGTTTTATTGCCCTGGAGCTCTGGGATACGCTCATACACACTGCACATTACTGTGAGTTTTATTGCTGTGCAGTTCTGTGATATGCTCATACACACTGCACATTTCTGTGGGTTTTATTGCTTTGCAGCTCTGATATGCTCATACACAGTGCCCATTTCTGTGGGTTTTATTGCTATGCAGCTCTGTGATACGCTCATATGCAGTGCACGTTTCTGTGGATTTTATTGTTCCACCAATTAGAGCGGCTGTGATCCCATTTACTTGACATGCGTGGCTGTTCTTTGTAAAAATACTTGAATTTAAACATTTCATAATTTTCTTTATCTCAATAGATACATTTGAAATGGTATACAAAATATACAATTAGGCACTTGGTATCCACTTTTAATATAAAGAGAGGAAAAGGCGGAGCTTAAAAGAGGAAGGGTAGGGATTAACCAGGAAGAGGTGTGCCCTTGACAGGAAGGGGTGCGTCAAATTTAAATTAGGGGTGCACGAGTTTAGTCAGGCCTAGGGCAGCACAAAACCTAAATACACCACTGACTAGCTCTATGTCAAACTTTCAGGTAGTCACTTTTTGGGTTATTTTTTCACACACATTGTACTTTAGGCATGAATTGTCAAATCCAGTTATGGGTTACTGCCAAAAAACACCCCAAAATATGTTCAGCAACATCTTCTGAGTAAATTGATACCACCCATATATAGATTTGTTCTGTTGTTTTTGGGGTGCTACGCCAATCTTTGACATGTGCTTGTCAATTTTCTAATTTGACATACAGTATCTTCTTTGCTTATCTTCTTTTTAGGGGCCTTTTTACATACCCCAGTTTTATGAACGTGCATATATTTGGTAAGCTAACACCCCAAAGTATTGTAAATGGAGTGTTTTTTGTTTTTTTTTTAAATTTCAAAGTTTTTATTTTGCAACAAGTCATCCATACAATAGACATAGAAAGTATGTAACAATATTCAGCAAGGGAACAAAAGGGACACTCAGGTGTATAGATCAGCAGAATCAGAGAGGTGGTGGAATACAGGCCAATGGGAACCCCCCAAAAAAAAAAAAAAAAAAAAAAAAAGGGGGGGGGGGTGGGGGATGGGGCTGGCAGCAGAAGCCACATCTGTGACGTTCCTGGCTCACTCCCTAGGGAGGCCATGGAAGAACAGTGTCACGGGGCCCGGGAGCCTGAGGGCCAAGTATGGCAAACAGGGCCATGGTGAATGCCACAATGGCGCACCTCAAAGCCACCCGAAAAATGCCGCCATAAAATAAAAAAAATAAAATAAAAATAAAATAAATAAAGACATATATAAAATAGGAAAAATAAAATAAAAAAAATTGAAGGGGGCCATTAATAAGTCAGCAGGGAACCACCTCTCTGTAAAACAAGGTCCATAAAAGAGTGTCCAAAGGAAAAGGAGAGTCCTCAAAGAGTGTCTCTGAATAGGTTAATATCGAGGGGAGGGGGTGTGGGGTATCCATCTTGATGAGGGTAACAACTATAAAGAAGGTACGAAGTTCATATCAAGGGGGGAGGGGTGCAGGGTCCCAAGGAAGGGAGACCATCTCCGCACGGGGGGGTCTCATCAAGGGGTCATCAGAAGGTGGTGAACCGGAGGGGGGTACTCAGCGGGTCAGATCAAGCCAGGGTCAAAAAACAGCAGGGAGGCGGTAAGTCGTCGAGATAAGTCCCCTCATCCCGTGTCCAATGGGAACGTGAAGCAAGGGTCTTCCACAGATCTACGTAGGTTGCCCCAAACACTGCTGGCCTCCGGTAACCAGGTCTCTCCATCCGCCGCATCGGGTACTGCCCAGAGGTTTGGCCGTTCAGTGAAAGAGACATCACGGAGAGGAGCTGCCAAGGCAGCGGGACACAAAGCACTGCCAGCACCGTCCTCGGCCACAGCCAACAAGCAGCCGTCATAGGGCTCCAGCGGGCAGAGGAGCAGAGAGTCAGGAGGCTCCCTCTGGCCACGAGGGAAGGCAAGCCCTCCGTCCTCCACCGCCCCCGGGACCGCAGGTAAGACCGCCACTGACAGCCGCAAGACCCCTCCAGGCAACTCCTCACCACCAGATGCGGGATGAACCTCCGACTCTCCATCCACCATCAGGACAGGGCACCTCTCCCCCCGCTTCACCATAGCACTGAAATCCTGCTCGATCATCAAAGTGGCATCTGGGGTACTCCGCAGTAACGCCAGTAAGCAACGGACATCACCCTTGGTCAGTGGCTGGTTATCGTCGGCTCCTCCCTGCAAGAAAGGAAACCGCCCGGGCTCCAAAAGCTCCGCTAGGCCCGAATATCTGGCCCTCGTGTCATCAGGGGGAGGGAGACTGTCACACCGCCGAGCTCCGTCTGGTCCACCTGTCCCCGGCATAGGGACATACATATCAGCTAGACACCGTGGGCTCTCCATCACCTCAGCCAGCATCAGGTGTCCCCCTCAAGGTGGGCAGTGTGGAGCAGATCCGCCTTGTACCCGGGAGAAGAATGGAGTGTTTTTATGCTATGGATGCATCCGTTTGCTCCAAACAAATTGGATACAGTTTGGTGGTCATTTTTCATTTTCACACCCACATCAGTTTTGGACTGTGATTTAGGAGACACTGTTGTTTGTTACTGCATGAAAACTCTCCAGGTTGTTTTCTGCAAGATCTCCTGAGTACACCCATGCCCCCCATGCATAGGTTTGCCAGAATTTTGGGAAGGTTCAAATACAATTTTTATGACTTTGTCAGAGTTGAAATTGAGATTATTTCTTCAGCTAGGCCTATCTTTGGTTTTGGGTCTACCGCATACCCCAGTTTGAATTATTGCCAGAAAATTGTTTATATTTGTTATGTTGACACCCTAAGGTATTGCATATGGAGTGCTTTGATGCCATGGATGCAACGGTTTTAGCCCAAAACATTTGAGAAGGTGTGTGGCGGTAATTTTTCAATTTTCAGATTTTTACGCCCACAGTAGTTTTGGACTGTGATTTAGGAGACACTGTTGTTTGTTACTGCATGAAAACTCTCCAGGTTGTTTTCTGCAAGATCTCCTGAGTACACCCATGCCCCCCATGCATAGGTGTGCAAAGATTTTGGCAAAATACAGCACCAATTGTAGAACATAAAAATGTACGAATAAAATGTAAAAGTCTGGTGCCTGTCAAACTGGGGATGCTCTCTAGGGGGGCACAGGCTGTTGTCACTGAAGTGCATGAAACGCAAAATGTTTTCATACCTTCTACGTGACATTGATTGGGGGTAAATGGGGGTAGAGCAGATGGGGCTACTGCTCCAGTAGGAGCGAATTGAGGGCTTCTTTATGATGCCCTCAGCATAGTAAGTGCCCAGAATTTCAGAAATTCTGGCACATCTAGCGGGGTCCATTGCTGCCTTGCCAAGTAGGAGTCTGGCTTCGCAGCACAATGCTGATGGGCATACAGATTTGATTGGGCCACAAAGTGGCCCAACAAATCATCCCCCATAAACACCTGCAAAAACTGTGTGGCGGTAAATCCTGCAACATCAATATTGATGCCAGGATTTGCCGTGAAAGGAGGGATATCTGGCCTCTGGCGATGAGGCACTACCCACTCCTCAGCTGGAGCTGTGCGTCTCCTGCTGGCAGGTGGTGACCCAGGATCTGCATCAGAAACATCACTAGATACATCAGCCAGCGTAGATAATGTATCTAGCGACGTCTCTGAGCAGTTAGCGGGGACGAAATGAGGGTCTGAGTCTGACGCAGATGCCTCAGATTCTGACGCCAGGATGGCATATGCCTCCTCGGCGCTGTACACCCTCTCAGACATTATATATAATAGATTATAAAATTTTATAATTATTATATATATATAAGCGGATTGTTGGTTCTTAGAAGAACCGTTGGGTTTCACAAGAAAATACAAATAAACACCTAAATCTCTCTAAATCCCTCTAAACCTGCCTCAATTCTTCTAAATCTCCCTAAAATCTCTCTAAATCTGCCTCAATTTTTCTAATCTCACTAAATCTCACTAAAATCTCTAACCTGTCAAATCTGATCTCTCTCTCTCGCTCACCAAAACACAAGTGAGGAGAGGGAGGGAGAATCACAGAGGTCAGAGCCAATATTTACAAAATATTGACCTGACCTGACAAAATAGAAATTTTATTTTGATTTTTTCTAACTTCTGATTGGATGTTGCTAGCCTGCCTCTCTGATGAGGCAGGCTAGGAACATCCCACTCAGCCCCAAGATGACCCTGCCCTTAGAACCCTAACCCTAGCCCTAACCCTAGCCCTAACCCTAACCCTAACCCTACCCCTAACCCTACCCCTAACCCTACCCCTAACCCTAACCCTACCCCTAACCCTACCCCTAACCCTAACCCTACCCCTAACCCTACCCCTAACCCTAACCGTCAGTTTATTTTATTTATTTTTATTTTTATTTTACTTTTTTACTTTTTTTTTCACTTTTTTTTTCACTTTTTTTTCACTTTTTATTCACTTTTTTTTACACTTTTTTTTACTCTGCTGGGTGCCTTGATCCCTCGAGGCACCAAGCAGAGCACCT
The DNA here is from genome assembly GCA_009667805.1 of Leptobrachium leishanense. NCBI lineage: Eukaryota > Metazoa > Chordata > Amphibia > Anura > Megophryidae > Leptobrachium > Leptobrachium leishanense. The sequence continues at coordinate 22,754,402 of CM019073.1, forward strand.
GATCACTGATGTGATCGTTTTTGTACCGAGTGCCACGATACCTCGTGGCACTCAGTACTTCCTGCCGCTACCGGAAGTGATCGCTCGGGGGGAGCGATCACGGACGGACCGGCGGCAGGTAAGCATATTGCAAGGATGCCTCGATGTCGAGGCATCCTTGTAATATACTCAGAGCAGCTGGAAGCGATCCGATCGCTTCCAGCGCTCTCTAGAAGTGCCGGGCACCTCTCCGGTGAAACCGGATGTTGATCGCTCCCGGGGAGCGATCACATGGTGCCCCGGCACTTCTAACCGCCATTGCACGGCTGCCTGGACTCCCAGGCAGCCTGCAATGGCGTTTGAGCTGCTGGAAGCGATCCGATCGCTTCCAGCGCTCAAAAAACGGCAGGACGTACCATGTACGTCAGCGGGTCTAAGAGAGACCCACTGCAATGACGTACATGGTACGTCCTCGGTCCTTAAGGGGTTAAGGTATAAAATTATTTGTATTTTAAAGAAATGTAAAATAATCTTTTATTTGTCTTGTTATTTATTTCAGTCACCAAGGAGAGGTATAAATCTGATAAACAGATGGTGGATGTGTTTGACCAGACAGTATACTCCAATATAACCCTAGAGAAGGTTCCAGAAGAACTTGTGACAACGGGACCAAAAATCTCTAGGAAAGTGGTGATCACCCTCTCCCTCGGATGTGGCATGATGTTTCTATTGGTCGTATTATTGCTGGGGTAAGAAAGCTACTTTCTGCTTGTTAGTTATGTCGTGTGAGGTGTTTGCAGATGGGAACATTCCTGCTTTGGGGTGAGGGTAATTAAAAGCTTTCCCTTTATCCTGCATGGGAGCAAAAAAATCCAACCTTCTGCAGAGAAGGGAATGCCTCAACTTCATCAGGCAGATCCCTCCCGGGAAGTCTTCCCGTTTATATCAAGTGACAACCCTTACGATCCATTACAGAAGATAGTTTGGGGTCAAAGGGGACGAGAAGGGGTACAGGAGAATTATTTTTTTCATGACGTTAAGGGTTACAGTGACCATTACCCTCTCCTTCAAGGGGTAAATATAATGTTAAAGGAAGAGAAAAGTTATTGTGAGACATCGCGCCCCTCACGCACTGCGCAGCGAACACATCAGAATTATCTTAACGAGTCATAAATCATAGAAATAAAATTAACCCTTTTAAGAAGTTTATAGTTTGTCACAGAATAATGGCGAGCAGCGCTGTGCATTGTATGATTAATATATATTATGTATATAGTCGCTCAATTGTAAAGTTGTTGTTTATAAATGGGAATATGATTGTGCGTTCAATATGAGTGCGCAGATCTAATAACTCGCTGTATGGATTCATGAATGTTCATACAACGGGAAGATTTCCATTCTAAAAAATGTCTCTTTCTCTTACAGAGTGTTTTGTCATTGCTGTTGTCGTCCTGAGAAAGAAGAGTCCATGGTGTAAGACGTTTGTGATGGATCCAACTGCACAAAAGAATGACAGAATATCAAGGGTTAATGGCTGCCCGATCCCAGGAGAAATCTGAAGCCATTCTGGAGTCAAGAAGGAATTCCTTCCCAATATGTTGTATATTGGCCAGCGCTTCATACTGTTTGTTTTTTTTGCCTTATCTATATTGTGTCAAATCCACCTTAAAATAAAAGAACTGTTGGTCACCACTATAAAACATCTAAGAATGGATTTTAATTTCACTAAGGCTAGGGACAGATGAGCGCATTTTCTGCGGCCACCGTCAAAATTTACGTCGATGCGTGCGCACAGCATTTTTCACGGAATACGCTTAAGTGGTCAGACGATGCGCAATTCTCTGGAGTATTTCATGACGATTGGTTGAAAAGAAGTCTAGGAAATGTTGGCGCACACTAGCAGCGTCTGACATCTCCTAATCACGCACACAGCCGCTAGCGGACTGCAGCGCACTCTGTACGTCAGTACCAGCGGTTAACGTTCTCGAAAAAATGCATTCATTTTCCACTTGTGTTGCGCGGCCGGACTTTTGTGCGACGTAACTTCGTATATTGGCTTCATTGCCGGCATCTGCTGCAGTGCGGCCGTGATTATGTGCGCCAGAACGCGCGTTCGCACTGCCTCAGTCTGACCCTAGCCTAAGACTTGTCGGTCAGGTTATACAACGTAAAAAACTTATAATCAATGGAAAAGTGTATGGAATTCTGGCTTTACTGAACAGATGTTAAATGTGTCAAACTCGACACAACTTTTAAAGGCAAAGGAATGGGTATTTAATGTAGAGAGTGTATGAGACAGAGTTATATCAGAAGGTCTGGTTTTTAGGTGCTATGCCTGCAACCTTGTTTTATATATTTTAATAAATTTGCCTTTAAAACCTACGTTTGGCGTCCAGTATTTACTGGAGTGACAAGACTGCGAATCCTGCGGGAAATCCGGCGTTCGATTTAATACTGCCGGCTGCCTGGAACATCTAGTGTCTGATTGAGACACACAAAAATGTGAGTGTTACTTTCTTCTGCTATCCCCTGCTGTGCACAAAATTACTACGCTATGGCAGCGTTTTGCTTATTTTAAAGGTATCCATATATACAGAAAGAAAGAAGACACTCGTTGAAGGAAGCGCTGACTCGATCGTCTTTTTCTTTTTTCTGACTCTATATTAGAAGGTCTGTTTTTTATATAAAATTTGTAAAACACATTTATGTACATGTTGAGTATCTTGAATTTGGAGATGTGAAAATAGTACAAAAAGAATGATTTTAATACCACCAACATGACACTAAAACCGAAAAATTCCACACATGATGTCATGTGACAGAACACACACAGGGTTATTAAGAGAAAGGTGAAACTTTGGAAAACGTTTGGAGAAGTGAAAATTCTAGGTCAAAATATCTAATTTGGAAAGTGAGATAAATGGGAGAATTTTTCTGGTTTGGCTATTTTGACCTAGAATTTTCACTTTTCCAAAAGTACTCCAGAGTTTCACCTTTCTCTGAATAACCCTGATAATGATTACAAATGTTGTATAAAATGACCTTCAAGCTATGTGTAAAAAGTGAACTGAGAACATGGTTGTGCTACAAGTGCGCTCAGTGAGACACATTATGGTGAAAATGCATAGCGTGAATACCAATGTACATCAATACTCATATTCTTATCCTAATGTCAGAAATCCCCCACGTTCTGATAAGTGTAACCAAATTCCCAAAATGATAAACAGACATACCACAAATAGTGCAATATTGTCAAGAAGATTATTCCAGTATATGTTCACTAGGTATATGTATACAAATTATGATTATTATTATCATTTACATAGCGCCAACAGTTTCCGCAGCGATTTACAATAACCAAATGGAACAAAATACATATAAACGGATATAAGATGGAAACAAGAGGTGTAGAGGGCCCTGCTCATAGGTACTTACAGTCTAGAGGGATTGGGGTTGAGGAAGACAAGAGGAATTTTACTAGATAGCAGGATCATTAGTGCCAGTGGTTTGGGAATGGTGGGGTCATAGAAGCGGCTTCAATCAAGTGTGAGCAGGTGAGCAGAGGGATGAGTTGCATCAGTGATGCGGTACGCTAATCTAAAGAGATGGGTTTTGAGGGATTTCTTGAAGGCCTGAAGGTCAGGGGAGAGTTTGATAGGGCGAGGCAGGTCATTCCACAGGACTGGTGATGCCCTTGAGAAGTCTTGGAGGCAAGAGTTGGCCGTGCGTGTGTAGACTGATGACAGGTGGAGATCACCTGTTGAACGGAGTTGTCTAGATGGGACGTGCTTGCGGAGTAATTAAGACATGTAGGGAGGAGTTGAGTTATTGATTGATTTGAACGTGAGCATCAGTATTTTAAACTGTATCCTGGAACGTACAGGAAGCCAATGGAGGGACTGGCAGAGTGGGGAAGTACGTGAGGTGTGTTTAGTGAGAAAAATAAACCTGGCCCATGCATTCATTACAGATTGCACAGGGGCAATACGGAGCGAGTTGCAGTAGTCAAGTCGTGAAATGACAAGAACATGAACCAGCACTTTTGCGGTATCTTGTGTCAGAAAGGGGCAGACACGGGAAATGTTTTGCGTTGAAAGCAACAGGATTTGGTCACTGTCTGGATGTGGGAACAGAATGTTAGGTCAGAGTCAAAAGTGACACCGAGCAGCGAGCTTGGTGTGTTGGGCTAATGGGTGTTCCATTTACTCGTAGAGAGAAAGGTGGGATTGGGTTCTTCTTGGAGGGAGGAATTACGAGAATTTCAGTTTTGGCAAGATTGAGCACTTACATGCTCCAGAGCCCCGATATCCCTGGCTCTGGTTTAAAGGCGTTTGGTCTAATTAAGGGGGACTCTGACCTTCTTCTGTTGGAACCGAAAAAAACAAAAACTGAGAGGCAGCGTTGCCATAATGCAATGGATACAATATAGTAACCCAGTATCAGTAAAGTAATGCATTCACCGATGGTGGAGCCCTCACACTCTATGGTTCTTAGATTTATGCGTATGATAGTTTTATGGTAAGTATGAAACCATCCTTTTGCGAGTACTATCTGGATAGAAGAAATATATGCAGTAGGTCGTTGAGATGACTGGATACACACTCGTGATCTGTCACTTAAAATCATAATATTTATTGATACAATTAAAAGCACAATGAATAATTAAAACATAAACCAACAAAAAAATAAATCCGTATCTGGAGTCCGAGGTACAAAAAAATAAGTATTGAGACGCGATTTTGCTGGTCGCCTTCGTTTGTCAGTAATTCATGGAACATTGGTCCTGTCATCCCTTAACCACTTGAATGTGGACAAAGCGCTATGTTTCCTGCTCAAATGTGGAGGGTGTGTCCAGTGCGTCATTGATGTCCCGTGACTTGGCTCCAACCGCAGACTTCCCCGCAGGGGCCTCCTGCGGGAACCCTCTCCTCTCACTGACATCATTGCGTATGAGCTTGATGATGTCAGAAATAGGACTTCCCCTCTGCACAGCAGGGAATTGCCTACAGAAACGATACAGGGGTCCTTTGGATCTCCATATCTCTGGAATCATATAGGCTCGAGCAGGGATGTCCAAACTCCAGCCACCCCAGATGTTCCTGAACTACGACTGCCAGAAATCTCTGACTGCATTAGATGGACGGAGAAGCATGAGAGTTGTAGTTCAGGGACATCTGGGGGGCTGGAGTTTGGACATCTCTGGGTTAGAGGGCCATATGAGGTATTGTTGGAAAGGCCAGATGGGGGCCTTGGCACAATGCATTATTACTCATTGTTCCATCAAATTCTAAATCGCTGCAGCACAGCGAAGAGCACCGGGGGTAGTTTGGAGCCCTGCATCACTTATTTTTACACTGCACAGGGTCAAATGATGTGTCATTGGAAAGGTCAGTGTCTGGCTTTTCCAACAATACCAAATATGACCATGTGATGTGTAAAAAAAAAAAGATAAAACTTTTTTAATGAAAATTACATTTTTTATCTCAGTTCTAAGACAGTGGTATTTAGTGCTTTTACTTATGAAGCAAACAATGCTGATGCACTAACTCACCTTCTTATTTACCATGCCGGGAGCAAATGTGGAGGTGTTGGCACAATGCGTTATTAGACATTGGTTCATCTAAAACACAAGCTGCCGCACTGCTGAGAAGAGAGCGGGCATCATTTGGATCCCTGTACTTCCATAGTGTTACACCCCACAAGGTCAAGTTAGATGTCACTGGGCACGACAGAGTCTGGCTTTTCCAATTATACCAAACGATTATGTAATGAGTAGGGTAACAATAAATAATAATAATCAATTCAGTGGTTTACACATAGTCATAGTATGCACTGATTGTGATATTGTACTATGTATGTCCCTTATTTTATAGTAAATCTGCACAGAGAAAAAATAATCTAGCTTGTAATTTTTGGATCATCTCGCATAGTTCCAAGGCCGTGGAACACAGGTTCCTTCGCGAAAGTAAAAATAAAACCAAACGGAGTGCAGCCACAACACGGATATGACATTGAAACATTGATCATCTTTATGCGACGCAGGGCTTGTCACGCTCCTCCCCAACCACTAATAAGATAATCCCTGTAAGCAGCACAGCTATCCTACACTTCTGATCCTTGTAATGGTCGGCACAGCTACCTAATACCTATGACCCAAGCCCAGAGGAGGAACTGTAATAACAGATATGGATACAGATGTACAGTAGCATACAAGGAGGAAGTATATCTGAGAGCAAGATGTTATATAACCAGACAGACAGGGTAAATGGCGGGAACACCCAGAAATTATTAAACATAAAATGTCACCAAAACGTTAGAGGTAGAATTACCAGAGAATGTCAGCCTATTGCCAGAGTCAGTAACCAGAGAGAGTGTCAGCTGTATGCCAGAGTCGGTAACCAGAGAGAATGTCACAAGGAAGGCAAGGGGTTAATAGCTGGGAGGGTAGTCACAAATTGCAATGATCATTGGCAAACCACATCAGGGCAGTGTATGGACTTTCGGGGGCCTGGCTTTAAACCTGGCGGGCTCCGCGTCATCACGCCGCACCCCGCTGGCGAGCTTGACTCGTGACCGCGAGGAGTGATTTTATCAGTTGTGCCTGGGCAGCGAGCAGCGAGGATCACGCTGCCGGGCGCTGACTAGCAAAGACGGTGTGGGACTTGACAGGACTGGATGCACTATATATGGAAGACGCAATCTAATTAAGAAATGACCATTCAAGGGTGGCCTTGGAACTGTATTAAGAAATGAGGGAGGGGTGTCTCCATGGATTTTTTTTATTGTATGCACTGATTGCCATTAAAGAAGCTTTTGTAAACAGATGAAATGTGATGGGCTGCTTTTATATATACATTTTTATTAAGTTAATAAATTCTTTATTTATACTTGAGTGTTCGGGATCCTTGGTTTCTGCTGCTGTTCTGGGGCGAGAATTGACTCTGTAGTCACGTATCCTCCATGGGCCCTTTGGGGGCTAGTATCCATCAATTGGAGGATACAGAGCACCAAATTCCATCTGGAAACAAGTGTGTCCCAAGGATTTCATTTATGTTGGGGACCCACTGAGTTTTTCCAACTTTTAGGTCCCACTTTCCACAGCAATATTGTAATATATATGTGTCTTATTTTACAGTAGATCTAAGCACAGGAAATTTAATCTTGGTTTGTAATTTTTGGATCATCTGATAATTATGAGTGCTTTATTTTGTTTTGTTAATATGGATTTGTTACTGATAAATGAGCCTGTACTAATTCATGTTACCACACAATTTATTTATTTATTTTATTTATTTATTTATAAAGGATTTTACCAGGAAGGGTACATTGAGATTTCTCTCGTTTTCAAGTATGTCCTGGGTTCAAGAACATTGAAGTGTTACAGTTACAGAAATACAAAGTAATACAATGCAAGATATTAAAAAAACAACACAAATATACAGATTAACAGAAAATAAATATGTAGGAAATTAGTATATTAAATAATTAAAACCTTATCTGCCTATGTTCACCTACTCCAAGACTACATGGTCAACACCCCAGTTATACCACACCCCACCTGTGGCCATTGGTTGAGGAAATAAATCAGACCACAGGGGCTGCGTGGCATCCACCTGCTCCATGACCCTCATACTCATCTGTATGACAAGAGGCAAAATCAATAAATGAGGAGGACACCCAACCCATTGTCAGGGATTGTACCGCGGTGGTAACGAGGTGGCAGGATACTGAGCCCGGGATGCGGTGATGCACCATTACAGGGGTCTGCGATTAGTGGTGAGTTGCTGCAAGAGGCAGCAGAACAATTGCTTTGGAGCAGAAGGACAGGACACGTAGAGGGCTTGATGAAGGGGAAGCAGGAAACAAACCAGGACAATAGGATCTTGGACACACACTGGATACTGGGGGTAAGGAGACACAGGAAAGGCTGGTAACAATGTCAAGGTTTGGGATTCAGGAAATCACAGGAGAGCCACAGCATAGGTCCTCTCTCACTGGAGGTAGTTTGACAAAGCTGGAGCAAGGAGGAGAGGGAGGTGTAGCACTTTATTTCAGTTAAGTCACATGACCTATCCTATAGTGTGCGTGTTTTAACTGTTTGTGTAACAGAACTGGTGCTGAATCTCAACGCTGGAAATGAGCAGCACAGGAATGAACAGAATTGAAGGGGCTGCCAAGGCATGGTTCAGGAACCTGACAACCATTTATACCCTCTTCAACCATGGCAGGTAGGGGAGGGGTTAAATAAGAGGCAGTCTTATCTGAGCGGATTTAACCTCTCACCACCTCTGGTGGTGCTTCATTCCAATTCAATGTAATGCACCCACAAATTGCCCTAACAGTAGCACGGACACAAGCCGAAAAAAGAAGCGTAATTACCAGGAGGGCAGAGGGTGCCACCGCACCCGGGCCCTTGAGTCTGGGGGGCCCACAATTGCCTGCCTGGGCCTGCCTATATTTTATATATATATAATTATTTTCTTAATATATTTTATACTTATTTGTAAGGTTTACTTTGGAGCTCTATGATACGCTCATACACACTGCACATTACTGTGAGATTTAGGCTAGGGTCAGACGAGCAGCTTTAACGTGCGTTTAGCCGCACAAAATCACGGCGTGCTAGCAGCAAATGACGTCAATGCGGGGAACACACGTACGGCCGCACGAAAGTTCGTCTGCAACGCAAGTGGCAACGAACGCATTTTTTCGAGAACGTCAAACCGCTTACTGACGTACAGAGTGCGCTGCGGCCGCATAGCGGCGTGTGTGTGTGATTGGCACATGACGCTGCTATGTCCGGCCAACATATCGTCCAGACACAAAAAGTGTTTTATTGATGATCCGTACAAAATCACGGACGAAAAGGCGCATCGTATGATGCTACTACCGTATTCCGTGAAAAAATATGTCCGTTCGTTCGACCGCACTTTTCCACGGTCGACGCGAAAAATGCGTTCGTCTGACCCTAGCCTTATTGCTGCGGAGTTCTGTGTTCCGCTCATACACACTGTACTTTACTGTGAGTTTTATTGCTCTGAAGCTCTTTCATACATTCATACACACTGCACATTACCGTGAGTTTTATTGCTGTGGAGCTCTGTGATACACTCATACACACCGCACATTACTGTGAGATTTATTGCTGTGGAGCTCTGTGATACGCGCATACACACCGCATATTACTATGAGGTTTATTGCGACAAAATATGTTTTCGCCTAGGGTGGGGGGGTGTCATGGTTCCTGCACTTGGGCCCTGAGGTTTCTAGCTACGCCTCTGGCCAAAACATATTGCACAAATGAAAATTGTTTCCGTTTGATTCATTCATCATCAATGACTCAGAGTGGACGGCTTGCAATACGCAAAAAAAAACACATGCACATTTCTAGAATATGGTGCTCTGAGGTGTTTAGGTTCATATTAAAAGGTCCTGAATTTCAAGGAAAAGTGAACTCAATGGTTTAGAATGTTTTTGATAAAATCTAACTGTTATGACATAGTTTAAAACCAAAGGAATATCGGCAATATTTTTTTTCGTATCTAAGACGAGATGCAAAACAAGAAGGTAACTCATTAGTGAAATTCTGTTTATCCTTCAAGGGACATAGCAAGCTAACTATTAGGTGAGAAAGCGAGCCTTCAAGGGTTCACGGGTATAGGAAAGTTAGAAATGATCATTACTGTCTAACCCCAAGGTTTGTTAAAATATACATATTCAGGGAATCCCGGATTGAGCCGTGAGTGCTCTATAACTGCATGAGACTATGGAATCACAGAGTTACCTTACTGGAGGCAAAGCTACTTTCTGCTTGTTAGTTATGTCGTGCATTGTGTTTGTAGATGGGAACATTCCTGCTTTGGGCTGAGGGTAAGTAAAAGCATTCCCTTTATCATGCTTGGGAGAAAATTTGAAAAAAATTCAACAGGGCATGTAGTGTGGGAATGGAAGTGGGTGGGGAAGTCAATGTCAGCATAACATCATCTGCAAATAGACTAACTTTATGTATACTAGGTCCTACGGAAACCCCCTCTACTCCATCGGTCTGTCGGATGAACTGAGCAAGAGGTTCTAGCGTCAAAGCGTAAAGGAGAGGGGATAGGGGGCAGCCTTGACGTGTGCCGGGAAGCAAGACTTGGTTGGAAGTAAACATGCATTGTTGCATCACAAACATGTCATTGTGACTTCACTCATGAAGCTGGTCATCCCAGAGTGTCAGTGACCACGCAGTCATTTTTCTGCGATTGGTCAAAGGTACTAGGTGCTCTTTTGCTTCTTAGAAAAAGCGATGGAGAGAATTCTCAGGTTACCATCTATTTCCGGGTGTTTGGTGATATTTGTGTTGATCTTCTTAATGCCTCGGCGAGGCGGAAGCTGTTACACTGGCTTCACCACGCCTGAGAACAGAGCGGATCTGTGCAAATTCGTTGCCGAAAGCCTGAAGCAGGACCACGCGGTGGGACAGAGCCTGCCAGCAGTTTCTGAAACAACGCTTCCAGGCTCTTAACGAGCTGGAGTTACGTAAATTGCTGCTTTCTCTCTCGGTTTTCCTTCAATCTGACATGCAGTCACTACATCCGAGGGGGGGGGGGGACAAAACACAGAGGTGGAAATATTCCATGTTGTGGAATGAAAATCAATTAAACGTTAAATGTTGGGGGCGTGGCCGGACGTAGCAGCGCGCGGTCGCATGTAAGGGAAGCTCCTGTGACCGGCGCTGAAATCTCTAATCCTGCGGCTTGTAAAAGCAACCCCGGGGCAGTAAAACGCTACCTAAAGGTGGGTGACATTCCCCTGTCCCCAGATGGCGCCCCCGAAAGCGCAACGAGTGCTAGATCCAGCAAAATCAGCAAAAAAAAACAGCGCTCGCGAGGCCCAAGATGGCGGATCTCCCTCATCCGTTTCCTCATTTAACATGGAAGCAGCTGCTGTGGGCCCACTCCACCTGTCTGATACCTCACCAGCATCTGAAAGTAGACTCCACGGCATGTTACAAGAACTCCGGTCCACCATACAAGCGGATCTTAAAGAGGCGCTGCAGGGGCTGAGGCATGATGTACAGGACCTTGGTGAGAGAGCTGATACTCTGGAGTCTAAATCGGACGACCTGTGCTTAGCCCATAATGACCTGGTAGATCGCCACATAGCTTTGCAATCAGCGCATGACATCATGGCGACGAAACTAGCTGATATGGAGGACCGCTCACGGCGAAATAATATACGGATATGGGATATTCCGGAGGCAGTGGGCTCTGCTGATATCCAGTCTTACATTATGGAACTTTTCCAGATCCTGGCACCTACATACTCACCGCAAGATTTTCTGATGGATCGGGCACACAGATTGCCGCGTGCAAAAAACCTGCCGCCCTCGGCCGCTAGAGATGTTTTAGTCCGGCAGCATTTTTTTCACGTTAAAGAAGCGTTAATGAGAGCATCACGAAAATCTATGCCTCTACCGTCTCCGTATGCTGAAGTCTCTTTCTTTGCGGACCTCTCAACAGCTACTATGTCTAAGAGACGGGAATTTTCGTCTTTCACCAAAATTTTGCGTGACCACAACATGGCGTATCATTGGGGATTTCCCACAAAGATCTTGCTATGGCGGGAGGGAGTCCTGCACGTCATTCCTGAGCCCATCACTGGCATGCGTCTGCTGACAGAATGGAAGGTGGTGTCTGAGTTTACTCCCCCCCGGGAGGAATCATCTTCGCCGCTGAAAGTCTCTCCAGAGTGGCACCGGGTTCGGCCCAAGTGAGATGCTATGGTCCTGCATTTTCTCGCCTGTGGGCGTGTTTCTTTCACTACGCCAGGTGTTATACCATGGTTCGGGACTTGTCCCTTTTTTGATCAGTCCTGGGGTGGCGCCTTCTGGGGTTCGGTTCCCTCAACTAACTAGCCCCGAGGCCTTTCAAGGGCCTGTATATTGGCGCAGTCGCCATCTCGAATGAAGTTGGGACTGTGCTTCTCCCCTGTTGGGGTTTTTTTCTTGAACGGTTTAATTTTTCACTTATATTATCCTGCCGTGCTGACTGACCCCGCTCAACTGCATTTACTGAGTGCAGTTTTTGTTTTTCTTTTTTGGCCTGTTGGTTTTTTTTCTATTTTGATTTTTTTTTTCTTTTCTTTTCTTTTTTTGGTTTGTTTTCTGTTTGTCTTGTATGTATTGTGTGGTTTAATGGTATGCACTGTGATATATTATCCTAAGTATTATTGTGCGCAGAGGAGTCCCTCCGTCCCCCCACGGAAATTGTATGCCATGTCCGCTGTGAGTACCAGAGAGAAGGGGGCAATTAACGATGAGTAAACCTCAATTCCAAATTTACTCCTTGAATGTTCGGGGCTTGAATACTCCGTACAAACGGCATGCTTTATTTCGTGATCTGCATAAGTCTCAACCAGCTATTGTATGTTTGCAAGAGACTCATTTTTGTAAGAGACGCCCTCCGTTTCTTAAGTCGCGCATGTATACTGAGGCGTATCACTCCACTGCTCAGACGAAGTCTAAAGGTGTCTCAATTCTGTTCCATAAAGACTGGACATTTGTATGTTCGGCTCAGTATGTTGATCCGATGGGCCGCCTTGTGATCCTTGTGGGCACGCTGAACGAGTTACCAATTACTATAGCAAATTTATATCTTCCTAATGAAAACCCAATTTCTTACCTTCGTAAAGCTTATGGTAGAGTGCAAAAACTGTCTAGGGGTACGGTGTTTTTATGTGGGGATTTTAACTGCACTCCTGATCCTGACGTTGACACCCAGACAAGCCAACTCCGCTCCCAAGCCCGCTCCTCCCCAGCTTCTAGTAAACAACTAAGGGAATTCATGCATTCATTTGAACTATATGATGCTTGGAGGATATGTCACCCAGAAGCGCGCGATTACACTTTTTTTTCTCATGTCCATTCCTCCTATAGTAGAATTGACTTGTGTCTGATTCATAGTTCGGCTGTGTCCCGCCTATTGGAGGCGACCATCGGCATTATCACGTGGTCTGACCATGCTCCGCTTACGCTTACCTTCGAGGCGGCTTTTCCGCCAAGGGGTATGGGGAACTGGAGACTTAACGACTCGCTTATTGTGAATAGAGATGACGTGACAAATACTATACAACTCCTTCAGGAGTACTTCACGGCGAACATGACTGAGGATGTTGCGACATCATCGGTTTGGTTGGCCCACAAAGCAGTTCTGCGGGGACATTTTATACAAAAAGGAGCGCAGCGGAAGAGACGGTTCAATGCTCAGACTAATGCCCTACTACAACGAATCACTAATCTTGAATCCCAGAATAAAACCTCCCCTACCTCACATATTACTGCTCAGTTGACTTTACAGCGCCGCGAGTTGGAGCATCTCATGCTCCAGGTCACGGTGCGCTCAATTAGACGCCTTAACTACGCCCACTACACCCAAGGGAATAAACCGGGGAAATTACTGGCGTCTAAATTGAAAGGTAAAAGAATGCAAACTAATATACCGTTCCTTTTGGATGCTAGTGGCGTGAAGATTTATAACCCAGCCCTTATTACTGATGAGTTCGCGCGCTACTATGCCTCCTTGTATAACCTGGGACTAAACAACTCCGTACCAACCCCTGCTTTAGGCGACATAGAGCTCTTTCTCCAGGCGGCTAGTCTCCCGTCTATATCTCCCTCTCAGGCTACGGGTTTGCTTGCTGCGTTTACAGAGGAGGAGGTACATAAGGCTATTAATGCGCTTCCGAAAAATAAAGCTCCAGGCCCTGACGGTTTTACGAACCTGTACTACCAGAAATTTGCTTCTTCTCTAGTCCCGATTCTCACCCTGGTTTTTAATGATATTAAGGATACCGGCATTATCCCCTCGGAGATGCTGCAAGCGACAATAGTTACCCTGCCTAAACCCGGTAAACCTCCGACACATTGTGCCAATTTCCGCCCCATATCTTTGTTGAATGTGGATGCCAAGCTATATGCTAAATTACTGGCAAATAGATTGGCCCCTTTACTTCCCTCTTTGATTGCGAATGAGCAGACTGTTTTTGTCCCGGGCCGCCAAACGTGTGACAACACCCGACGTTTTTACGACATACTTGACCTGGCCCATAGGACTAATACTTCTGGACTCTTGTTGGCAGTAGATGCTGAGAAGGCGTTTGATCGCCTGTATTGGGGGTACATGCGATTGGTGTTATTAAAGTTTGGCTTCCCAGAACGATTTATAAACAGTGTTTTGGCCCTCTATTCAGATCCGTCGGCGAAAGTATTGGCTTCAGGGTTCCTATCCTCCGCTTTCCATATAACTAATGGTACCCGCCAGGGATGCCCTTTATCCCCGTTGATCTTCATTCTAGCTTTAGAACCCCTGGCGTTGCAGATTAAAACAGCTCCGGCAATTAAGGGATTACCAACCCCGAATGAGGAACATAAATTAGCACTGTTTGCGGACGACATACTGCTTTTTCTGACCACACCGGAAACCTCGCTCCCTCCCCTGTTCAATCTCCTCGATAGTTTTGGCGCAATATCCTATTATAAAAATAACATGAGTAAAACGCAAGCTCTCCCCATAAATATTGCTGCTTCGTCCATCAGCTCTATGCGTAGTATGTACCCTTTTGATTGGCGTTCTACATCTTTAAAATATCTGGGTATGGGGGGCGGAGCCAACTGCGGAGCATGGCGGACATGTTTTAGTCCGGCTCCAGACCAGGCAGCGAGAAAAACGCGGATATCAACCACCGGGGACCGCACATACCATCTCAGGTACCGCAATACCCCACCGGAGTACATAGCCGTCACGATGGCCACGGCAAAGGGGAAAAAAGCACCGGGCACGAAGGAGTTTTTCACTCTAGGCCCAGTAGACGCCGCGAAGATGCAGATCCCCAAGATGGCGGCGGCTCCCCGTCCATTCTCCAAATTCGGCGACAGGCACCAATGAAGGCGACTTACTGGTGTTCACCACCCGCATGGAAACTTTATTTAAAGATTTCTCGTCCGCACTATCAACGCGCCTAGATGCGGTATCAGCGGACATCCGCAAAGATATACAAGAAATTGGAGAACGGACCTCGCATTTGGAAAATAAAATGTCTGAAATGGCGAATGCTCATAACGATATGGCCACAGCAATAGAATCTATGGAGGCCAAACTGTTGCAATGCACAAATAAACTGGCGGATCTTGAAGACAGGTCCCGTCGACATAACCTCAAAATTCGAGGAATTCCAGAAACGATTCACCCCCGAGACCTCATGGCCTATGTAACAGATTTTTTTACGCACTTACTTCCTGGAGTTGCGCATGACACACTACTCATGGACAGAATACATCGCATACCAAAACCGCCGTCTGCCCCTCATAAAGCTTCTAGGGACGTGATTCTTAAGATGCATTACTATAAACCCAGGGAAGACGTCTTACGAGCTATGCGGAAATCAGAGAAATTGGGTTCCCAATACGAACATCTGGAAATTTACCCAGACTTCTCTAAAGCAACGCTGCAACAACGAAGACTGTTTCGCCCGCTAACAACATCTTTACGGGAGGCTGGTATTTTATACAGGTGGGGATTCCCCACAAAGTTAATTATTCTCCGAGAGGATGTTACCACAGTTCTCACATCTCCCACAGAGGGAAGGATAACCCTAGAGTCTTGGGGCCTTAAAATAACTGAGGACGTTCAGGACCGTAGGCCCACACTGAAAAAGGTGACGCCGGATTGGCGGCAACGCTGAATGGATGCGTAAGTGAAAGTTACGCTCTTCCAGATCCGCTCCTGATGATGGACATCGTCTTTGTTTCTGACCGGAAATCGCAGGACGGGTAAACCTGGTGGATTAACGCTTGACCTATTTGTCTCGCTGCTACCCCCCCCCCCACTTTTTACGTTTCTCCCCCTTCTTCGTTAAGGGTACGGACGTCTCCTTAATAGGAGACTCCGATGGAGAGAACGGCGTTCTGGAACGCACCAAGTTTTGTCGCTTTATGGCGATGTTTTGTTTTGGTTTTATCCCCCTTTTTTCCCTTTTCCCACTCCCCGGGGGGTTGCAGTACCTCTCGACCCTATGGGTCGCGCTCTTGGCTAACGGTCCGGTCTAATCGTCTGAAATGTTGTTTATATGTTCCTAACATCTTTTTTGTAGCCTTTTATGAAGATAGTATCATATAATGTAAAGGGTTTGAACCTGCCCGTTAAACGCCACTCTTTATATAGAGAGCTTTGCACATATGACGCGGACATCGTCTGCCTCCAGGAGACGCATTTTAGGAGACTGGATCACCCTAAGTTGTATACACCCCACTATCATACCCAATTTCACTCAATTTATAGAGCCAAATCTAGAGGAGTGACAATACTAATTCATAACAGAATTTCGATGCAGACTCATAGAATTATCACAGACACACAAGAGGTAGATATATTATTTTAATATGCACAATAAATGGCAGGGTGTACACGATAGTAGCAGCTTACGCTCCTAATAACTCACAAACACAATTTTTAACGCATCTCTTGAACAAACTTACGGATGTTGTATCGGGAGATTTAATAATTTGCGGCGATCTCAATTTATGTATCGACCCCAAAATGGACCGTTCGGCCTCCACAAACACTCAAGCAGGGAGCCAGTTTTCACAGCTACATTCTCTCCTCAGACTCCATCGTCTACATGACATGTGGCGCTTGCTTCACCCTACAGAGAGGGATTACACTTTCCGATCGGGAGTACATAATAGTTACTCACGCATAGATTACTTTTTAATACCATCGCATTTACTCTCTAGAGTCACCACATGTGATATACTCCCCTTTACAAGGTCTGACCATGCCCCACTGCTTCTCGACATCCGGGATGAATTTCATTCTCATGTGAGACCACCCTGGAGATTTAACGAACATATATTAAAACATGAACCAGCATCAATAGCAATTCAGGAGGCATTAACTAACTATTTTAAAGAAAATACGACCGAGGAGGTAGACCCGTTTGTTGTATGGCAAGCCCATAAAGCAGTCATTAGGGGTGTGTGCATCCAGTGGGGAGCGAGGCTTAAAAAGCAACACACTGCACATCGACTGGAAATTCTTAGGAACATACAAGACATAGACACCCAGAATAAACTTTCCCCAACAACGGAGTTAGCGGACGCATTGGATGATGCATTACGCTCACTGACTGATTTAGAAGCGGACAGATTTAACTCGTCCATGCACAGGATGAAATCGCGGTTCTATGCGTTTCAAAACAAACCGGGCAGATTACTGGCCCGCAGATTAAAACCCCCCCCGACCGCACAGGGCATCCCTCACCTCAAAACTAACAGGGGACTAATACATAATCCTTTGGATATTGCCAACGAATTCGCAGACTTTTACGAGAAGCTATATAACCTATCAATAGATGATAAGGTGACTCAGCCCACACCCAATGCCATCTCTAGCTATCTTCATAAACTACACCTGCAAAAATTATCCTCATCACAAATGACAAAATTAGCTTCTCCGATTTCTTTAGATGAAATTTCTGAAGTGATTAAAGGACTGCAAAAACGAAAAGCCCCGGGCCCTGACGGCCTTAATGGCCTATATTACTCGACTTTCACCTCTCATCTCATGCCGCACTTACACTCGATTTTTAATGTGGCCCGAGAACAGGGTACATTTCCGACAGATATGCTACGGGCTCACATAGTTACACTCCCTAAACCAGGTAAGACCCCCGACGAATGCCGTAATCTCCGTCCCGTCCAATTTCACTTCTTAATGTAGACATAAAAATATATGGAAAAATTTTAGCGAACAGACTACAATATATATTACCAACTTTAATTGGTCAGGACCAGGTGGGGTTCATTTCGGGTAGACAAGGACCAGACAGCACAAAAAAGTTGATGAACCTGTTGGAATCATTGAAACGAGTAGGTGAACCCTGTTTGATACTGTCATTGGATGCAGAGAAAGCCTTTGACAGGGTAAATTGGCTATTTCTTCAAGAGACCCTTAAGATATATGGTTTTCCCCCCTCGATGTTATCAGCAGTAAAGGCCTTGTACGATGCCCCGTCAGCTACAGTTCTGACAGCGGGATTTCGGTCTGAGGAATTTGTAATTACAAACGGTACAAGACAGGGATGCCCACTTTCCCCACTTTTATATGCTTTGGTGCTGGAACCACTAGCACAAGCTATCCGACAAAATGACGAAGTTAGAGGTATACAGATAGGTCCTACAACATATAAGCAACAACTTTATGCAGATGACATCCTCCTGACGTTAACTGACCCAGAAGTCTCTTTATTGGCCTTATACCGCGAGTTAGAAGCATACAGTGATGTTTCCTTTCACTTAATAAACTTACTTAAAACGCAAGCTTTGCCAATTAATATGCCACAACCATTGCTGGATAAGCTTAAAAAGCAATACAAATTTGACTGGCGATCTACTTATCTGGTTTATTTGGGACTCAGAATTACGGAAAAACCCGAAGACCTTTTTCACTATAATTATGACCGTGTACTGTCTGAGATAAGATTGCTTATTCATAGATGGAGAATGAAGGAGGTCTCATGGTTGGGTAGAATGGCGGCTGCAAAGATGATTATATTACCAAAACTATTGTATGTGTTCCGCGCGTTACCTCTAAATCTACCCAAACATTATCTAGTCAAGGTTCAATCTGTTTTGACCTCATATGTCTGGAATAACAAAAGACCTAGAGTTCCTCGGAACTGTTAACTTACAGACACAGAGATGGGGGTTTGAACATGATACATGTGCAACATTATTACTGGGCGTCATGCCTGGCATCTCTGTCGGAATCTTTTCACACTCACCCTGCGCCGCAATGGCTTACCATTGAGGCAGCATATATGGAAGGACATGATTTACCAACACTACTCTGGGTCCCGGTAGGAGATAGGCCGAGGATAAGCTCCCCGTTGACTAGTACAGGGTTACATCTTAGAATATGGGATAAAGGGTTCGATTCCTTCACTATGCATCATCCACTCTCTATGGCTACACCCATAGCAGCTTTTAAGTACCTACTTCCCCAAGGAGATCACACAAGATGGGTTCAATACGGAGTATTAAATATTCATCATCTCTTTGACACAGCCTCCATTCTACCTTTTGAGACAATATGTACTAAATTTAAAGTTCCACCTGCAATGTTCCTATCATATATGCAAATACACTCTTACCTTAAAGCTCAGAAGATCTTTCCTACACTGTCGACCAAGATCCCATTACTATCAGAAATTGAACTTTTTTGCTTGGACCCTCAATCTAATACTAAAGCGATCTCGATGTATTATAGGGTGCTAAATACCCCACAAAAATCAGTTATTTGGACATTCCAAAGAAGTTGGGAACGAGAGTTAAAACAATCTTTTACACAGACTCAATGGGCCACGGCGTATATGTTTGCGGTGGGCGCTACCCGCTGCGCTACCTTATTGGAGACACAGAGAAAGTTACTTTACAGATGGTACCTCACCCCAGACAGAATTAAAAAATATGCGCCGAATCATTCGGATATGTGCTGGAGATGTTCCTTAGTTCAGGGGTCTATGAGTCACATTTGGTGGGATTGCCCCAAAATAAACGCATTATGGAAGGACATTTCGATTCTGGCGACTGATGTCCTGGGCACGTTGATTCCCCACAAACCGGAGATTCTATTACTGGGTATGATTAACCTCCCAAAACTTCACAGAAGGATGTTGTTTATTATCATCTCCACAACCTCATTGCTCATAGCACGTAATTGGAAGACCACATTAGTACCTACCAAAAAACAAGTTATTGACCTATTAGACCAGTATCGTGGATTTGACTCAAGGATTGTGGCATCGGAAGAGGTCCATCCACCTAAATTGGATCCCTGGACACTTTGGGACATTCAAAAAATTTATGAAGCCTGTGGGTTATGACCGATTTATTGACCCTGATATACAACTTTTACTTCAGTTGGGTTCTATGATGGCTGCAACCCCCCCCCCTCCTTCTCCCCCCCCCACAGTTGATTTTTCAGTAGTACTGATTTCTTATGCAATTATATGTTGTTTATCCTCTACTTCAAAGTAACTTTGTATTTTGACAAACTTTACAATAAAAATTTATGTTTCAAAAAAAAAAAAAAAAAAAAAAAATATCTGGGTATATCTCTCTCTAAATCGCGAGGAACCATTCTTAAGGACAATTTTACGCCACTCTTGACCTCTATTGAAACACAGCTCTCAAAATGGAGCACAACCGAGTCGTCTTGGTTGGGCCGCATGGCGGCCGTAAAGATGTGTATCTTACCCCAAATTTTATATTATTTCAGGAATATCCCGGTTTTCATTCCGGCGCATTTATTGCTCTGGTTGCAAAAACTAATCCATGCACACATTTGGAAGGGGAAACCTCCTCGAATGTCGGCTTCCACGGTTGTAAGGCCGCGGCGCCATGGTGGGTTGGGTTTTTTGGATCTACAATCTTATTATAAAGCAGCCCTACTAGCCCAATTGTTGTCTTCCATGCATCAAAAAGAACCGCCACTTTGGCTGCAGCTGGAGAATGCCATGATTTTCCCATACAGGCTTCATGACCTGATGTGGCTTACGTTTCCACCGAGGACTAGTACCATGGGCCTGTTGCCAGTTTCAACGCTTTCCCTCATGGCATGGCGACTGTGGGGTCGCCACTTGGTAAAGCCTTACGATTTGCTATGCCTCGCTCCTCTAAGGGTTCTATGCCGCTTTATTCCCGATTTAACCTTAGAATCATGGCTCAGGCGAGGCTTGACTCATGTGTGGCAACTCTTCACGCCTCGCTCATTGAAAACCTTCCCTGATCTCGTACAGGAGTTTGCCATCCCATCAAAGGAGTGTTTTACATATCTGCGTGTGAGACATGCTTTGACTCAACAGGGCCTCACCTCCTTTACCGAGGTGAACCTCTCAGCTTTTCATAAATTGTGTATTGGACGAAAGTGTCAAATGAAACCGCTGTCCCTTTGTTACAACAGTCTGCTAATTCCGACCTTGCCTAAAAAACTACCCTATATGATTAAATGGGAAAAGGACTTAGCTCTAACAATTTCCATAGAAGATTGGTCATATGCAATGGAAACAATATACAAATATTCTAGAAGCACTAATTTAAGAGAAGCCCATATCAAACTGCTATGTAGATGGTATTTAACACCCTCCCGGTTGGCACACATTTCAGGGAACTCAGGCCTCTGTTGGAGATGTCTTACTGGCACTGGCTCCTTAATGCACACATTTTGGCTCTGTCCCATATTGGGGGGATATTGGGAAAAAATAAATAGATTGATCTCCCATTGTACCTCAATTAAATTTCCACTTTGTCCGAAAATGTATCTCCTACACCTTATACCCGTTACAATCCAGATCCGTCACAGGAGGTTTATCTCCATGCTACTTGGGACAGCAAAAATCGTTATAGCTAGACACTGGAGGTCCTCTATGTGCCCCTCTATGAGGGAGGTTATGGGGGCCCTTGAAAATGTTTTTAAATATGAGGAAATGTTTCATACCGCGAATAATTCAATGTACCTACTAGATGATACGTGGGAGGGATGGAGAGCGTTTGTTGAATCTGGAACTTTGATATAGGATATCTCGACAAGTAAAATGGTAGTGCTGCCATGTTTGGTGTTTTATGTTTTATGTCTTTTTCTTTCTGTTTTTCTCTTTCTGTTAGTTTAGGAATTTATAAGTTATTGGAAAATGGAGTCCGCACACATGATCCCTTCTTCAGTTTACAACAATAACCCACTTGAACTACGATGTTTATTGCCATTGCTGTTTATTTGTGTTTTTTTTCTCTTATTGGTTTCTCTCAATTAATGCTTGTACCAATTCTTGTGTATACTCCAATAAAAAAATTTTATATGGAAAAAAAAAACGTTAAATGTTTGTTATTTTAAATAAATATGTCCAAATGGAAGTTTTATTAACTATTTTTTGTCATTGCAGCCTATGGACAGAAACGTCACATTAGTGGTCTCCTGCGAGGTGTCACCAAACGGATCAAGAATCTGAAATCTGATGGTAAATTACCGGGAACCTGGCGCCCGTATACACAATCTGATCCAGTTAGTCAATGGTGCCTGTGTATTATTATTCATTAGCCATGAAAACACTCATTTATTTTGCATCAGACACGGCATGGATAGATGTGAGTCCACCCGGTGCTTGGAAATCATCCAATTTCTACCAGGTCTAGATTAGGGGATCAAGGAATGGAGATAATGGTCTGTTTTTAATCCCACTTATTTTCCCTCTATATAGTGTCGCATTCCCCTACACTTTGTATCTGCAGAGCATTCTATAGATCAATCCCAACAGTGAATGGTTAATAGGATTGGTGAATCCACGTTGGATTTATGTATCACATGCATCTGATCTCATTCCAATACTGTCTCTTCCATTCAGGTTTCAGAAGGAGGTGCGCATGTTCAAATGCAACACATGCGTAGAGGAGGACTGCGATTTACCTGTGGATTGCCCGATGTATGTTCTTCATTTCCATATAAGCGAGTCTGGTTAAATGGAACTCCTGCCCCTCTACCACCGACCCCTACACTATCTGCATCTCTCCCTCCCTCCTCTCGTCCCACATGATGGCCTCGCATGAGCTCCTTTGTTTCCTCAGAACATGGTCTCCCTCTAACTCTCGTGCTGCCATTCACTCCCACAAATCCCATTCCCACCTTCTCTTTCTCACCCTCCTGCTGTTACTCTATTCAGGTGACATATCCCCTAACCCAGGCCCCACAACACATCCAATACTTCCCTCTCATCCTATCTCCATCGCACATAAATCCCCTCCCTGCAAACCCAGCAACCACATTCCCATAATCCCTCAGCGCCTGTCCTCTTTCTCCTGTGCCCTCTGGAACGCTCGCTCTGTGTGCAACAAACTCACATCAATCCATGACCTCTTCCTTTCAAACTCCTTCAACCTCCTAGCTTTAACTGAAACCTGGCTAACTCCCTCTGACACGGCCTCCGTTGCTGCTCTCTCACATGGCGGTCTACACTTGAGCCATACCCCCAGACCGGGTGAGAGAAATGGTGGCGGGGTCGGAATCCTGCTCTCTCCCACCTGCACCTACCAGCATCTCCCTCCACCTCCATCCCTCTCCTTCTCCTCCTTCGAGGCACACTGCATCCGCCTGTTCTCTCCTCTGGCCCTCAGGGTGGCAGTCATCTACCGCCCACCGGGACCAACCTCCCAGTTCTTTGACCACTTTGCTACCTGGCTTTCTCACTTCCTGTCTTCTAATCTTCCATGCTTAATTCTCGGGGACTTCAACATTCCCATTGACGATCCTTCCGCCCCGGCTGCCTCCAAGCTTCTTTCACTCACGTCCTCCCTTGGACTCACACAATCCTCCCTCCTCCCTACCCACCGCGATGGTCACGCTATTGACCTTGTCTTTTCCAACCTCTGCTACATTTCTGAGTTCAACTGTCGCCCTTTCCCCATCTCTGACCACCACCTTCTCTCTTTCAACCTATCTGGACTTCCTAAACACCCTGCTCCCCCACCCCGCACACAAACTCGCAGAAATCTACAGGCTGTGGATCCCCATCAGTTCTCCAACCTACTTCACCACCTCCCTCATACCTCATCCGTCACCTGCCCTGACGCTGCCACTAATCACTACAACACTACGCTTATCTCTGCTCTAGACACTCTTGCTCCTCTTCGACTCTGTAAGGCCCCACGCCGCCAGCTTCAGCCCTGGCACACCCTCCAGACTCGCTACCTGCAAAGATGCTCCCGCACCGCAGAGCGTGCCTGGAGGAAATCCCACTCTGAAGCGGATTTTGTTCACTTCAAGTTTATTCTCCGGTCATACACCTCTGCCCTCCACTTGGCCAAACAATCCTTCTTCTCATCTCTTATATCTACGCTGTCCTCCAACCCTAAACGGCTCTGGTCCACCTTCAACACCCTCCTCTACCCACCTGCACCTCCCCCCACAGCTGCCTTCAGTGCTCAAGACCTGGCAGACTACTTCCTCAGTAAAACTTTAACTATCAGAAGCAACATCCCAACACAAGATAGTTATCTGCCACCTCCACTCCCAGAGGTCCCATCTGCCACCCTTTGCCGCTTCCTCCCAGCCACTGAGGAGGAAGTCAATTCCTTATTGTCCTCCTCACATCTCACCACGTGCCCGCTCGACCCCATTCCCTCACATCTAATTCCTCCCCTCTCCTCCTCCCTCACCCCTGCTCTCACACACATCTTCAACCTATCTCTCTCCACTGGCTCCTTTCCATCCGCCTTCAAACACGCGCTAGTTACCCCTTTACTAAAGAAACCATCCCTAGATTCCAACTCTCCATCCAACTACCGTCTTGTATCCCTGCTTCCCTTTACCTCTAAGCTCTTAGAAAAACTAGTCTTCAACCGCCTCTCCCTCTTCCTGTCCTCCAATTCCCTACTAGACCCCCTGCAATCTGGCTTCCGTCCCCTACACTCAACTGAAACTGCCCTCACCAAAGTCACCAACGACCTCCTAACTGCTAAAAAACACGGCCACTATTCTATTCTCATCCTGCTTGACCTCTCGGCTGCTTTTGACACTGTTGACCACCCCCTCCTTCTACAGACCCTCAACTCTCTGGGTCTCGGTGACACTGCACTTGCTTGGGTTGACTCCTATTTATCCAACAGGTCCTTCTGTGTGTCCTTCGCTGGTAACTCCTCCTCTTCATTGCCTCTATCTGTTGGTGTACCTCAAGGCTCTGTCCTTGGTCCTCTGCTCTTTTCCATCTACACCTCCTCCCTGGGCAAAATCATCAACAGCTTTGGCTTTAATTACCACCTCTACGCTGATGACACTCAGATCTACCTCTCTACCCCTGATCTCTCTCCCCCTGTCCTTTCAAAAGTCAGTGACTGTTTATCTGGCATCTCCTCCTGGATGGCCTCCCACCACCTAAAGATCAACATGTCAAAGACTGAGCTCCTACTTATTCCTCCCTCCAATGCCTCCCCACCTCCCGACTTCTCTATCACGGTGGAGGGTATCACCATCTCCCCATCAAACCAAGTTCGCTGTCTTGGAGTTACACTTGACTCTGCTCTTTCCTTCATCCCCCACATCAAGTCTCTTTCCTCCTCCTGCCGATACCAACTGCGTAATATTTCCAGAATTCGGCCATTTCTTACCGCTGTCACCACAAAACAACTCATACACGCCCTGGTAATCTCCCGACTCGACTATTGCAATAATCTCTTATCTGGCCTCCCTCTGTCCCGCCTCTCCCCCTACAATCCATCCTGAACGCCTCCGCCAGGCTAATTCACCTCACCCGCCGCTCTGTCTCTGCCGCTCCCCTCTGCGAGTCCCTTCACTGGCTCCCCATCCACTGCAGAATTAAGTTCAAAATCCTTACCCTTACCTACAAAACCCTCACTAACTCAGCTCCCCACTACCTGTCCTCACTAATCACCAAATACACCCCAGCCCGCTCCCTAAGGTCAAACAGTGACCTGCGCCTAGCTTCTCCCCGCATCACCTCTTCCCATGATAGACTGCAGGATTTCTCACGCGCAGCCCCCACTCTCTGGAACACTCTCCCTCGTACTGTCAGACTTTCCCCTAACTTCTCTTCCTTCAAACGCTCCCTTAAAACATTCCTATTTAGGGAAGCCTACCACCCAACTCACTGACGCAACCATCAATCACTCTCACCTTACAGTCCTCTCCTCCTGTTTCCAACCCCAACCCTCCTAGATTGTGAGTTCCTACGGGAATAGGGCCCTCATCTCCTCCTGTACTGTTCGTCAAATGTTGTTCAATGTTTTGTAACCCTGTCTATACTGTGCTTATTGTACAGCGCTGCGGAATATGCTGGCGCTTTATAAATACAGAATAATAATAATAATAATAATGCATGTACAGTATTAGAATGAAAGTGGCGCTGGACGACAGGATGAAGTTATATTGTCCGTTTACTAATGTACAAATAATAAGTCAGTCTTAATGTATATATGGATACATAAGAATTATTCACAGAGTCTGTGAAAGAGCAGTTCTTAGAGCATTAACTTTCTACTTTTAATTTACATATACATGTATTAAAACTAATATTCTGAATTATGCATTTTTATTAAAAGATTCTTTGAAGTGATCAGTAATATTCACACATCCGATCAGATACGTAAAAATGAACGCTGTCGATCAGGACTGTTTATATCATCCTCGGCTTTTACATGAATGTGTAAAATTTTAACTTTCTCTTCTACCCACAGTCGTTAACATCGACTCTAAGAGTGGAGAGCTGGCCATCATTGATTGCAAAATGCCCTTTAAAATCCCAGAAGACATATCGGTTGTCTGGAAATTTGCATCGAAGGTAAGCTGAGCTTTACTCCATACTCTGTATAACGAGCGTTTATCTTAGGAAATAGGATCGGTCGAGGAATGAAGATACAATAAGAATTCTGAAGTGACGTCATAAAATCGACAGCTCACTTGATACATCACTTAAGTTTGTGTTAAAAATCTTGTTTGAGTGTTTACGATTGTGTATACAGGTTACAAAGTATTTTCTGCTGCTTTGTCATGTGATACAATCATAGTCACTGCACGATACTGTGAGTTTTACAGGTTTTGAACAGATTGATGTGTTAGAAACTTAATATCTATGTAGACACTATTTATCATTTGAACATATTCCAGCTGTACAGCCGTGGTGGGCGATGCTACTGAATTGTGTCCTTAAACAGATACAGTTATGTTGTGTTACAGTAAAATTAACAAAGCTCTTTTAATTGCCGGCAGATCTGCACCAGAGACATCTCGTCCTTTAAAGACATTCATCATGGTGACGACCTCTACGCCGCAATAAGTCTGGCATGAGTCCACCATACAGGTACATATGCCTGTGTCATTAAAGATGACGATGAGGACATCATAGGAGAAGGATTTTATTTTCTGAATGGTAAGATTTGGGGGATAACTCTGTCCTCGATGTTAGATTTTAGCTTTTCCGGCACTTATTTCGCGGGGGAGTAACACAATACAGAAGCTTCTGTCACTTGACATCTTTAGGCAAAATTTGCTCAGATTCCCCAAAACTCTTCACCAGAAAAACATTTATGGCACACCGAATCCATTTTAACCATAAAATCATCACAATTCATAAAAGAACTTACAAACACTTAAAAAACAGACAACTTCAGCTTCTGCTTGATAGCACAGGTCAAAGGAATAAATGCGCTAAACAGACATTTCTGTCGTTTCTAAGCTCTTCAGTTTTGGGGATTTCTTAAATAAAAGATTGTTTTACATTTCTTTAAAATACAAATAATTTTATACTTTGTCTTATTATTTATTTCAGTCACCAAGGAGAGGTATAAATCTGATAAACAGATGGTGGATTTGTTTGACCTGACAGTATACTCCAATATAACCCTAGAGAAGGTTCCAGAAGAACCTGTGACAACGGGACCAAAAATCTCTAGGAAAGTGGTGATCACCCTCTCCCTCGGATGTGGCATGATGTTTCTGTTGATCGTCTTATTGCTGGGGTAAGAAAGCTACTTTCTGCTTGTTAGTTATGTCGTGTGAGGTGTTTGTAGATGGGAACATTCCTGCTTTGGGGTGAGGGTAATTAAAAACTTTCCCTTTATCCTGCATGGGAGCAAAAAAATCCAACCTTCTGCAGAGAAGGGAATGCCTCAACTTCATCAGGCAGATCCCTCCCGGGAAGTCTTCCCGTTTATATCAAGTGACAACCCTTACGATCCATTACAGAAGATAGTTTGGGGTCAAAGGGGACGAGAAGGGGTACAGGAGAATTATTTTTTTCATGACGTTAAGGGTTACAGTGACCATTACCCTCTCCTTCAAGGGGTAAATATAATGTTAAAGGAAGAGAAAAGTTATTGTGAGACATCGCGCCCCTCACGCACTGTGCAGCAAACACATAATTATCTTAACGAGTCATAAATCATAGAAATAAAATTAACCCTTTTAAGAAGTTTATAGTTTGTCACAGAATAATGGCGAGCAGCGCTGTGCATTGTATGATTAATATATATTATGTATATAGTCGCTCAATTGTAAAGTTGTTGTTTATAAATGGGAATATGATTGTGCGTTCAATATGAGTGCGCAGATCTAATAACTCGCTGTATGGATTCATGAATGTTCATACAACGGGAAGATTTCCATTCTAAAACAATGTCTCTTTCTCTTACAGAGTGTTTTGTCATTGCTGTTGTCGTCCTGAGAAAGAAGAGTCCATGGTGTAAGACGTTTGTGATGGATCCAACTGCACAAAAGAATGACAGAATATCAAGGGTTAATGGCTGCCCGATCCCAGGAGAAATCTGAAGCCATTCTGGAGTCAAGAAGGAATTCCTTCCCAGTATGTTGTATATTGGCCAGCGCTTCATACTGTTTGTTTTTTTTGCCTTATCTATATTGTGTCAAATCCACCTTAAAATAAAAGAACTGTTGGTCACCACTATAAAACATCTAAGAATGGATTTTAATTTCACTAAGACTTGTCGGTCAGGTTATACAACGTAAAAAACTTATAATCAATGGAAAAGTGTATGGAATTCTGGCTTTACTGAACAGATGTTAAATGTGTCAAACTCGACACAACTTTTAAAGGCAAAGGAATGGGTATTTAATGTAGAGAGTGTATGAGACAGAAGAGTTATATCAGAAGGTCTGGTTTTTAGGTGCTATGCCTGCAACCTTGTTTTATATATTTTAATAAATTTGCCTTTAAAACCTACGTTTGGCGTCCAGTATTTACTGGAGTGACAAGACTGCGAATCCTGCGGGGAAATCCGGCGTTCGATTTAATACTGCCGGCTGCCTGGAACATCTAGTGTCTGATTGAGACACACAAAAATGTGAGTGTTACTTTCTTCTGCTATCCCCTGCTGTGCACAAAATTACTACGCTATGGCAGCGTTTTGCTTATTTTAAAGGATAATCTTCAGTTACTCCGATGTGACCATCAGGGTACTAGTGTCTCCCAGAGACCAAATTAATATATAACTTTTATTGAACAATATAAAATCAAACATAAACATAGACATAAATAGACAGAATTCACAGGACAATGGTAAAACCAAATCTGCTGAAAGAAGTGGTATATATATACCAGCAGGAGCAATGATTGACAAACTGTGCAGCAGGTGATCCAAACAAGCTCACAAAAGTGGTTTGACAGTGAAAAAAGTAAGCTGCTTGCTTGTTGTCAATCAAAAATTCATGATTACACTGCGGATCAATAAGCAGAAGAGCAAATCTGCTATAAAAGAATGTGTATATATGCACCAACCAAAGCAATGAATGACAATGAACACAGTAAATGACCTTCAGGGATCATTTCAAAGTGTTATTATTTCACCATTTCTCACTATAATAGCGGTTTGCTTGTTGTCAATCAAAGGATCACGAGTACGTTGCAGATCAAATGAGCAGAAGAACAAATCTGCTAGAAGGTAATATATAAACGTAACAACAGAGGCAATGAATTCACAATGAACACGATAAATGACCTTCGAGGATCATTTCAAAAGTGTTGTAGTAAGGAGAATTGGTATTGACAATGTGGAGTAGCAAACCACTGCACATGGAGGGCAGAAAACACAATTCAATAGGCAGAAAAAACGGCAAGGGTCTCCAATGGGGAGTTTGACTCAAATAACCCAATAAAGTGATGCTAGGAGATTAAACTCAATAATATGTTGCCGAAGGCATCGAGAAGGGTATATACAACCAGTGGTTCGAGTCTCCAAGCATGTATTCAGAAGGTGAAATTGGAGAATTGCTGCCGACGAAGTGCACCCGACGCGCGTTTCGCCGAGAATGGCTCGTCAGGAGTGCTTACGGGCTGAAGAGGAGGAAAGCTGTTTAAATGAGTCAGGTTCCGCCCTGGTTACTGAGTCAACCAATGAATGACAGCGTAGCAAATGGTCCAATCCGTTGCCCATCTTAGAGATTGACAGGTAGAACAACCAATAAACGATGTTTATGGCCTGGACAGCTGGTAGCACGAATATTTGTTGTTAGATAGTCTAATGGCAATATAGCCGCTAATGTTGATCAAAGTCGCGTTGCCAACGAGTACCAATCAGGAAAAGGAATATTTTTATTCTAAATAAAATTCACTGAAGTGAGAGGAGTGGTGAATTGCTAAGATGCGTGTAAAATGATGAAGAAAAATATAATATATAATGAAAATAACATGTTGAGTGGATAGCCACTGCAAATTTTAACAGCGTGGAATCAGGAGGTGATGATACATTAATATATTGCCAAATGCAGTATTGTAACACTGTGGTTAACAGGATAGACAAAAATTGATACACACGCTTAAACACACCACCTAATCGAGTATATAGAGGAGTGGTGAATTAATGCACTCAGGAAACTTGGAGATGGATTTAACCTCACTCCCTATAACTCAATGTGGGAATAAATATAGAAGTATAATGACCAGTAAATTTTAACTGGTCAAAAAATTCAGTGAAACGGCGTGAAAGATTAATGGGACTGTGCTGAGATATTAAGCGTAAATAAATCCTCACGCTTTAACGCGCCGCCTGATCAAGTATACAGCAAAGAGGTTGATTGGTACACTCAAAAAGCTTAGGGGTGAGTTTGACTTCACTCATTGGAACCCAGTGGATGCATAGGTATGGTAACCTATTAATATTAGCAAGTGGGAGATAAAGTCAGCTAGTAATAAATAGATATAGTATCCTAGTGATTACTGAGTCATGATATAGTATCATTATAAACTGTTTGAGATGCATGTATTATTAGACTGTTTATTAAATAAACTCAAACCAACATCATGAAAGTTTAGCCATGGGGCTACACATATAAAAAATCGGTTAGTGGAATCCTTAAATATAAATGTTGGAGAAATATGACAATAAAAACTATTAGATAAATTGATGAGTTCAATCTTAAGTAATGAATATGACGAAAACTTGCTACTCAGCTGAAAAAATATCAATGGAGGCAGGAGACTGGCCATCAGTGATGAATGGACCAGGACGCAGTAACATGACAAATAAGAAACCGTCTATGAAACTAAATGTGATAATGGTATAGATGTTGATAGACTCATTATAATTGAGACTGAACAAAAACGTATAAGATTAGTGAATAATTGGTATTATTAATTCTGGTAGTAAATTTAACAGGTTAATACAATAAACAAAAAAATATATTATATATTTTAACATAAAGATGTCTGACAATAGAAAAAGGAAGAATTGAGAAACTAATTTGATGGTCAAATAAATGGCGTATAGTTGAAATCTTCATTTAAACCGTGTGGATATAAGGTTTTAAGTGTGTATATCCAATAGGACTCTCTCTGACAAAGATTTTTATCCAAATTTCCTTTACGTGGTCCGCAGACCATCCCTTCGATGGCTTGAAAGGACAGACATGAGGGGTCAGAGTTGTGTTGGTATCGGACATGTCTAGAAACTGAAGTCTCAAGACTGTTATGGACAGAGTTGACATGTTGGAGAATACGGCGTTTGAATTGCTGGATCGTTTTACCAACGTACTGGATTCCACATTCACAAGTAATGAGATAAACAAGTACCTGGCTAGAGCAGTTCATAAATTGTCTGATGTCATAATGACGCCCTGTAATATTGCTGGAAAATTGTTTAGATTTGTGGACAAACTTACAAGCTTTACAGTGGGTGCATTGAAAAACACCTTTAGGTTGTTGTAACCAGGTGCGTGTAGCTTTTTCTGGTTGTAAAAAACTATGGACCAATTTGTCACTCAGATTTTTGGTCCTTCTTGCTGTAAATGAGGGAAAAGGGGTAAGAACTTTTTTTAAAGATTTTTCCATGTGTAGAATTGGCCAATATTTTGCGCAAATAGATTTTACTTGGGACCAACCATTATCATAGTCCGCAATGAATCTTATAGATGTTGTATCATCTCTTTTTTTCGGGATCAAAAGTTCATCCCTGGGAGTCAAAAGAGCTCTTTGGTACGCTTTTTTTAGGCATTTCCTTGGATAACCTTTAGATAGAAACATGTCTTTTAAAAGATTTGCTTCTAGTTGGAAGTCTTTTAGAGACGTACAGTTGCGTCTAGCCCTTAGGTATTGGCCTATTGGTATCCCTCTCTTAAGGTTTTGTGGGTGATGGGAGGACCAATTTAGAAAGTTGTTAGTTGCAGTTGTTTTGCGATGGAGTATAGTAATCAGTTCAAGATCTGAGTTGATAGTAATATTAAGATGAAGAAATTCAATGCTATTACCACCTATTACTAAAGTAAGACTAAGTCCAATATCGTTATTATTCAAAAGGGCCAACCATTCGTTTAGCATCTCAATAGAACCCTGCCAAACAAACAGGATGTCGTCTATATAACGCATCCAGTTTTTGACGTACATTGAGAATCTCGTCATTTCCGTAGAGAAGACAAATAACTTTTCCCACCAGGCAAGGTACAGATTAGCGTAACTCGGGGCACAGGATGTTCCCATGGCCGTGCCCCGAGTTTGCAAATAAAATTGGTTTTGGAATAGAAAGTAATTATGATTTAGTATGTAGTCCAAAAGAGACAAAATGAATTCGGTATCTTGGTCAGAATATTTACTATTCAAGAAGTGTTGGGTAGCACGTAGTCCCACAGAGTGAGGAATGTTATTGTATAGTGAGACTACATCAAGGCTAACTAGAATATCCCCAGGAAGAACATGTATCTCGGATAACTTCTGGAGCACATGTTGTGTATCTCTTATATAGGAGGGAGTGTCGAGTACTAAAGGTCGTAGGTAACAGTCGACAAATTCACTAATGTGTTCGGTCAATGAGTTGTTTCCCGAAACTATCGGACGACCAGGTGGAGATGCAAGAGATTTATGTGTCTTGGGGAGACAATATAGGGTCGGAATAGTAGGATATTTTGGAAGAAGAAATTTATAGTTATCGTCAGAAATTAATTTCAACTGTACACCCTGTGTTAGTAGAGTTTGCAGATCTTTAGTAAACAGCTGGGTGGGATCGCATCCCAATTTTCTATAACCATCATTGTCATTTAAATGCACCATGCACATTGCAACATAATCATCACGGTCCATAATTACCAAATTACCCCCCTTATCAGATTGTTTAATAACGATGTTACGTACATCTTGTAATTCTTTAAGGGCTAGTTGTTCTGCCTGAGATAAATTAGATTCCCACTGTAGATCTTTGTTACGAATAGATTCAATCTCGGAAGTAACGAGATTGACAAAAACCTCCAAATTGGAGAAATCAGAGAATGAGGGCGTAAATTTGGTTTTCTGCTTGAATTTTTTTGAGAAATTAGCCGAATCAGGAGGACATTCATCCAGGAGAGCCAACAAATTTTCGAGATGCACATAGTCCTCACTGGACACACCTAGAGTTTTGGCTTCTCTCTCTTTCTTTTTCTCCATAAAAAGATGTAAAGCTAACCTCCTCGCAAACAAATTAAGGTCCTTAATCCACCCAAATTTATTGAAGTGGGGAGTCGGAACAAAAGAAAGACCTTTTTCTAATAGTGAACGGTGTCTGGGGAGGAGATTAAAGCTAGAAAGGTTTATAATGGAGTTAAGAGAGAGATTGGTTACCACTTTTTTGAGGGGTAATCGTTCTGACGTCTCCCTTTGTAACCCCATTTTTGTCGGTCGCGTAATCTTGCTTCCGATGGGGGATCTGATTTCCAATCGTCTACCCGAAAAGAAACATGCTTTGGCTGATGTCTAGTCTGAGCTCTACCCCTGTTATAACCAATAATGGGGCGAGATGAAGCTGTTTCAGTTTCATTTTCATCAGGTGAGGTCTCACAATCAGTAGTAGAGACCACATCATTGTTAGAGGTATCAGAGGGGCGCCTGCGGCGTATGTGATTTTTGTGCTTGAAAATATTTTTAGTTTTGAAATCATTAATGTCACGTTGGAATTTAAAATGTTTCTTTTCTTTAATAGTTTTTTTGAAGTTATCGAGATTTTTTTGAAGTCGTATCTCCATTTGGTTAAATTGGGGATCAGATTTGAAAACTTCTAGGGCAGTAATATTCTCAGTAAGAGACTTATTGATTGTTTCTAGATGTTCTTTTTCTAGACGATTTAGGAAAGGCATAAGTTTAAAGGAGCAATCTAATAAAAGAGAATTCCATTCATCAACCTGGTCGTCAGTAATGATACGGTTAGGTAGAGATACTTCAGGGCGTAAACCTCTGGGTACCAATTTACGTTCAATGTATTGTTCTAAACTATTGATTTCCCACCAACTTTTGATTTGATTTTGATACAGTTTTTGGATGTGATTAAAAGATTGACTAATATCACCATTTAATTTGTTGGTGGGTAAAGGTAATGTAGAAAAAACAGCTGATAGATCATCATTCCACATAGCTGTATCACTTAATTTTTTTAAAAGGTCAGACATTTTGTTTAAATGAGAAGCCTGTATAAATGAATATGGTGTACTAATTATAGATACACAGTGAAAAAGTTACTATTTGGTATTGAAACCATGAGACAGAACGATCGCTACCTGAAAGGTAGAGCGTAACGAAATGATACCAGAAATAGATGATTGCAAAGAAAGAATTAAGGGCAATCATGAGAGACCAAAGGGTTTGCCCCTAGATATGAATAATCTTCAGTTACTCCGATGTGACCATCAGGGTACTAGTGTCTCCCAGAGACCAAATTAATATATAACTTTTATTGAACAATATAAAATCAAACATAAACATAGACATAAATAGACAGAATTCACAGGACAATGGTAAAACCAAATCTGCTGAAAGAAGTGGTATATATATACCAGCAGGAGCAATGATTGACAAACTGTGCAGCAGGTGATCCAAACAAGCTCACAAAAGTGGTTTGACAGTGAAAAAAGTAAGCTGCTTGCTTGTTGTCAATCAAAAATTCATGATTACACTGCGGATCAATAAGCAGAAGAGCAAATCTGCTATAAAAGAATGTGTATATATGCACCAACCAAAGCAATGAATGACAATGAACACAGTAAATGACCTTCAGGGATCATTTCAAAGTGTTATTATTTCACCATTTCTCACTATAATAGCGGTTTGCTTGTTGTCAATCAAAGGATCACGAGTACGTTGCAGATCAAATGAGCAGAAGAACAAATCTGCTAGAAGGTAATATATAAACGTAACAACAGAGGCAATGAATTCACAATGAACACGATAAATGACCTTCGAGGATCATTTCAAAAGTGTTGTAGTAAGGAGAATTGGTATTGACAATGTGGAGTAGCAAACCACTGCACATGGAGGGCAGAAAACACAATTCAATAGGCAGAAAAAACGGCAAGGGTCTCCAATGGGGAGTTTGACTCAAATAACCCAATAAAGTGATGCTAGGAGATTAAACTCAATAATATGTTGCCGAAGGCATCGAGAAGGGTATATACAACCAGTGGTTCGAGTCTCCAAGCATGTATTCAGAAGGTGAAATTGGAGAATTGCTGCCGACGAAGTGCACCCGACGCGCGTTTCGCCGAGAATGGCTCGTCAGGAGTGCTTACGGGCTGAAGAGGAGGAAAGCTGTTTAAATGAGTCAGGTTCCGCCCTGGTTACTGAGTCAACCAATGAATGACAGCGTAGCAAATGGTCCAATCCGTTGCCCATCTTAGAGATTGACAGGTAGAACAACCAATAAACGATGTTTATGGCCTGGACAGCTGGTAGCACGAATATTTGTTGTTAGATAGTCTAATGGCAATATAGCCGCTAATGTTGATCAAAGTCGCGTTGCCAACGAGTACCAATCAGAAAAGGAATATTTTTATTCTAAATAAAATTCACTGAAGTGAGAGGAGTGGTGAATTGCTAAGATGCGTGTAAAATGATGAAGAAAAATATAATATATAATGAAAATAACATGTTGAGTGGATAGCCACTGCAAATTTTAACAGCGTGGAATCAGGAGGTGATGATACATTAATATATTGCCAAATGCAGTATTGTAACACTGTGGTTAACAGGATAGACAAAAATTGATACACACGCTTAAACACACCACCTAATCGAGTATATAGAGGAGTGGTGAATTAATGCACTCAGGAAACTTGGAGATGGATTTAACCTCACTCCCTATAACTCAATGTGGGAATAAATATAGAAGTATAATGACCAGTAAATTTTAACATGAATGTTCATACAACGGGAAGATTTCCATTCTAAAACAATGTCTCTTTCTCTTACAGAGTGTTTTGTCATTGCTGTTGTCGTCCTGAGAAAGAAGAGTCCATGGTGTAAGACGTTTGTGATGGATCCAACTGCACAAAAGAATGACAGAATATCAAGGGTTAATGGCTGCCCGATCCCAGGAGAAATCTGAAGCCATTCTGGAGTCAAGAAGGAATTCCTTCCCAGTATGTTGTATATTGGCCAGCGCTTCATACTGTTTGTTTTTTTTGCCTTATCTATATTGTGTCAAATCCACCTTAAAATAAAAGAACTGTTGGTCACCACTATAAAACATCTAAGAATGGATTTTAATTTCACTAAGACTTGTCGGTCAGGTTATACAACGTAAAAAACTTATAATCAATGGAAAAGTGTATGGAATTCTGGCTTTACTGAACAGATGTTAAATGTGTCAAACTCGACACAACTTTTAAAGGCAAAGGAATGGGTATTTAATGTAGAGAGTGTATGAGACAGAAGAGTTATATCAGAAGGTCTGGTTTTTAGGTGCTATGCCTGCAACCTTGTTTTATATATTTTAATAAATTTGCCTTTAAAACCTACGTTTGGCGTCCAGTATTTACTGGAGTGACAAGACTGCGAATCCTGCGGGGAAATCCGGCGTTCGATTTAATACTGCCGGCTGCCTGGAACATCTAGTGTCTGATTGAGACACACAAAAATGTGAGTGTTACTTTCTTCTGCTATCCCCTGCTGTGCACAAAATTACTACGCTATGGCAGCGTTTTGCTTATTTTAAAGGTATCCATATATACAGAAAGAAAGAAGACACTCGTTGAAGGAAGCGCTGACTCGATCGTCTTTTTCTTTTTTCTGACTCTATATCAGAAGGTCTGTTTTTTATATAAAATTTGTAAAACACATTCATGTACATGTTGAGTATCTTGAATTTGGAGATGTGAAAATAGTACAAAAAGAATGATTTTAATACCACCAACATGACACTAAAACCGAAAAATTCCACACATGATGTCATGTGACAGAACACACACAGG
Organism: Leptobrachium leishanense; assembly: GCA_009667805.1. Lineage (NCBI taxonomy): Eukaryota > Metazoa > Chordata > Amphibia > Anura > Megophryidae > Leptobrachium > Leptobrachium leishanense. The sequence goes on from CM019073.1 coordinate 22,791,637, forward strand.
GTTATTAAGAGAAAGGTGAAACTTTGGAAAACGTTTGGAGAAGTGAAAATTCTAGGTCAAAATATCTAATTTGGAAAGTGAGATAAATGGGAGAATTTTTCTGGTTTGGCTATTTTGACCTAGAATTTTCACTTTTCCAAAAGTACTCCAGAGTTTCACCTTTCTCTGAATAACCCTGATAATGATTACAAATGTTGTATAAAATGACCTTCAAGCTATGTGTAAAAAGTGAACTGAGAACATGGTTGTGCTACAAGTGCGCTCAGTGAGACACATTATGGTGAAAATGCATAGCGTGAATACCAATGTACATCAATACTCATATTCTTATCCTAATGTCAGAAATCCCCCACGTTCTGATAAGTGTAACCGAATTCCCAAAATGATAAACAGACATACCACAAATAGTGCAATATTGTCAAGAAGATTATTCCAGTATATGTTCACTAGGTATATGTATACAAATTATGATTATTATTATCATTTACATAGCGCCAACAGTTTCCGCAGCGATTTACAATAACCAAATGGAACAAAATACATATAAACGGATATAAGATGGAAACAAGAGGTGTAGAGGGCCCTGCTCATAGGTACTTACAGTCTAGAGGGATTGGGGTTGAGGAAGACAAGAGGAATTTTACTAGATAGCAGGATCATTAGTGCCAGTGGTTTGGGAATGGTGGGGTCATAGAAGTGGCTTCAATCAAGTGTGAGCAGGTGAGCAGAGGGATGAGTTGCATCAGTGATGCGGTACGCTAATCTAAAGAGATAGGTTTTGAGGGATTTCTTGAAGGCCTGACGGTCAGGGGAGAGTTTGATAGGGCGAGGCAGGTCATTCCACAGGACTGGTGATGCCCTTGAGAAGTCTTGGAGGCAAGAGTTGGCCGTGCGTGTGTAGACTGATGACAGGTGGAGATCACCTGTTGAACGGAGTTGTCTAGATGGGACGTGCTTGCGGAGTAATTAAGACATGTAGGGAGGAGTTGAGTTATTGATTGATTTGAACGTGAGCATCTATTCTGACTCAGATCGTTGTATAGCGATTTATCCCTTGCAGAGACCTCTATGCCTGGCCTGTATAAGTAGATGCAATCACCGAGGACAATCCTTATCAGATAGCTGAACTCACCAGAACACCGTTTATTTCCACGACTTGCTTTATTCCATATATCAGGTTACAGCAGATCACAGGATACAGCAGATGATGGAATGAGATGTTCTTTGCGGTCAAAAGATGATACTGTCCCAGCTTGCAGATTAACAGACATGTGTTGCTGGATAACTACACCATGCTACAGCTCTTACAAGAAGGAAGGGTGGAACTAAACACATACAGGAAGTGCATCATCATAAAGCGAGGGAAAAAAGAAGAAAACCTGTACAATACAGAAAGACCACTAGGTGGCAGCATAAGGCAGCATAAGGACTATCTATACAGTAAAAGAAAATCCCCATCTAAATGAATATGAATATAACTGTAACAGCACACTCCCCGTCTGGCACTGAAAATGTCACTATATATAAACATCATAACGGTAGTTATGCAAACGCAAATAACGACAGTGTAATTTGCTAGATGTCTTGAAGACCTAAGTAAGATCAGTCTCCAAGCGGTAAGAGCAAAACAAGTTCCGTGATAGGTCTGATAAAAGTCTTTACAGTTCCTTGTCTTGCGACCTTCACCTCCACCTTACGTACCTTACCATCATCGCTAGAGATGCTCTTTTTAATAAGTCCCATAGGCCACTCTATCCTTTCGGCTTGCTGGTCCTTGAGGAGAACGAGATCTCCAACTTGAACGTTCAGGTTCAGGCGTTGCCATTTCCTGCGTCCTTGCAGAGTGGAAAGATACTCCATCTTCCAACGATTCCAGAAGCAGTTGGCAAGGTGTTGTACTCGCTTTCACTGGTCGTAGCACATTTTTCCTGCTTTAAAGTTTCCAGGTGGAACAGGAACAGTCCCGAGTTTCTGGGTAAGGAGAGTAGCTGGAGTAAGGATGGTTGGGTTCTCTGGATCTGTAGACACTGGAACAAGTGGTCTAGAATTGATTATGGCAGATGCTTCTCGCGATGGAGAAACGTTCAAAGCGTTGACAGCCCAAGATGAGTCTTTGTTCAGTTCTGGTGACAAGAGTTTTGGCTTCAAGACGAATATCTGGATCTTCGTCAGGATTTTGTAGACCAAAGACGTCAGCTGTTGTTTCTTCTGGATGATCCAGCAGGGATTCCGGACCTTGTGGTAGGCGACAGCTGCTATGGCGTCAGAAGATGCATCTGAGAAGATGTGAAGTTCCTTTCTCTGACTTGTAGCAAGAGAAGCTGAAGTGTAGCAGTGTGTGGCGACTGGCTCCCTTCTGAACCTCATGAGTACACCTACGAGGTTGTTGGTCAGGTCAGGACCAGTGAGAAGAACATCGTTCAGGGATATGCCTTGGTGCTTGGCACTGGAGTCAAATACTACCCTGATTTGTTTTGGCTTACGTGGATGATACACTCCGAAGAAAGGCAGGTACCAGCACTCCTCATGTTCTCGAAGAGGTGGAGCTGGCTCAGCGTGATTATTGTCAAACATCCTTTTTATAAAGGCGATGAAATGGTCCTTCATTTCAGGTCTGTTCTTTAGTGTTCGTTGTAGTGACTTGACTCTGGATAAAGCCTGTTCACGATTGTTTGGGAGTTTGACCCTTGCAGCACGAAGAGGTAATGGTGCTACCCAGCTGTTAGACTCATCCTTGAAGAGTTCTTTGTCCATTACTTTGATAAATTCTCTGTCTTCAACTGACAAAGCTGTTTTGTTGTCATCACTTGTAGTACAAAACACTGTGGTACCTAGGTTGTCATCATAGAGGATAGGAGTGACGTCGGACACGCAGATGATGTCAAGAGGCTTCTCCTTTACGTCATAATGGTGAGGACACGGTTTGAAGTGGGATACACGTCCGTTTCCTAACACGTGAGTTTTGAAGGAGTGGATCTCAGATGACGTGCGCATTTTATCCAAGCATACATTGCCCACTATTACCCAGCCCAGGTCAAGTCGTTGAGCATAAGGGGCATCGTCTGGTCCATCGCACTGTTCGCGTACTTTATGTACTCTGAGAATGTCTCTTCCTAGCAGGACCAAGATTTCAGCATTCATGTCCATTACTGGAATCTCATCTACAAGATGCCTTAAGTGCGAATGGTGATATGCAGCCTCTGGAGTAGGAATCTCTTCCCTTTCGTCTGGTATCTGGTCACATTCAACTAATGTTGGTAGGAGTATTCCCTCTCTCCCCTTGACGTGAGAGACCATAAACCCGTTGGCCCTTCTGCCGAAAGTCTCTACGCGACCAGAACAGGTTCTGAGAGTATACGGTGTTGCATGTCCCTTTATGCCGAATATCTCAAAGAATTTAGGCTTAACAAGCGATCTGTTGCTCTGTTCATCTAATATGGCATACATCTTCGTGGCTTTCTCAGGTTGACCCTCTGGGTCTATCTTGACTAGGCATACCTTGGCACAGCATTTGTAATCTAAGCCTTCTCCGCAGACTTCCGTGCATGAAGAAGAAATATTCCCTATAGCTGGAGCATTACCTTGTTGCTCCCCGCCATGATTTGAGACAGGTGCAGAGGTAGGTAGCTGCTGTGGGTTGTCTGGAAGTGGAGTAGGGTGCATAGCCGTAACATGTCTGTCGCTGCTGCATTCTGTGCACTTGATGACAACTTTACAGTCTTTAGCAAAATGTCCGTAAGAGGCACAGCACCTGTAGCATACCCCAAGTTTTTGAAGAATCTCCCTGCGCTCTTGTAAAGTCTTTGCCCTAAGGCCACGGCATTTCTTTAAAGGGTGAGGCTTCTTGTGAATAGGGCACTGACGATTAGGGTCTTTATCGCTATCACCTGAATCCCTCTGGTTTGCACGAGAGGATACAGGTGGTGAGATGTCTGTCCTTTTAACAGATATTGCTCTATTAAAGTCTCTACGTGCAGCCGCTGTGTTATCATACCTTGATGAGGATGCTGGTGATGATGATGAAGCTGGCAAGTTGGTTTCGCTGAAGCTGGGATCGTTTCTTGTCCAGGCTTGTTCGCTGATGAACCTGCAAAAATATGAGAATGGAGGGAAGGATACGTTATAGTCTCTTTTGTATCTTGAGCCGTGTTGCGCCCATTTCTCTTGCAGGCGGTATGGCAGTTTAGACGCCACTGGATTGACACCATGAGCAGTGTCCAGGAAGCTTAGTCCAGGTAGACGTGGGTCTGTCTTTGCCAACTCTAGCTCCATGAGGAGATCACTCAGTTCTTGGAGCTTGCGATAGTCTTTGTTGCCTATTTTTGGGAAGTTTTGCAGTCTCTTGAACAGAGCGCCTTCTATGGCTTCAGCGCTGCCATAAGCTTGCTCAAGTCTTGCCCACGCAGCAACGAGACCTGCATCCGGGTGGTCAACATGTACTGTTCTCAGTCTTTTAGCACGATCTGTGGATTCTGGCCCCAGCCATTTTATGAGCAAGTCAAGTTCCTCCTTGGTAGTAAGGTTCAGATCAGCAATAGCAGCCTTGAAGGTTGATCTCCAGGCCCTGTAGCTCTCTGGACAGTCGTCGAACCTTGAGAGGCTGGTGTTAATGAGCTCTCGGCGTATCATATATCTGGCGAAGTCAGTCAAGTCTGATCTCTCACTCTTTGGTGCCAAATTAACTTGAGGAACCGCTTGGGTGTTAAAGTTCTCTGGTGATGAAGGGTGAGGTTTTCCAGGATAAAATGACGTTGCAAGAACGTTTAACCTTGGTGTAGTCTCTAAGGTTTCTGCTGGCTGTGGCTTGAGCTGCGGCTTGACACTGGGTTTCACCTTGCTGGCAGAATGAGTTGATGTGATTTGCTGCGTAGATGTTCTTGTGTTGTGGACTGGAAGAGGCTCAGGCATTTGGAGCTGAGAGGTCTCTGCATTGAGAGTCAGAACAGTGTTGGGAGGTACAAGAGATGACTGTGTATTGTTGCAAATGTTATGCTGTAAAACATATTCGCTAGTGCGTTCGACTGGGTCTTCCAGTTCTGCTGGGATAGGGCAGTCTGCATTAGTACTTTGTCCCATTGCTTCTTCGAGGACCTTCAGCCTCGCTACGGCACCTGCTTCCTCCTTTTCCATTTGCAGAATCTTGATTTGGGATTCCGTCTCTGCTTGGCGAACTTTGCTGTGAGCTTCTAACTCTGCTTGTTTTTTAGCAAAGGACCTTTGCACTTTCTTTGACTCTGCTTCAGCACGGGCCTCATTAGCTTGTCGCTTAACGTTGAATGTCTGGAGCGAGAGGATCTGGAAGAATGTGCAGTGAGCTTGGTTGATGTGGATCTGTGCGATCTGGTTTCCTGCAGTTGAGCAATGCGGAGTTCTGCCCGTTCTTTGGCAACTTGCACTAGGAGGTCTCTCTGTTGATTTAGTGCATCAGTCTTGGTCAATTCTGCTGAATAGTCTTTCATATTAGAGTCCTGCAAGAAGTCTGTGTATTTTCCTGACAGCCTCTGGTAACGTTTATATGCAGCAGACAGACGATCTATAGAGTCTCTTAATTCAGCTGGGTGATCGTTAAAGTGTAGTAAAACTGACATGCATTGTGACGTTCTGTCCCACAGGTCTGACAGATTGCTGGAGAGCTCATCTCTAGTGCATTCATAGTTTTCTCTAAGTTTCTGTGTCGGTTTTATTGTGCGTTTGGGTTTTACACTTGGTTCGGCAAACTCTGCAGAATCTGCTCCTTGTACGTCTGCGAGTTCAGGGACATGATGAATCTGCATCGGTTCAGCCATAATAGAATGCACAGAACCTTGTCTGGACAGTTTATATGTTTTTGCAAAAATAGTACTGTCTCTTTAAGAAGATGAACGGCAGCTTAGACAGGCAGGTAACACAGTTAAATGCAGAGAAACCGTTTTCAATATTCAGTGAGATGCAGTATAAGTGAGATGCAGTAAGCTTGTGCGATCATGTGCTTCCCCAAGATGGCTGATGGCACTGAGCTTGATTGCAGATTAAACACACACACATGTGCTTCCATAAAATGGCCGATGGCACTGAGCTTGATTGCAGATTAAGCACACACATATATAGTAGCAGTTTGTAGGATTCTACACATCTTTTGACTATTCTGACTCAGATCGTTGTATAGCGATTTATCCCTTGCAGAGACCTCTATGCCTGGCCTGTATAAGTAGATGCAATCACCGAGGACAATCCTTATCAGATAGCTGAACTCACCAGAACACTGTTTATTTCCATGACTTGCTTTATTCCATATATCAGGTTACAGCAGATCACAGGATACAGCAGATGATGGAATGAGATGTTCTTTGCGGTCAAAAGATGATACTGTCCCAGCTTGCAGATTAACAGACATGTGTTGCTGGATAACTACACCATGCTACAGCTCTTACAAGAAGGAAGGGTGGAACTAAACACATACAGGAAGTGCATCATCATAAAGCGAGGGAAAAAAGAAGAAAACATGTACAATACAGAAAGACCACTAGGTGGCAGCATAAGGCAGCATAAGGACTATCTATACAGTAAAAGAAAATCCCCATCTAAATGAATATGAATATAACTGTAACAGCACAGCATCAGTATTTTAAACTGTATCCTGGAACGTACAGGAAGCCAATGGAGGGACTGGCAGAGTGGGGAAGTACGTGAGGTGTGTTTAGTGAGAAAAATAAACCTGGCCCATGCATTCATTACAGATTGCACAGGGGCAATACGGAGCGAGTTGCAGTAGTCAAGTCGTGAAATGACAAGAGCATGAACCAGCACTTTTGCGGTATCTTGTGTCAGAAAGGGGCAGACACGGGAAATGTTTTGCGTTGAAAGCAACAGGATTTGGTCACTGTCTGGATGTGGGAACAGAATGTTAGGTCAGAGTCAAAAGTGACACCGAGCAGCGAGCTTGGTGTGTTGGGCTAATGGGTGTTCCATTTACTCGTAGAGAGAAAGGTGGGATTGGGTTCTTCTTGGAGGGAGGAATTACGAGAATTTCAGTTTTGGCAAGATTGAGCACTTACATGCTCCAGAGCCCCGATATCCCTGGCTCTGGTTTAAAGGCGTTTGGTCTAATTAAGGGGGACTCTGACCTTCTTCTGTTGGAACCGAAAAAAACAAAAACTGAGAGGCAGCGTTGCCATAATGCAATGGATACAATATAGTAACCAGTATCAGTAAAGTAATGCATTCACCGATGGTGGAGCCCTCACACTCTATGGTTCTTAGATTTATGCGTATGATAGTTTTATGGTAAGTATGAAACCATCCTTTTGCGAGTACTATCTGGATAGAAGAAATATATGCAGTAGGTCGTTGAGATGACTGGATACACACTCGTGATCTGTCACTTAAAATCGTAATATTTATTGATACAATTAAAAGCACAATGAATAATTAAAACATAAACCAACAAAAAAATAAATCCGTATCTGGAGTCCGAGGTACAAAAAAATAAGTATTGAGACGCGATTTTGCTGGTCGCCTTCGTTTGTCAGTAATTCATGGAACATTGGTCCTGTCATCCCTTAACCACTTGAATGTGGACAAAGCGCTATGTTTCCTGCTCAAATGTGGAGGGTGTGTCCAGAGCGTCATTGATGTCCCGTGACTTGGCTCCAACCGCAGACTTCCCCGCAGGGGCCTCCTGCGGGAACCCTCTCCTCTCACTGACATCATTGCGTATGAGCTTGATGATGTCAGAAATAGGACTTCCCCTCTGCACAGCAGGGAATTGCCTACAGAAACGATACAGGGGTCCTTTGGATCTCCATATCTCTGGAATCATATAGGCTCGAGCAGGGATGTCCAAACTCCAGCCACCCCAGATGTTCCTGAACTACGACTGCCAGAAATCTCTGACTGCATTAGATGGACGGAGAAGCATGAGAGTTGTAGTTCAGGGACATCTGGGGGGCTGGAGTTTGGACATCTCTGGGTTAGAGGGCCATATGAGGTATTGTTGGAAATGCCAGATGGGGGCCTTGGCACAATGCATTATTACTCATTGTTCCATCAAATTCTAAATCGCTGCAGCACAGCGAAGAGCACCGGGGGTAGTTTGGAGCCCTGCATCACTTATTTTTACACTGCACAGGGTCAAATGATGTGTCATTGGAAAGGTCAGTGTCTGGCTTTTCCAACAATACCAAATATGACCATGTGATGTGTAAAAAAAAAAAAGATAAAACTTTTTTAATGAAAATTACATTTTTTATCTCAGTTCTAAGACAGTGGTATTTAGTGCTTTTACTTATGAAGCAAACAATGCTGATGCACTAACTCACCTTCTTATTTACCATGCCGGGAGCAAATGTGGAGGTGTTGGCACAATGCGTTATTAGACATTGGTTCATCTAAAACACAAGCTGCCGCACTGCTGAGAAGAGAGCGGGCATCATTTGGATCCCTGTACTTCCATAGTGTTACACCCCACAAGGTCAAGTTAGATGTCACTGGGCACGACAGAGTCTGAGTTTCCAATTATACCAAACGATTATGTAATGAGTAGGGTAACAATAAATAATAATAATCAATTCAGTGGTTTACACATAGTCATAGTATGCACTGATTGTGATATTGTACTATGTATGTCCCTTATTTTATAGTAAATCTGCACAGAGAAAAAATAATCTAGCTTGTAATTTTTGGATCATCTCGCATAGTTCCAAGGCCGTGGAACACAGGTTCCTTCGCGAAAGTAAAAATAAAACCAAACGCAGTGCAGCCACAACACGGATATGACATTGAAACATTGATCATCTTTATGCGACGCAGGGCTTGTCACGCTCCTCCCCAACCACTAATAAGATAATCCCTGTAAGCAGCACAGCTATCCTACACTTCTGATCCTTGTAATGGTCGGCACAGCTACCTAATACCTATGACCCAAGCCCAGAGGAGGAACTGTAATAACAGATATGGATACAGATGTACAGAAGCATACAAGGAGGAAGTATATCTGAGAGCAAGATGTTATATAACCAGACAGACAGGGTAAATGGCGGGAACACCCAGAAATTATTAAACATAATATGTCACCAAAACGTTAGAGGTAGAATTACCAGAGAATGTCAGCCTATTGCCAGAGTCAGTAACCAGAGAGTGTCAGCTGTATGCCAGAGTCGGTAACCAGAGAGAATGTCACAAGGAAGGCAAGGGGTTAATAGCTGGGAGGGTAGTCACAAATTGCAATGATCATTGGCAAACCACATCAGGGCAGTGTATGGACTTTCGGGGGCCTGGCTTTAAACCTGGCGGGCTCCGCGTCATCACGCCGCACCCCGCTGGCGAGTTTGACTCGTGACCGCGAGGAGTGATTTTATCAGTTGTGCCTGGGCAGCGAGCAGCGAGGATCACGCTGCCGGGCGCTGACTAGCAAAGACGGTGTGGGACTTGACAGGACTGGATGCACTATATATGGAAGACGCAATCTAATTAAGAAATGACCATTCAAGGGTGGCCTTGGAACTGTATTAAGAAATGAGGGAGGGGTGTCTTCATGGATTTTTTTTATTGTATGCACTGATTGCCATTAAAGAAGCTTTTGTAAACAGATGAAATGTGATGGGCTGCTTTTATATATAAATTTTTATTAAGTTAATAAATTCTTTATTTATACTTGAGTGTTCGGGATCCTTGGTTTCTGCTGCTGTTCTGGGGCGAGGATTGACTCTGTAGTCACGTATCCTCCATGGGCCCTTTGGGGGCTAGTATCCATCAATTGGAGGATACAGAGCACCAAATTCCATCTGGAAACAAGTGTGTCCCAAGGATTTCATTTATGTTGGGGACCCACTGAGTTTTTCCAACTTTTAGGTCCCACTTTCCACAGCAATATTGTAATATATATGTCTTATTTTACAGTAGATCTAAGCACAGGAAATTTAATCTTGGTTTGTAATTTTTGGATCATCTGATAATTATGAGTGCTTTATTTTGTTGTATTTTGTTTTGTTAATATGGATTTGTTACTGATAAATGAGCCTGTACTAATTCATGTTACCACACAATTTATTTATTTATTTTATTTATTTATTTATAAAGGATTTTACCAGGAAGGGTACATTGAGATTTCTCTCGTTTTCAAGTATGTCCTGGTACAGTTACAGAAATACAAAGTAATACAATGCAAGATATTAAAAAAACAACACAAATATACAGATTAACAGAAAATAAATATGTAGGAAATTAGTATATTAAATAATTAAAACCTTATCTGCCTATGTTCACCTACTCCAAGACTACATGGTCAACACCCCAGTTATACCACACCCCACCTGTGGCCATTTGTTGAGGAAATAAATCAGACCACAGGGGCTGCGTGGCATCCACCTGCTCCATGACCCTCATACTCATCTGTATGACAAGAGGCAAAATCAATAAATGAGGAGGACACCCAACCCATTGTCAGGGATTGCACCGGGGTGGTAACGAGGTGGCAGGATACTGAGCCCGGGATGCGGTGATGCACCATTACAGGGGTCTGCGATTAGTGGTGAGTTGCTGCAAGAGGCAGCAGAACAATTGCTTTGGAGCAGAAGGACAGGACACGTAGAGGGCTTGATGAAGGAGAAGCAGGAAACAAACCAGGACAATAGGATCTTGGACACACACTGGATACTGGGGGTAAGGAGACACAGGAAAGGCTGGTAACAATGTCAAGGTTTGGGATTCAGGAAATCACAGGAGAGCCACAGCATAGGTCCTCTCTCACTGGAGGTAGTTTGACAAAGCTGGAGCAAGGAGGAGAGGGAGGTGTAGCACTTTATTTCAGTTAAGTCACATGACCTATCCTATAGTGTGCGTGTTTTAACTGTTTGTGTAACAGAACTGGTGCTGAATCTCAACGCTGGAAATGAGCAGCACAGGAATGAACAGAATTGAAGGGGCTGCCAAGGCATGGTTCAGGAACCTGACAACCATTTATACCCTCTTCAACCATGGCAGGTAGGGGAGGGGTTAAATAAGAGGCAGTCTTATCTGAGCGGATTTAACCTCTCACCACCTCTGGTGGTGCTTCATTCCAATTCAATGTAATGCACCCACAAATTGCCCTAACAGTAGCACGGACACAAGCCGAAAAAAGAAGCGTAATTACCAGGAGGGCAGAGGGTGCCACCGCACCCGGGCCCTTGAGTCTGGGGGGCCCACAATTGCCTGCCTGGGCCTGCCTATATTTTATATATATAATTATTTTCTTAATATATTTTATACTTATTTGTAAGGTTTACTTTGGAGCTCTATGATACGCTCATACACACTGCACATTACTGTGAGCATCCGGTGCCTCTTAATATTTGCCGGTCGCCCATACATCAGGTGTCCGAGTGGTGACACCCCAAAATGTGAATTGGCATTTTATATGTTTTAAGGCTCAATAGAGTCATTATTGGCTGCACCAAGGTTTGTGCCTCTGTTCTGTGTTTACTTTGAGGCATGAAAAGCACAGCGGACTTGTATTACATCAAGGAAATATAAAGAATTTGCCCAACCAGAAGGAAGCGCACTGTCCACTACTACTACCAACCAGAAAGTGTCACAACGCTGTGGCAGACGCCAGGAGGCAAGTCAGTATGGGCGCATATAGTGTGCTTGTCTGACCCCGGACTTACACGTCACTTTTTATTTTTTACAAACCCTCTTCAGTGAGTAATCCTGAATCTATTTTATGTTAGTGATACGGTATCACAATATGCGTTTGAGTATTACCATTACTCCGTGACAAAGGTCTTCTGGCTGAAACGTTGGGGCTTTATTGCTCAGGACTGCTTACCCAATCTACTGGAAAATGAATGATAAAGTAATAGTATATCCATGTGTATATAGTTATGAATTGTGAGATATCCCTTGGATCTGGTTGTATGTATGAATTATTGTCTTGATTTTATTATGTGTGTTATTATGGACCCTTAACTAATGTTATTTTGTATCTTTGATAACAATAGGGGTTATTCAGTAAGGGGTGAAACTGGCAGTTCTCCTATTCACTAAACTGTCAATTTGCCAAATACTGGTGAATTGACAGCAAATTATGATGCAGTTCGCCGCAAATGGTTGCAATTTGGCACTCTTTGGCAGCAGCGAAATTCTCCCATAGAGAAGTAATGGCTATTCAGAGAACGCCAAACTTCACCGAAATGTCAGTGAACTGCCCTGTTTTCCAGTGGTTCAGTTCGACAGGTTTAAACAGGCGAATCCCATAGGATTCAACGTAAAAAATATTATGGTTGAAAATCTTTTTTATTCAACCGTTTATTCTTTTCATTGTCAGCAAACCGTCTTTTAATTAATTATTTTTTGGAACATTTTTAAATTTTTTTTGGATGAAAGTTTTGATTCCCGTTTTTTTTTTTAAGGCTTTTTTTTCCATTCTGTAAAATACATTTTTAGGGATAAATTACAATCTTCACGCAAACGATTGCGCTGGCGCAAATAACCATTAACGCGTGGGGTAATAGTGCAACAACCCTGCGCAATCGTCTACCGCGGGTGAACCTGCGCGAACCCTGCGTGAGCTTACTGTACTTTGTGCGTCCTATACTTAACATTGTGAGCGCAAATGCGAATGTGCGCTGGTATAATCTATTTCGTGGTAATTACCGTATGGCCTTTACGCACATAATTTTAGCAACTGCAAAAAGCTGATGCTAATGGCAAATCTGAACAACCTGGCTAACCCCAAATATCCAAGACCATAAAAAGTAACGCACCAAAGCACGGTGGCCCATTCAAATCATACCAAACCAATACAGTTGATGAAGTTGTGTGTGCATGTATTATTGCTGCAGCATGTATGCTCTGATTGACAGCGACAGATGCAATTTGTTAACGTGAGACAGGTGTCTCAATTCTGTTATTAATTCTGATTGGCTGAATATCGAAAAAAGACTGGGCGCGAAGATTTTTGCGCGAGATGGTACTGCGCCTGCATTTGGGCGCGTCCTGTTTGCGCGTGCAATTGATCGGAGGAAGAAAAAAGCCGCAAGGATTGTAATTCCAGCGGTGATTTGCACGCGGAAAACTTTAACGCTTGGCGCAAAGATTTTCACTTTGTGCTAGGCTTTTTGCATGAAGAATATAATATAGCCCTTATTATTTAGACACATTTTAATGCATTTTTGTTGCTTTAAACACTTATTAGGAGAAAATGAGAGTCCTGTTTTTTTTTCAGTTCAGCGGCATTTGGCTATACCTTGTTCTGCGCATTTTGGGGACACTGCGGTGCATAGTGATATGGAATCACTGAAGCGCACTGAAGTATAAAGCACCGAAATTTCACTAAAATTCCAGTGCTTTCTGATTAATAAGTAATTAATTAAATTAATTAATAATTAACTCGCGCTCTGCCAAAGGGATGTGAATATCTCGCCTGCCGGGAAGCACTCAGGGACCGAGGATGCAGGTGACATCTGCCAAATTAAATTCGAAAAATTGTGTGTGTGTGGGGGAAATAAAATTTACATAAAACGTCTTAGAAATATTCTGCGTGATTGAAATCTAATCAGTTTTATGAGTCAATGTTTCCAGCCCGTCTTGGCTTAACGTCCTCATTAAGGGATTACTGGCTGAGCAGGAACGTTACAGCGACACCTAGTGGAAATGACTTGCAAACACATCTACACGACTTAAAACACCTCCAGGTGGTGCTAGAAGCAATGAATTTTTAGGTCAAAATTGTCAAAAGCGCAAATAATGCTTTAAACTGGAAATGACAGAAATTAGGAGCAGAATAACAGGTTAGACCATGTTTCCTGGCACATAAAAGGTTAAAATGACAAAACGTTACAAGAAATAAATGGAGCGTGTTGCTCTTGTATCCGCGTTTCTCAGCTGAGCGCGTCTGTGCAAATGAATTAGTGATACAAATTAACGATACCTGTTTAAAGTCCGGCAGATCAATTTAAAAACCCGAGACCGCAAAGAACGTGAAGCAAACGATGCTTCTAGCGGATCCATCCCCAGAACTATAAGCAGCTTGATTAGTCCTGATATAACTATTATAAAAATGTGATCAATAAAACTCACAGTATCGGGAAAAGATAGTGGGTTTAACCCTTTTTTTAGGCGCCTGTTCCGTGGTGTGGTGTATGCTGCTGCCTGTCTCGGATAAAAATATACAATGCTCTGCTATTGCTCGGGATTGGGTTTTGAAAATTGTGGTTTATCCGTAGTTGGGCGCTGCTCACACCAATGTGGTTTTTTTTCACAATTGTTTAAGTTCTAACTTATTAAAATACGTGTATTTTTAGTGTGTGTAGTATATACTTTAATAGTACTGTTCTGACTTGTGAATCAAAAATGTCCAAAAAAGTCTCTCTTGTTGAGTTTCGGTACAACGTGTTTATATACGTAGCCTTGTTACTATTATGGCATATATGTGCCAAAATGTCCACCTGAGTCTGAGTCCAGGTATCGTATTTGGTGAAGTTGATGTCCATCTGTGTGTGTCTGGTGCACTGCTGCCACCCTGTGGCTAAAGTCAGTATCAGTGTTGCTGATGTTAGAATAAAAATCTGATCTACGGCTCTCCTTCCTTTTCCCGTTCTGCAGGTCTTTACCTCTTGGGATCAAACAAAGGAGACATACATAGTGCACACGGTAGTACAAACTTGAATGTAGTTAATATCAGTGTGCACTATGTATCAGGGACTTGCAGTCAGGGGTGGCAGGGGAGGCGGCGCCTCCCCTGCCATTCCAGTAAATTAATGTGCTCATTGTGCAGTAATGATGTGTGTGTGTGTATTCATACTGTAAATAAATGGTTATGTTGAAAAAAGTTCTGATGCTTCTTCTCGCTCTCTGCGTGTGTTTCACTACACAGACAGCAGGGGCAGCACTAGGCTACACAATTTGCACAGCTCTACGCTGATTGTGAAGCCCAAGCTGGTGGTAGGCACTCTCTCCTGGGCCTCATGGAACGGAGAGCAAATGAATGCTTCAGCCAATGGGAAAGCTCCCATTGGTCTCAAGCATTTCCTTTTTTAAAAAAAAAAAGTCACCATGGGAGGCAGAGCTCCTCATGGTTTGATTGACGCAGGACAGTCATGTGACTGTCCTGGTCAGTCATGGGGGTTGCCATGGTGGCCCATGGGATGAGTGCTTTTTTTATCCTTAGAAAATAACATAAAGCAAACTGTGGTTAACAAGTGACACTGACTGACATGATCTACAACGTGAGAAAATGTTATTATAGGGAGGAGGAAGGAGGAGGAGCTTTGCCAATGACTCGATAACATTGTCTTCCACGTGCTGGTATAGTCCTGGAATGGCCTTACATGAAAAGTAATGGTGTTTTGGAACCTGCCACTGTGGTACAGCACATTCAGCAAATTCACGGAAGGGAGCAGAGTCCACCAGCTGGAAAGGCAGCAGCTGCAATGCGAGTAATTTTGCTAAGCTGGCATTTAGACGCTGTGCTTAGGGATGGTTGGGACTATATTTTTTCTTTCGCTGCAGCAGCTGCGGCAAAGTAATCTGACTGCTTAAATCTTCAGCTACTGGGATGATGTCACATTGTGAGGAAGGACCTGGTACATCCATTACTGTAGCATCATCCCTGTTGGTGGAGGTTGTGGGCAATGACATGGCAGGACATACAGTGTGGGTAGAGACAGATGAGGAGGAGGACCTACGTATAGTTTTGCACCAACGGGATGTGTGGCACTTATTCATATGTCGCCTCAAGCACGTGGTACCCAATTGTCCGGTATCTTTCCCACGCTTAAGCCTCATCTGACATAGATTACAAATAGCAACGCTGCGCTCTACTGCACATTTCTTAAAGAACTCCCAGACAACAGAGTTCCTGCATGTGTTCTTTGAGACAACAGCACTCTGCCCCGGAGCAGCTCTGACATGTGATGCCTTGGACTGGCTAGTGCTACGGTTGGTCACAGAGGATGTTGTGCCTCGTGTTTGCTGTGCCTCCTCCTCCCCCTCTTCCTCACATAATTCCTGTTTGATCTGGCACCCAGGTGGAGTCAGTGACCTCATCATCATTGTCATCATCACCCCCTATCTCCTCGTCACTGGAGCTAACTTGGCAGTATGCTGCAGCTGCTGGGGCAACATGAGTGCCAGTTATTTGTGTGTCATCACTGGCACCCCCTTCCTCTAGGTTGATTATAGTCCCTTCCTCAACCCCAGAGATTGAATCAGAGCACTGTACTTGCTGCGCATCCTCAAGCAGCATGTCACTCTCATTGTAGTCAAACAATTCAGCTGACTCCTCCGTGTGTGATAGCGAGGCTACGGCAGGAGTAGCTGTGGACATGGAGGCTGCATTAGATGCTTTGGCAACTGAGGTGGACTGTAAAGCACTAGAAACCTGGCTGGCAGAGGACTCAGAGGATGAGGATGGCCTGGTTAGCCAATCCACCAAGGTATAAAGATTTAAAGAACTCTGGTATAACTCAGTGAGACACACTGATAGATCACCTCAATTCACAAATGTTTTGTAGAAATTAGTGAGCCCCAAAATAGTTGCATGCTTTCAGAACTGTAAAAAAAAAAGATAAAATGCGAACTTTACTTTATCGTTATATAGGAGAATAGTTTCACTATAATCAAATGAGTAAATTGCGACTGCGTAACCCTGTGTATATCTGGCTCTGATACTAGCCACTGACCTCACTGCACGTCACGTCTCCTTTGTTTGATCCCAAGAGGTACAGTTGTGTTCAAAATTATTCAACCCCCACTGAAATTGAGTGTTTTGGCCAGTTTGACATTGATTTTGATCAGTCATCTTGCTTACAATTAAATCAAAGAGGCACGTGTAGGTCAGACAAATGTAGCATAACATTTATAATGAAATAACCACAAATGTCTTTTCTGTGCTCACATCATTATCAGTTTTATTCAACCCCCAAGTGACATTCAATCTTAGTACAACATCCTTTTACAGTTATAACAGCTTTTAAATGTGAAGCATAGCTTGACACAAGTGTCTTGCAGCGATCTACGGGTATCTTCGCCCATTCGTCATGGGCAAAAGCCTCCAGTTCAGTCACATTCTTAGGCTTGCGCACTGCAACTGCTTTCTTTAAGTCCCACCAGAGGTTCTCTATCGGATTTAAGTCAGGTGACTGCGATGGCCACTCCAAAATGTTCCAGCCTTTAATCTGTAACCATGCTCTAGTGGACTTGGAGGTATGCTTGGGATCATTGTCCTGTTGAAAGATCCAACATCTCCCAAGCCTCAGGTTTGTGACGGACTGCATCACAATGTCATCCAATATCTCCTGGTACTGAAGAGAATTTATGGTACCTTGCACACGCTGAAGCTTCCATGTACCTGCAGAAGCAAAACCGCCCCAATGCATGATTGACCCCCCGCCATGCTTCACAGTAGGCAAGGTGTTCTTTTCTTCATAGGCCTTGTTCTTCTTCCTCCAAACATAGCGTTGATCCATGGGCCCAAACAGTTCTAATTTTGTTTCATCAGTCCACAGAACACTATCCCAAAACTTGTGGTTTGTCCACATGACTATTGGCACACTGCAGTCGACTCTTATTCTTTGGAGACAGCAAGGGGGTGCGCCTGGGAGTTCTGGCATGGAGGCCTTCATTACGCAGTGTGCGCCATATTGTCTGAGCTGAAACTTCAGTACCCACATCT
>CM019073.1:22809368-22915952 GCA_009667805.1 Leptobrachium leishanense
GGGTAGAATTATTCCTAGTTAACTTCTTCTGTTTGGATAGTTGTTTCGCCGTCCTCCCCTGTACCCCCATTTTTGACGATCTCTCAATCGTTCTTCCGGTGGAGGATCTATTTTCCAGCTGTCCTCCAAAAAAGACACATGTCTATTGAAATTACGTAATAACCCTAGAGTAAAGCAGTGGCATGCCTTCTCCAACCAACTCCAATGTAGAGCCTAAAGTTATAAATGTTCAATTCTGTCTGATTCTAAACCATGTGTGCTGTACACATATCGATTAATCGACAGCCAATTAGTTGTCAACTAGTTTCATTATTGATTATTCCCATTATCAATTAGTTGTCGATTAATCAATCAGTTGTTTCAGCCCTGCTTTCCAAATCTGCTATTTGGTCTAGATTGTTCTCTTCTGCCGATTCTCCTGAGTTTCACCTTTATTGAATAGACTTGATGGTGAATAAACAGTGCAATCAACACAAATGTGTTGTTGTTTTTTGTATTCTGGCTTGCTAATTCTGTCTTTGTTATCAAGTACAGTATTTTTTTCAACCTGAGGCAACAGACCTGTGATGTCATACCTTCCATAGTGTACAGGTTGTATTTTGACATTCCTCCCTAATCCCATTACAGAGCCCCCAGTGTCACACTATGAGGAGGAAGCAAAGTAGGGTTGCTAGGTCTGTAATGTATTCCTGGACACACAAGTTAGCCAGGCTAGGGTTGCCGAATCGTCCATTATTTTCCTGGACACATATAATTTAATCATGCAAAAAATGCCACCCACAGCATGTAGAATCCATATCAAAAAAGAATCCAAAGTGACCTACCTGAATTTTCTTCCTGTTTTATATGAATTATACATGGGGCAGGGCAGCACATTTCCCTGTGCGCCCTCTGCATGAAATAGTAATGTGTGAACAATAGTCTTACATTATAAAAAGGAAATTTTTATTTAATTTTTTAAAGAAAACCTGGTCATGTTTGGTATCATTGGAAAGGTCATTGTTACATCCTCAGCCCCCGCAGCACTGCCTGGGGGGTCTGGGCATTATTCGGTGTTGCTGGCTGGCAGGGGGCCAGCATTTACTAATGGCCGATCGGCGTCTGAGGGGTCGGAGTCTGGCGTGGTCACGAGGAGCCGCCGGGTTTAAAGCAGGGCACAAGTTGTTGCTCGTCGCCCTGACGTGGAGTTTAGTTCCTGCATCGCCTGCTGACTGATATCGCGCTTTTTATTACCCAGTTGCCAACCTGATTTTGTACGAGGATCCTGCTTACGTCTCTGACCCGGCTATTCCTAGTCGACGATTATCTTGATTATTCCCCATTGGTGTTTTGTCTGAGCGGTTTTATGCTTTACCGCATGTGTGCTGTTTGGAGGTCTGCCCGCCTCCTTGCCCAACTCACCTCTCGCTCATGGTCTTTAGAAACTAACCAATCTGGTCTGAGTCCTAATCGCAAGGCATCCGATTGTGTGTATATCTGCCCATTCGTGAGATCATATAATGGTGACAGCGGTCTGCTATCTGCACTTTCTGGTTACAGTTTAAACACCAAGTTTACCGATTTTGTGACTGCCCTGCAGCCTGCACAGTTCATCTACCGCGACAAACTCTTGCTTAAAAACAAATTTAAAATTGACGATGCTTATCTGATACCTAGCCTTGTTCATGTCTCCAGGATATGTTTATGTGTTTATTTATAAAGGATTTTACCAGGAAGGATACAT
Organism: Leptobrachium leishanense; assembly: GCA_009667805.1. Classification (NCBI taxonomy): domain Eukaryota; kingdom Metazoa; phylum Chordata; class Amphibia; order Anura; family Megophryidae; genus Leptobrachium; species Leptobrachium leishanense. The sequence goes on from CM019073.1 coordinate 22,811,092, forward strand.
TGAGATTTCTCTCGTTTTCAAGTATGTCCTCGGTTTCAAGTATGTCCTGGGTTTGCACTAAGCTGTCTTTTGGTCTCAAAACCAATTGAGCTTAGGTGCTACTCAGGATTTTTTATTAATTCCCTGGCTTGGGAGACCAGGTCTTACAATACTCTTTGCTTTGCAACCGTGTATCAGAAAAATCTGTCCATTACGATCCTTACTACGCTTCTCCAGTGTGAGCGCCATAGCGCCCGTTAGTCATGCTCTGGCCCGTTATCATTTACGGTTCTGGAAATACGGGGGTCCAAAGACCCCTGTATCTCCTCTATTGGGATTTTCCTGCCCAGCTTGGAGAGTTCCCTTTCTGACGTAAATGCAGCCATGCGCGATGATGTCAGTGGGGTGTCCCAAGGCATGGTATGACTTTCAGGAAGACAGACCACTGCTGTATTTCCCCCAGACCCTTAGAGGTCTCCCCCAAACCTGCGGGGAACCATGATAGGTGGGGGTGTCCTCCACGTGCTCTGCATGCTGCGGGGAATTCCCATGACATCCCCCACACGCCTTCCGCTGCCAAGAGGTTAAATGTACCCAACTCAAACACTGAAAATCAGGGTATTTTGTCCAGAATTTTGGTGCAGTTTGGCATTCTTCGAACAGAAGACACAATAGTCTTCTACGGGGCAATTTCAGTGCAGCCAATCGCCGCTGAATTGTGGGAAACTGCACTGAATTGCACTTTGTTTTGCTATCAATTCTCCAGTATTTGGCGAATTGATGCCTTAGTGAACAGACGAGTTGTCCCGAAATCACACTGAATGGTGAAATTCACTGTCCGGTACAATTCGGGGGCCAATTCGGGGGCCAATTCGGAGGTTAGTGAATAACCTCTTATGTTTAGTTTTTTCACAGTGTGTTTAACCCTTTCATGCCGGGCAGATGGTGCCTGGTACAGAGAATCTTTAACTCTGGCCGGGGCCTACTAGTACGCCTCACTAGCCGGCTGCTGTGACAGGCCCCTCCTTCGGCCCGCTCACGCAGTGGTCATGTGTGAGTGAGTGGTGCATGTCAGCTAGTGGGAGGGGCCAGAGAAGGCCCAATGAAGTCAGTGTGGTATACTATCTCCCCCCTCCCGCAGCTTCAAAGCCCACCAGCCACAGGGAATGCATAGTATACCCTGTGGCGGGACAGGATTAATGTAATGGGGATCCCAGGCAGATGCCAGGGAAGGCCCTTCATAGCGTACATTTTTAAGCCCTTGAGGCAGGTTTGTGGTTTGTTGCATAATGCAGGATCCGGCACACACTACACTTAAACAGAAACAGAGCAGGAGGTCACAGTGCAGGTGACAGGCACAAGAGGGAGGCCTGCACTGGGTGCAATTTCTAAATCTAAATACAGGTTCAGGACAAGGGTAGACAGATTAAGAACACACAGTAATTCTCAACAGGACAAAATGAGACTTGAATGTATTCAGCAGCCTGCAGGGCAGAACTCGTTGGTACTTGAAAATACAACGAACAGGACTGCTGATCCTAGCACTCCCAACCAGGGAGGTCAGACAAAATGAAAACAGTAGATACTGCTCAGTAGCAATTGATTTCGTGACCAAAAGGTCTACTGAGCAAAAGCACATTAACTATGCACATACAGAAGAGAGGTCCAGAAATACAAGCCAGGTCATACACGATAAATCCAGACAGATAACTTTAGGGGACAGCCATAAGAAAATGCCAAGAGCCAGAGAGTCATACGCAGAAAGATCAGAAATACAAATTAGCAAAACAGGGAGCAGGAACTTAATAGGTATTAACCTATCCAGACCCAAGGAGCAATAATACTGCTGGCCCTATATATAGGGCTGAGCAGGTCATGTGACCGCAGACTATCAGCCCAATAGAGATAGTTTGCACTCCCCGAAAACCAGAAAACAGAGGAAACCCTGCATCCACCTGCAGGGGGCAGGGCTGAAATGTGACAGTTAATGAAGGATCCACCTACAAGATTTGCCTTGTCATTGGTTGTGGGGCTTATACTACTAATGGCCATTATAAAAGAACCAAAAATCTCCTTTTATTGTGTAGGTTAGAGGATTCTGAGCGTGTATGCGAGAATATCTTTGTTGTTTTGGAAAAGGTGTTTACATTGAGAAATAAGTTTAGCAAACGTGCAAGTGTTTGTTCAAAATAGCCAAGCTGGGAAACAGTCAACATTTTCAATCACATCGATTTGATTTAGGCGGGGGTCAGACAAGCGTATATCAGAGCGGAAGGAGCGTCCATGAAAGTGGAAGTTCCTTCCACTCTGACACCCGTCTGGCTGCCTCGCTAAGTGCGGTTAGTGCGCTTAGCGCTGCAAGGCTCGATCCTCCTATGAAGGATCACGCTTTGCAGCCCCGTCGTACTCACGTCGTAGCACTTCGACGGGGAGACTTTCAGAACGTCCGCAGCACGCTTGCTGTAGGCACGCGATTTGCACGCACGCTACAGCATGTGGCCAGCCCTGTCGAAAGCGTCACAACATTCAACAGGAAAGAGCATCCGGTGCCTCTTAATATTTGCCGGTCGCCCATACATCAGGTGTCCGAGTGGTGACACCCCAAAATGTGAATTGGCATTTTATATGTTTTAAGGCTCAATAGAGTCATTATTGGCTGCACCAAGGTTTGTGCCTCTGTTCTGTGTTTACTTTGAGGCATGAAAAGCACAGCGGACTTGTATTACATCAAGGAAATATAAAGAATTTGCCCAACCAGAAGGAAGCGCACTGTCCACTGCTACTACCAACCAGAAAGTGTCACAACGCTGTGGCAGACGCCAGGAGGCAAGTCAGTATGGGCGCATATAGTGTGCTTGTCTGACCCCGGACTTACACGTCACTTTTTATTTTTTACAAACCCTCTTCAGTGAGTAATCCTGAATCTATTTTATGTTAGTGATACGGTATCACAATATGCGTTTGAGTATTACCATTACTCCGTGACAAAGGTCTTCTGGCTGAAACGTTGGGGCTTTATTGCTCAGGACTGCTTACCCAATCTACTGGAAAATGAATGATAAAGTAATAGTATATCCATGTGTATATAGTTATGAATTGTGAGATATCCCTTGGATCTGGTTGTATGTATGAATTATTGTCTTGATTTTATTATGTGTGTTATTATGGACCCTTAACTAATGTTATTTTGTATCTTTGATAACAATAGGGGTTATTCAGTAAGGGGTGAAACTGGCAGTTCTCCTATTCACTAAACTATCAATTTGCCAAATACTGGTGAATTGACAGCAAATTATGATGCAGTTCGCCGCAAATGGTTGCAATTTGGCACTCTTTGGCAGCAGCGAAATTGTCCCATAGAGAAGTAATGGCTATTCAGAGAACGCCAAACTTCACCGAAATGTCAGTGAACTGCCCTGTTTTCCAGTGGTTCAGTTCGACAGGTTTAAACAGGCGAATCCCATAGGATTCAACGTAAAAAATATTATGGTTGAAAATCTTTTTTATTCAACCGTTTATTCTCATTGTCAGCAAACCGTCTTTTAATTAATTATTTTTTGGAACATTTTTTAATTTTTTTTGGATGAAAGTTTTGATTCCCGTTTTTTTTTTTTTAAGGCTTTTTTTTCCATTCTGTAAAATACATTTTTAGGGATAAATTACAATCTTCACGCAAACGTTTGCGCTGGCGCAAATAACCATTAACGCGTGGGGTAATAGTGCAACAACCCTGCGCAATCGTCTACCGCGGGTGAACCTGCGCGAACCCTGCGTGAGCTTACTGTACTTTGTGCGTCCTATACTTAACATTGTGAGCGCAAATGCGAATGTGCGCTGGTATAATCTATTTCGTGGTAATTACCGTATGGCCTTTACGCACATAATTTTAGCAACTGCAAAAAGCTGATGCTAATGGCAAATCTGAACAACCTGGCTAACCCCAAATATCCAAGACCATAAAAAGGAACGCACCAAAGCACGGTGGCCCATTCAAATCATACCAAACCAATACAGTTGATGAAGTTGTGTGTGCATGTATTATTGCTGCAGCATGTATGCTCTGATTGACAGCGACAGATGCAATTTGTTAACGTGAGACAGGTGTCTCAATTCTGTTATTAATTCTGATTGGCTGAATATCGAAAAAAGACTGGGCGCGAAGATTTTTGCGCGAGATGGTACTGCGCCTGCATTTGGGCGCGTCCTGTTTGCGCGTGCAATTGATCGGAGGAAGAAAAAAGCCGCAAGGATTGTAATTCCAGCGGTGATTTGCACGCGGAAAACTTTAACGCTTGGCGCAAAGATTTTCACTTTGTGCTAGGCTTTTTGCATGAAGAATATAATATAGCCCTTATTATTTAGACACATTTTAATGCATTTTTGTTGCTTTAAACACTTATTAGGAGAAAATGAGAGTCCTGTTTTTTTTTCAGTTCAGCGGCATTTGGCTATACCTTGTTCTGCGCATTTTGGGGACACTGCGGTGCATAGTGATATGGAATCACTGAAGCGCACTGAAGTATAAAGCACCGAAATTTCACTAAAATTCCAGTGCTTTCTGATTAATAATTAATTAATTAAATTAATTAATAATTAACTCGCGCTCTGCCAAAGGGATGTGAATATCTCGCCTGCCGGGAAGCACTCAGGGACCGAGGATGCAGGTGACATCTGCCAAATTAAATTCGAAAAATTGTGTGTGTGTGGGGGAAATAAAATTTACATAAAACGTCTTAGAAATATTCTGCGTGATTGAAATCTAATCAGTTTTATGAGTCAATGTTTCCAGCCCGTCTTGGCTTAACGTCCTCATTAAGGGATTACTGGCTGAGCAGGAACGTTACAGCGACACCTAGTGGAAATGACTTGCAAACACATCTACACGACTTAAAACACCTCCAGGTGGTGCTAGAAGCATTGAATTTTTAGGTCAAAATTGTCAAAAGCGCAAATAATGCTTTAAACTGGAAATGACAGAAATTAGGAGCAGAATAACAGGTTAGACCATGTTTCCTGGCACATAAAAGGTTAAAATGACAAAACGTTACAAGAAATAAATGGAGCGTGTTGCTCTTGTATCCGCGTTTCTCAGCTGAGCGCGTCTTTGCAAATGAATTAGTGATACAAATTAACGATACCTGTTTAAAGTCCGGCAGATCAATTTAAAAACCCGAGACCGCAAAGAACGTGAAGCAAACGATGCTTCTAGCGGATCCATCCCCAGAACTATAAGCAGCTTGATTAGTCCTGATATAACTATTATAAAAATGTGATCAATAAAACTCACAGTATCGGGAAAAGATAGTGGGTTTAACCCTTTTTTTAGGCGCCTGTTCCGTGGTGTGGTGTATGCTGCTGCCTGTCTCGGATAAAAATATACAATGCTCTGCTATTGCTCGGGATTGGGTTTTGAAAATTGTGGTTTATCCGTAGTTGGGCGCTGCTCACACCAATGTGGTTTTTTTTCACAATTGTTTAAGTTCTAACTTATTAAAATACGTGTATATTTAGTGTGTGTAGTATATACTTTAATAGTACTGTTCTGACTTGTGAATCACAAATGTCCAAAAAAGTCTCTCTTGTTGAGTTTCGGTACAACGTGTTTATATACGTAGCCTTGTTACTATTATGGCATATATGTGCCAAAATGTCCATCTGAGTCTGAGTCCAGGTATCGTATTTGGTGAAGTTGATGTCCATCTGTGTGTGTCTGGTGCACTGCTGCCACCCTGTGGCTAAAGTCAGTATCAGTGTTGCTGATGTTAGAATAAAAATCAGATCTACGGCTCTCCTTCCTTTTCCCGTTCTGCAGGTCTTTACCTCTTGGGATCAAACAAAGGAGACATACATAGTGCACACGGTAGTACAAACTTGAATGTAGTTAATATCAGTGTGCACTATGTATCAGGGACTTGCAGTCAGGGGTGGCAGGGGAGGCGGCGCCTCCCCTGCCATTCCAGTAAATTAATGTGCTCATTGTGCAGTAATGATGTGTGTGTGTGTATTCATACTGTAAATAAATGGTTATGTTGAAAAAAGTTCTGATGCTTCTTCTCGCTCTCTGCGTGTGTTTCACTACACAGACAGCAGGGGCAGCACTAGGCTACACAATTTGCACAGCTCTACGCTGATTGTGAAGCCCAAGCTGGTGGTAGGCACTCTCTCCTGGGCCTCATGGAACGGAGAGCAAATGAATGCTTCAGCCAATGGGAAAGCTCCCATTGGTCTCAAGCATTTCCTTTTTTAAAAAAAAAAACGTCACCATGGGAGGCAGAGCTCCTCATGGTTTGATTGACGCAGGACAGTCATGTGACTGTCCTGGTCAGTCATGGGGGTTGCCATGGTGGCCCATGGGATGAGTGCTTTTTTTATCCTTAGAAAATAACATAAAGCAAACTGTGGTTAACAAGTGACACTGACTGACATGATCTACAACGTGAGAAAATGTTATTATAAGGAGAAGGAAGGAGGAGGAAGGAGGAGGAGCTTTGCCAATGACTCGATAACATTGTCTTCCACGTGCTGGTATAGTCCTGGAATGGCCTTACATGAAAAGTAATGGTGTTTTGGAACCTGCCACTGTGGTACAGCACATTCAGCAAATTCACGGAAGGGAGCAGAGTCCACCAGCTGGAAAGGCAGCAGCTGCAATGCGAGTAATTTTGCTAAGCTGGCATTTAGACGCTGTGCTTAGGGATGGTTGGGACTATATTTTTTCTTTCGCTGCGGCAAAGTAATCTGACTGCTTAAATCTTCAGCTACTGGGATGATGTCACATTGTGAGGAAGGACCTGGTACATCCATTACTGTAGCATCATCCCTGTTGGTGGAGGTTGTGGGCAATGACATGGCAGGACATACAGTGTGGGTAGAGACAGATGAGGAGGAGGACCTACGCATAGTTTTGCACCAACGGGATGTGTGGCACTTATTCATATGTCGCCTCAAGCACGTGGTACCCAATTGTCCGGTATCTTTCCCACGCTTAAGCCTCATCTGACATAGATTACAAATAGCAACGCTGCGCTCTACTGCACATTTCTTAAAGAACTCCCAGACAACAGAGTTCCTGCATGTGTTCTTTGAGACAACAGCACTCTGCCCCGGAGCAGCTCTGACATGTGATGCCTTGGACTGGCTAGTGCTACGGTTGGTCACAGAGGATGTTGTGCCTCGTGTTTGCTGTGCCTCCTCCTCCCCCTCTTCCTCACATAATTCCTCTGTTCGATCTGGCACCCAGGTGGAGTCAGTGACCTCATCATCATTGTCATCATCACCCCCTATCTCCTCGTCACTGGAGCCAACTTGGCAGTATGCTGCAGCTGCTGGGGCAACATGAGTGCCAGTTATTTGTGTGTCATCACTGGCACCCCCTTCCTCTAGGTTGATTATAGTCCCTTCCTCAACCCCAGAGATTGAATCAGAGCACTGTACTTGCTGCGCATCCTCAAGCAGCATGTCACTCTCATTGTAGTCAAACAATTCAGCTGACTCCTCCGTGTGTGATAGCGAGGCTACGGCAGGAGTAGCTGTGGACATGGAGGCTGCATTAGATGCTTTGGCAACTGAGGTGGACTGTAAAGCACTAGAAACCTGGCTGGCAGAGGACTCAGAGGATGAGGATGGCCTGGTTAGCCAATCCACCAAGGTATAAAGATTTAAAGAACTCTGGTATAACTCAGTGAGACACACTGATAGATCACCTCAATTCACAAATGTTTTGTAGAAATTAGTGAGCCCCAAAATAGTTGCATGCTTTCAGAACTGTAAAAAAAAAAAGATAAAATGCGAACTTTACTTTATCGTTATATAGGAGAATAGTTTCACTATAATCAAATGAGTAAATTGCGACTGCGTAACCCTGTGTATATCTGGCTCTGATACTAGCCACTGACCTCACTGCACGTCACGTCTCCTTTGTTTGATCCCAAGAGGTACAGTTGTGTTCAAAATTATTCAACCCCCACTGAAATTGAGTGTTTTGGCCAGTTTGACATTGATTTTGATCAGTCATCTTGCTTACAATTAAATCAAAGAGGCACGTGTAGGTCAGACAAATGTAGCATAACATTTATAATGAAATAACCACAAATGTCTTTTCTGTGCTCACATCATTATCAGTTTTATTCAACCCCCAAGTGACATTCAATCTTAGTACAACATCCTTTTACAGTTATAACAGCTTTTAAATGTGAAGCATAGCTTGACACAAGTGTCTTGCAGCGATCTACGGGTATCTTCGCCCATTCGTCATGGGCAAAAGCCTCCAGTTCAGTCACATTCTTAGGCTTGCGCACTGCAACTGCTTTCTTTAAGTCCCACCAGAGGTTCTCAATCGGATTTAAGTCAGGTGACTGCGATGGCCACTCCAAAATGTTCCAGCCTTTAATCTGTAATCATGCTCTAGTGGACTTGGAGGTATGCTTGGGATCATTGTCCTGTTGAAAGATCCAACATCTCCCAAGCCTCAGGTTTGTGACGGACTGCATCACAATGTCATCCAATATCTCCTGGTACTGAAGAGAATTTATGGTACCTTGCACACGCTGAAGCTTCCATGTACCTGCAGAAGCAAAACCGCCCCAAAGCATGATTGACCCCCCGCCATGCTTCACAGTAGGCAAGGTGTTCTTTTCTTCATAGGCCTTGTTGTTCTTCCTCCAAACATAGCGTTGATCCATGGGCCCAAACAGTTCTAATTTTGTTTCATCAGTCCACAGAACACTATCCCAAAACTTGTGGTTTGTCCACATGACTATTGGCACACTGCAGTCGACTCTTATTCTTTGGAGACAGCAAGGGGGTGCGCCTGGGAGTTCTGGCATGGAGGCCTTCATTACGCAGTGTGCGCCATATTGTCTGAGCTGAAACTTCAGTACCCACATCTGACAAATCTTTTCTCAGTTCCTCAGCAGTCACACGGGGACTTTTCTCCACTCTACGCTTCAGGTAGCTCACATCAGTCGAAGTCAGCATCTTCTTTCTGCCACGACTAGGTAGCGTTTCAACAGTGCCCTTTGCCTTGAATTTGCAAATGATGCTTCCTATGGTCTCTCTTGGTATGTTTAACATCTTTGCAATCTTCTTATAGACATTGCCCTTCCTGTGAAGAGTAATCACCTCTTCTCTGGTCTTCCTGGACCATTCTCTTGACTTCACCATGTTTGTAACCACACCAGTAAATGTCTAGAAGGAGCTGAGTATCGCAGTCATTTTAAAGCTGCCTAATTGGTGCTTATTATGCTTTATTGCTGCTCTGTGACATCCACAGGTGTTTTCAATACCTGATTGAAGAACAGAGGTTCATTCAAGTGTTTTCAGAGTGGTGGTCTTTAAGGGGTTGAATAATTGTGTCAATGAAGAATTCACAAAAGAGACCATTTACTACTGTATTACAAAACCAATTGATGTCATTTTAGTTGCATATGGTTCTTTAAAAAGTCCTTGTAGGATTTGATTCTGAATACAATTACAAATGTACACTAAATTCCCTAAAACCCTTTACAGCATTTGGGGGTTGAATAATTTTGAACACAACTGTAAAGACCTGCAGAACGGGAAAAAAAGAAGCAGAGCCGTAGATCTGTTTTTTATTCTAACATCAGCAACACTGATACTGACTATAACCACAGGGTGGCAACAGTACACCAGATGGACATCTACTCCAAATACGATATCTGAATTTATATGCCATGATATTAACAAGGCTATTGATCACAGAATACACCTCTAAGTATATAAAAACATTGTACCGAAAAAGAGACTTTTGTACATTTGTGATTCACAAGTCAGAACAGTACTATTAAAAGTATATACTACAAGAAACATACCACCCACACACTATTAAAATAAATAGAACTTAAACAATTGTGAAAAAAAGACACATTGGTGTGAGCAGCGCCCAACTACAGATAAACCACAATTTTCAAAACTCACAGTACCGTCTGAAATGCTGAGAAGTGATTAATGGACTTGAAATCAACCTCTGGCTGCATTGCCAAAAACCGTGGACAGCAGCCTTGGCCCTCATGGTGTTTTAGAACTACATTTCCCATGAGGCTTAGCCAACCTGAGTGACAGAGCATCATATTGGGGGGGGGGGAGGAAGAATGTACTTTGAAAGCTTTCAGAGGGCTTTGGATGCTGAGCCTGCACTAAAATGACATGTAACCCTCTTTGGACGTTTCATATGTTTGTGGTGCATAGATCATGACGTCACAACCTCCCATAACTCCACCAGGTGTCTGACATTAGCAGAGATGTCAAACTGATCCCTCCAGAATTTACTGAACTACAACTCCCACGATTCCCTGCCAACCTGTTGCATTTAATCAACCCAAGGAATTTAGGCTGTCAACATCGGGGGGGGGGGAGGGGGGTGATATTGGCAAACGGCATTACCTTGAATATACAAAGCACCAACATATTCTGCTGTACATTGCGGGACACGCGCAAGTCTGACACAGGATGGTAGTAGAGGGCACTGTCCCAGTGAGCTTACAATCCACTTAATGCTGGAGCCCCCATTGGCTGTAGCTTTATTGTAGTGAGGTCAGTAAGTCTCACTCCATATGTTAATGGTTCAGTTGCACATCGCTCAGATCTGACCGGCAGACATCTTTTCTAGAAGAATTCAAATGGCTGACAGTTAAAAAGCTGAAATTGTCAGTAAATATCCTGCAAAATGCTGTCACATGACTGGTGATCTGATATTCTCCCCCCCCCATTAAAAGGTCAAGGAACAATGCAGATAATACAGGATAAAATACCCCGTAACTAAGTCACTTCAGTAAAAAAGTTAGATATCAGGAGGACATGAAAGGATCAAGAACCCTGAATAACATTGGTCACATCGGCAATGACTAGGATACGAGTTGTGTCTAGCGAAACAATTGAAGTTGCATGCGGAAGCTTTTAGATGCCAGCAGGTGAGCTAGTTATAGTTTGGGTGTCAGCACATGCCTGAGCACTCGACATGCAACGTAAATAAAGCACCAACAAAATGCACAAACCGTGGTAGCACAATGAAAACCCTAAACGCAACGTTGGAAGGCAAGTTGATCCAAAAGACAGAATGAAAATGACAAATTCAAAGTGATTTTAACATTGTGCCTATAGTTTAATGTTGATCAATTATTTTTACCGTTTTTCACTTGCAGCAATAAGCCATAGTGTAGGATTTTTTGGGTGAAATTCTCTTGTTCCCAATTTATTATTTCAGCACCATGGCGAGCTCCATAGCCCTGTCCAAGGTCTGATACATTTCATAGCAGTGTCAGACCAGCAGTTCAGCACTAGGGACAGCAGCTGTTGAGAAGCGAATAGTTCAGTCCACGTTTCAAAACCTAACACCAAGCTGTGGGATTTGAGCGCCATGATGTAGTGAGCCCTGGGACATGTTATTGGGAATCCAAGTGAAAAGCCAATCCTGATAATTTGCTGAGTATCAGCTCTGATTTAGTGGTCCATCCAATAAAGATCACTCAACCTTGATCTGAGAAGGCACATTTGTGAAGGTCAAACAGGAAGGTGTGAAAGTAAAATTTATGGGCACACAACCTAATCACTATTTTTTGAAGTGGTCAGGAATCCTACTTCTAACCAGTCTGGCTGGGCTAAGTTTCATCCACCTCACCTAGTGTCACTGGCAGCTGGGGAAATCAGTTTCCTGGCTGGTGTCACCTAGACCAGTGAGGCCGCAATGGATTGGCTCTGCATGATCACAGCACTGATCCATAATTTGGGTGCAGACAATAAGGGATGTCTGCAGACAATAAGGGATGTCTGCATTTCTTGTTGCATAGCACATGACCCAAATTGCACCAGTACAAAAAGCCCAGGGACGTCTGGGAGCCCGAGCTGAAGCAGACCATTTAGTGACTGCTCACCAAGAAATTATGCAATAGCCTGTGATTTCCTCCCCAGGTTCAACTTAAATCCCAACCTTTATCTAAAAAGGACCAGGTAAAAGATTTCACAAAAAAAAAAAAAAATCTGTACAGAGGCTGTCTGCAACCATTGCCCATGTCTTTAAAGGATATTTATTTTTAAACAGGGAAACAGAAATTTTAAAAAAAAAGGGCGGTCAAGACATGAGTGGGATTTTAGAAATGGAAGCCTCTAGCAAAAAGGGTCAGATTTTAAATTTTTGTACAGCATGTTATAATTTACAGATAATTGAAAGATCACATGAAAATCCCGGGTGCCTGGTAGAACTGTTTCCATAAGTGCATGTAACTGGGAAGATCATGGCGATCGCGAGAATTCTAGAACCGGGCATAAAATAAAAAAAATTTGCAACATTACAATCAGCCACGTGATCCAGTGATCTGAGCTTTCCAGCTGCGAGTGCAAGTTCACATGAAGTCAAAAATCCAAAAGTGTAAAAATACAGAAGGAGACTCTAGAACCGCTCATGGCTTCAAGACAGTCTTAAATTATATTGGTGAGGAGAATTGCAACGAGGGAAAGGGTTAATCCACTGTACAGGCCAGCAGTCCCACCAGTACAAATAAACCTCACGTCCAGTTTCTGGCCAGCATATTCTGCAGTGTAGACAAGAAATACAACACAGCGCTAAAGAACCAAGGTCCACAAGACAGTGGGTTAGATACTTGATATGTCCATAAACAGTAGTCCTTATCTTCGGAAGCAGATCTTCTTAAGGATACAGATGGGATATGCTGCAGGAAAAAGCACAGAGAACCGGAATTGCGCAGTACGACAACACCAGATGTGGGATCAACTTGTATCAATGTTCAACTCACATTTTGGGGAGCCCACAACCGGCTCTCAGGAACAAAGCGGGCAGGGACTTATAACAGGCGCCCATAGACCCTTCGGTTCACTTCTCCGGGATTGACCAGCAAGAAAAGGCTTGGCTTCTATATCTTGACTTCCCTTTTGGATTCTCCAGTCTGTCCTGTATTCTTCTCGGTCGTGTACTGTACCTGGTAGGGCTCTGTGCACCACGTGTTTGTCACGTCCAGGGTCTCTGGCGCCCCCTCTGGCTTCTATGGATATTGCATCCAAGTTCTGGACCTTTGGTTCACGTTCAAGCCTGGACCTCACCTGGAGTCACTCGAGTCCAGGTGAGGTCCAGGCTTGAACGTGAACCAAAGGTCCAGAACTTGGATGCAATATCCATAGAAGCCAGAGGGGGCGCCAGAGACCCTGGACGTGACAAACACGTGGTGCACAGAGCCCTACCAGGTACAGTACACGACCGAGAAGAATGCTGGTGGTCTGCAGGAGACACATGTTCTCATTCCCTGTGCATTGCACAGTATCCTTGGTGTAACACCAGTCTGAGTCTGCACTGACACAGGTTCTGCAAACAAGCCCGTTGAATGTTGTATTCACGGCTGGTACTTTAAGAGGGAGGAAAAAAAGTCAGGTCATTGCAATATTTACTTGTAGTCTGAGGAAGGTTAATCAGTGGAGGCTCTACCATTGGGTCACTATGGGCAGCGCCCCCATGTTTCATACCCCATAAAAAAAAAAAAACAAAAAAAAAAACGCATGTCAGACGGGGGGGGGGGGGGGAAGAGTTTGGCTCAACGGGTTGTTAAAATCTGAATGCATGTCTTTCCAGCCGGCGTAAGAGTATAAACACATTGAGCACGAGGCTGGTATTGTACTAAGAAAACAAAAGGATTTTGACCAGTTGCAGTAACAGATTTGGTCAGTTTTTACATGTTACTCCCCACAGCAGCAAGCGAGCATGCGCAGGGATCTGACGGTCTGGATTGTCTTAACCACGCTGGCTCCAGTGCCCTCATTGCCCATTTCCCAGCCTCTGGGACGGGGAAGCACAGGCACATTTTACCTGTATCCCAGGAATCCTCTCTAGTACTGACCGGCTGATGGTCAAAAGGCATGACACGTGTAGACCTGAAGTCTACAGAGAATAAAAGCAAACCAAAACACAAGCCACTAGAGTTTAAGATGAAGTCACAAGGCTGCGGCATTCTGGGTAATTTCATGGAATAGTATTCAGCCAGCAGTTCTGTTTCCTGACGTGTAGGGAATGAGGTGGCGCTGATAGTGATCTCTGAATAACCCCTATAGACATTTATTCTACAAGCCGGACCCGCTGCTCTAAATGTAGAGTATAAAGCCATTCTAACATCAAGAGTAAGTCACTTACATGTGGGTAAATCCGGGGTACAGTTGTCAGTGTTACAGCAGCTCCCACCAAACCTGCTCATGACGTTAATGACACTTAAGCTTACTTGTAGGTTACATTGGTTTTTGGGAACACAAACTCGCATGTAGATTCTAGAAACCACAGAAAAACCTGCAAAAAAATACAATGATGTATGACAGTTTAGGATCGCAGGACAGGAGCGATTGTACTGGATTCACATCACTAAGTATAGAAAAAAAAAGTTACCCAAGGTTTTGTAAACACAATTCTAATGTAGTTAATTTTAGGAGATGAAGGAATGTAACTTTGATTCCTATAAATATAAAAGCAAACAAAGCTCAAACGTTTAAAAAAAGCGCATCTTTAACCCTTTCGCTGCTGAGGCATTTCCTGCCCGTGTGCTGAGCTCATTTTTACCGTTTTGTGCTCATCATGTTTAAATGCGATTTGAAGTCAAGTTTTATTATATGACCCAGACAAATTATATATCCTTTTTTTCAGCAGACTCCACAGATTCAAAATATATCATTATTATGTGTATAAGTAAAGATTAAAAAAAAAAAAGGGGGAAAAAAGTAAATTTTTGTTAAAATTCTGAAGAACAACATTGCATATTTTTTTCTATCTACACTTTATGACCAGAACTATTGTGGTTATATATTGATACATTAGGTGCCTTTTTAAAAATGGTGTAATGGAGAATATTTCATGTTTTTTTTGTACAAAAATATGCAGTTTTCTAAAAATCAAAAAAATCTGCTTTTTTCTTATGTCATGACTCATTGTATGTAATACATAAAATTAGTATATCTAAACCAATTGAAATGGAAAAGCTATATATTTTCTGAAACTAGACAAAATTCCGCAAAAAAAGAGACCTTTATGACACAGTTTTAAATTTATTTTGTTATTCATAACTTTATTCAAAAAACATATTTAATGTAAAAAAAAAAATCATAATAGGTCAAGATTTATATTGCATAATTTCATATTAATTTTTGGGGTAAAATAATTTTGTTTTGCTTAACTATATAAATATATCCCTCCTATAAAATAATAGATCCAATTTGATTGCATAGATCAAGTTTAGGCGGCGTTGGAGGTGCTAATTTGCGCCATGCGCAAAATAGATTTAGAGAAGCTTTTTATGCCGGTTTTTGAAAGGAGGCATACCTGCAATTAAATGGCTCTAGCTCAACAGGGATCTAAAATATGCCAAATAAAGTATATATCCGAACAAAGTAGACTTCCAGATGAATCAAACGTGGGGTTACTTATTATTCTATCATAAATATTGAGCCCGCAACAACTTGTGGAATTTGGATTTGTGCGCAAAAAAAAATAAAAAAATTATTTCAATCACTTCAGACATGATAAAATCTTTGAAAACTAGGCCTTTCTCTAGCTCAATGCAAAGCCCCAACCCTTGTGATAAAAATGAGACCCAGGTTTAGTGGTCCGGGTCCCCCTAGATGGAGCACGAGGCGCTAATTTGCGCCATGCGCAAAATAAATTTAGAGAAGCTTTTTATGCCGGTTTTTGAAAGGAGGCATAC
Organism: Leptobrachium leishanense; assembly: GCA_009667805.1. Taxonomy (NCBI): domain Eukaryota; kingdom Metazoa; phylum Chordata; class Amphibia; order Anura; family Megophryidae; genus Leptobrachium; species Leptobrachium leishanense. The sequence goes on from CM019073.1 coordinate 22,826,775, forward strand.
CTGCAATTAAATGGCTCTAGCTCAACAGGGATCTAAAATATGCCAAATAAAGTATATATCCGAACAAAGTAGACTTCCAGATGAATCAAACGTGGGGTTACTTATTATTCTATCATAAATATTGAGCCCGCAACAACTTGTGGAATTTGGATTTGTGCGCAAAAAAAAAAAAAAAAAATTATTTCAATCACTTCAGACATGATAAAATCTTTGAAAACTAGGCCTTTCTCTAGCTCAATGCAAAGCCCCAACCCTTGTGATAAAAATGAGACACAGGTTTAGTGGTCCGGGTCCCCCTAGATGGAGCACGTGGCGCTAATTTGCGCCATGCGCAAAATAAATTTAGAGAAGCTTTTTATGCCGGTTTTTGAAAGGAGGCATACCTGCAATTAAATGGCTCGAGCTCAACAGGGATCTAAAATATGCCAAATAAAGTATATATCCGAACAAAGTAGACTTCCAGATGAATCAAACGTGGGGTTACTTATTATTCTATCATAAATATTGAGCCCGCAACAACCTGTGGAATTTGGATTTGTGCTAAAAAAATAAATAAATGTAAATTCCACATGCTGTTGCGCCCTCTATTTTTATGATAGAATTTTATTTAACCCCTCATTTGATTCGTCTGGGTGTCTAGTTTCTCCTAATATATACTTTATGTGGTCTGTTTTAATTTTCTGTTGAGCTAGAGCCATTTAATTGCAGGTATGCCTTCTTAAAAAAAAAAAATACATTCACAAAATTTTCCCCATGAATTTTGCTCAACAATTATGTAGTCTATCAACAATTGTATAGTGACTCAAATGCTGCACAAACACACAACAAGCCGCCACACATTTTACATTCACTCAATCAGTTGGATTGGCACATGGGGAATCCATGTGAGCAGTAACGCCACGTCAAGGCCCCAACCAGGTTACTGACCATTCACACATCTTTCACATCTGTTTCACTCACCGAATCACACACCTTTCATGCAAGAAGCTAGTAAAGTTGAGTGGGTGACGTTAAGGGGCAAAGAAGGGAAAAAGTGCAGAAACACGGAAGGCAAGAAGAGAAAGATAATGAGGATTAGAGGGGGTGGAATAGAAACACCCCCCATTCACATCTGTTTCACTCACTGAATCACACACACCATTCATGAAAGAGATAGGTAAGGGAAGTGGGTGAAGGGAAGGGGCGAAGAAAAGGGCAGAGACAAAGAAGTTGAAGACACACCATTAACACCGCAGTTAAATCTGTCTTCAGAGGCTTCTTTCTACATCTGACGTACGGAGGACATCAGATTGTTGGGGATGGGGCAACCTATTTTATATTGTGGGGTGAATTACATTATAACTGTAGGTGGGTAGTGAAACGTGTGGTATTGAACCGGAGTGGGTAGTGCAACGTGGTGGGTAGTTTTTTATTAACGCTTGAATTAACACTGCTATAAAATAATGGGGCTGGTTTTGGTTTGTTTTTTATTTGGGAAAAACTTAGAGGAATAGCACTATCCAGGAATAAATGCCAGCATGATCCGGGCAAGCTCTGTCCAGATTACACTGCACTGTGTCCATCAGAATGTCATCAAGATCTGTAAAGATCTTAACGGTGCTATAGCCAGATTTATCAAGAAGCACAAAATCAGTGGCATACCTCAACCTGAAATCTGTTTATTCTCAGCCGAGAAACAATTCGGTCCCGGTATGCCACTAGTAATGTGTCACTGTATGATAAATCTTGAAGCAATCAGGCACACAAAGACCTGGTTTGGAGGGGCAGTCAGGGCAGTGAAGGCGGCTTTCCTTACGCCCTTGGCGCGCGCAAACCCGACACCTTTTACATGGGGTCACTCTTTTTCAGTTGGAGGAATATAGCCAGGAAAGTGGCGGTCACGCAACCTAATTACATCCTCCACCTCTCCAACAATGGAGCATTCTCTTCTGGACAGAGAAGGGACTCGATAACAGATTCCTGAAATTTTAGGAATGTTATCTGTCGGGCATGAGTGGCCTGATACAAGATGAATGCGTTAAGCATTGACATCTGTATCAGATGGACTGCCAGCTTTTTGTACCATACATATGCCTTGCGAGAAGCGAGATATGGTACAAGCATCTGGTCAGACTTGTCCACTCCCCCCATGTATCTATTATAATCCTGTACACATAGGGGTTTCATGATAGGGGAATCTTCCATCTGACGTGAACTGCAGATGTGCATTCATTATGTATAGTTGTAAGCAGATGCACATCCTTTTTGTCTGTGTATTTCACAGCCAGCAGTTCACCGCAGCGCAAGGCTGATGTTTCTCCTCTCTTTTGCTTTCCAAACTGTTTTGTTGGAAAGCCTTTCCTATTCGAACGGATCGTGCCACAGGCTCCAGTACCATTGCTGTACAAAAATTTGTACAGCGGCACACCCGTGTAAAGTTATCTGTATAATACAGTAACCTTTACCGAAATAGTGGATAAGAGAGGTCCCACACTATTTTTTCAGTGGTGGAGAGGTGGGGGGCAGTCAGGGGGGGCCAGCTTCGAGTCCTTGCCAGTGTATACACGAAATCGATACATGTATCCACTGGAGCTGTCGCACAGCTTATAAAGTTTATAATCCATAGCGAGCTCGCTTTGAAGGGATATACTGCTTGAAAGCAAGACGTCCCTTGTAAAGCATCAAGGACTCGTCGACTGACAAGTTTTGGCCTGGAGTGTATAACTCTTCAAATCTTGCCATCAGATGGTCAAGAAAGTGGCCGCAACTTGTGCAGTCGGTCGTGATCTGGGTGGTCACGGGGCAAAGCATTTGCATTATCATTATAATGCAAATACCGCAGGAGCAATAAATATCTGTCCCTGCTCATAGTAGCAGGGAAGATAGGGGTGGTTTGGGTACTCTTTTTGACCAGTATGAGGCTATGTGCTGGGTTTTTGCACAATCCCCATCTGCAGAGTGAGGCCCAGAACTTCCTCATCTCTGGCAAACTGGTTGGGGTCCATTGGCGAGCCCTGGCACGTGGCCTCAATTCTGTCCCTAGACCTTGAAAATATTGTTCAGCATACAGATTGCTCTGCTGAACAATAAATTCCAAGAACCCATCATCTATAAATAGCTGAAAAAGTTGATGGATGGGTTCAAAATTAGTGGTGTCCACCAGGATGCCAGGATTGCCAGAAAATTGTGGCAATACTGGCTGGACCATATTAGGGGAGATCCAGTCATATCCTGGTTCAGGCATCGCTACAGTCTGCGTTGCAGATACCCCTGCAATGGGCAGCTGGGCTGGTGCAGGATCAGGCAGTGCAACTGCAGACCGTGCGGTCCCTGCAATACCATGGGAGCACCCTGGTAACTCTGTGCGGCAACGCCGTGGCTCATCACGTAGTTCTTCGTCACTGGAACCGTCACTATCTGACGATGCTCCAGGGACAAAGTCACTGCCTGAATTTTCAAAAGATTCATCAGCGCTGGGATCAGAGTCTGACATCATGAGGATGTCAGCTGCTTCCTCAGCGCTTAGAAATCTTTTAGCCATAATTTGCTTTCTGAAAATGTATTTTCAAAAGAAAATTACGCCGTTTGATAGTATCTATATATATATATATATATATGCGTATATTATATATATATGCACGTGTGCGTGCTATATAATATATATTCTATAATATATATATATAAGCGTGTGCGTGTGTGCGCGTATATATGTGTGTGTGTGTATGATATATATATATATATATATGTGTGTGTGTGTATTCGCAATTTATCACCTATTTTATGGAGACAACCTCTGCGACACTGCAACACCTCGCAATCCACATGCAGACTGAGGATACAAAATATAAAATTATCAAGATTTGAAAAATTCATCCCCCGTGATTGGCTGGAGGGTCAATCGCTAGGTTACGGGGGTCATTTTAGGGTTATATTTGTATCCACAGCGGCCATGTTGGAGGTGGCAGTGACAATTGTGACAGCTATGTGATCATTGTTACTACAGTGATCACATAGCTGTAACAAGAAAATATGAAATAAAATAATAAAGATGGAATTGTTTTTTATTAAATGTGGGGTTTGGGGGTCTCTGGGCAGTTATGATTTTTTTTACTGCCCTTAGAGACACTGTGTGTGGTGTTTGTGTGATTTTGTGTTTTTTTTTTTACTACACTTTAACATTTACAGGGTAATGAATCACATCGTTGGAAAGCTCAGACACAGAGCTTTCCAGCGGTGCCTCATTTGTTCCTGCAGCCCTTACCGATGAGGAGATAGAGAGGTCATAACGACCCCCCCCTCTCCTCCTAAGGGCTTTCCATGCGGCCACTTAATGTGACGTCATCACGCGCTGGCGTGATGACATCACCGCGACTCCCATGATCCCACAGTGAGGGCCGACATCCGGGATGTCGGCCCACACTGTTTGCCGCCGGGATCGGAGCCACATTGCCGCGTCGCCACCGGAAGACAGGACGCGCTGAGCGCGTCCTCCGCACAGCAGCGGGGATTTCATGGACGCGCTCAGCGCGTCCTACGCAGCGAAAGGGTTAAACATAGAATTAAGGCTATAAATGCAGGCTGGTCTGAGTCAGGGCAGAGGATGAGCACAATCTGGAAGAATGTGTCTTTATCCAAGTTAAATGACTAACATTAGGTTTTGTTTAATATTAAGCTCGATTTTGCGCATAAACACATCCTTGTACCTGATGTAGTTACGGTGTAAGAGGCGCCGCACACATTATCAAGACGACAGGAGACACTGAGTCCATCACAGGAGCGATTCCCAAAAGACACACATTGTATACATGACAGAGCTTGACCTGAAAAAAAGCAGTAACTACCATTAACCGCTTCACTCCCAAAGTAGTGAATTTTGTATTGCATTGAAGAGAACTCATTAACATATCAAACCCATTGCTACATCTTTAAGAGAAGGTTAACATGCCCCCTGTGGAGAAATCTCACCTTACCTTCCAGGGTGCTTACAGAGGGGTAACAAGCTGCAAACTAAGAGTTCAAAACATTTTGCTGCAGCATTACAATAACTAGAGTGTGTGGGGGGGGTGGTCACTTGCTGTTGTGCAGGGATAAGATTCATGGGCAGTGCCGGATTTGCACATCAGGAGCCTGTAGGCACAGAAATGCAGAGCGCCCCTACTGCCAAAACGGAAACGTTTTTTTCTGCTCAAATCAAAAGAGGCAGAATCTGTTGCCTTAGTTACAGATAAAGTATTTATAAAGCGTCAAATTCCTTAGTGCTGTACAAATGGGAGAAACAGAACAAATGTACATAGATGTTACACACGGAACAGGAGGAAGGACTCTGCTCGAGAGCTTACAGACTAAGGAGAGGGGTGACACATTAGGGGAGGATGACTAGGATACGCCAAACTTCACCGAAATGTCAGTGAACTGCCCTGTTTTCCAGTGGTTCAGTTCGACAGGTTTAAACAGGCGAATCCCATAGGATTCAACGTAAAAAATATTATGGTTGAAAATCTTTTTTATTCAACCGTTTATTCTTTTCATTGTCAGCAAACCGTCTTTTAATTAATTATTTTTTGGAAACATTTTTTAATTTTTTTGGATGAAAGTTTTGATTCCCGTTTTTTTTTTTTAAGGCTTTTTTTTCCATTCTGTAAAATACATTTTTAGGGATAAATTACAATCTTCACGCAAACGTTTGCGCTGGCGCAAAACCATTAACGCGTGGGGTAATAGTGCAACAACCCTGCGCAATCGTCTACCGCGGGTGAACCTGCGCGAACCCTGCGTGAGCTTACTGTACTTTGTGCGTCCTATACTTAACATTGTGAGCGCAAATGCGAATGTGCGCTGGTATAATCTATTTCGTGGTAATTACCGTATGGCCTTTACGCACATAATTTTAAGCAACTGCAAAAAGCTGATGCTAATGGCAAATCTGAACAACCTGGCTAACCCCAAATATCCAAGACCATAAAAAGGAACGCACCAAAGCACGGTGGCCCATTCAAATCATACCAAACCAATACAGTTGATGAAGTTGTGTGTGCATGTATTATTGCTGCAGCATGTATGCTCTGATTGACAGCGACAGATGCAATTTGTTAACGTGAGACAGGTGTCTCAATTCTGTTATTAATTCTGATTGGCTGAATATCGAAAAAAGACTGGGCGCGAAGATTTTTGCGCGAGATGGTACTGCGCCTGCATTTGGGCGCGTTCCTGTTTGCGCGTGCAATTGATCGGAGAAGAAAAAAAGCCGCAAGGATTGTAATTCCAGCGGTGATTTGCACGCGGAAAACTTTAACGCTTGGCGCAAAGATTTTCACTTTGTGCTAGGCTTTTTGCATGAAGAATATAATATAGCCCTTATTATTTAGACACATTTTAATGCATTTTTGTTGCTTTAAACACTTATTAGGAGAAAATGAGAGTCCTGTTTTTTTTTCAGTTCAGCGGCATTTGGCTATACCTTGTTCTGCTCATTTTGGGGACACTGCGGTGCATAGTGATATGGAATCACTGAAGCGCACTGAAGTATAAAGCACCGAAATTTCACTAAAATTCCAGTGCTTTCTGATTAATAATTAATTAATTAAATTAATTAATAATTAACTCGCGCTCTGCCAAAGGGATGTGAATATCTCGCCTGCCGGGAAGCACTCAGGGACCGAGGATGCAGGTGACATCTGCCAAATTAAATTCGAAAAATTGTGTGTGTGTGGGGGAAATAAAATTTACATAAAACGTCTTAGAAATATTCTGCGTGATTGAAATCTAATCAGTTTTATGAGTCAATGTTTCCAGCCCGTCTTGGCTTAACGTCCTCATTAAGGGATTACTGGCTGAGCAGAACGTTACAGCGACACCTAGTGGAAATGACTTGCAAACACATCTACACGACTTAAAACACCTCCAGGTGGTGCTAGAAGCATTGAATTTTTAGGTCAAAATTGTCAAAAGCGGCAAATAATGCTTTAAACTGGAAATGACAGAAATTAGGAGCAGAATAACAGGTTAGACCATGTTTCCTGGCACATAAAAAGGTTAAAATGACAAAACGTTACAAGAAATAAATGGAGCGTGTTGCTCTTGTATCCGCGTTTCTCAGCTGAGCGCGTCTTTGCAAATGAATTAGTGATACAAATTAACGATACCTGTTTAAAGTCCGGCAGATCAATTTAAAAACCCGAGACCGCAAAGAACGTGAAGCAAACGATGCTTCTAGCGGATCCATCCCCAGAACTATAAGCAGCTTGATTAGTCCTGATATAACTATATTATAAAAATGTGATCAATAAAACTCACAGTATCGGAAAAAGATAGTGGGTTTAACCCCTTTTTTTAGGCGCCTGTTCCGTGGTGTGGTGTATGCTGCTGCCTGTCTCGGAAAAAAAATATACAATGCTCTGCTATTGCTCGGATTGGGTTTTGAAAATTGTGGTTTATCCGTAGTTGGGCGCTGCTCACACCAATGTGTTTTTTTTCACAATTGTTTAAGTTCTAACTTATTAAATACGTGTATATTTAGTGTGTGTAGTATATACTTTAATAGTACTGTTCTGACTTGTGAATCACAAATGTCCAAAAAGTCTCTCTTGTTGAGTTCGGTACAACGTGTTTATATACGTAGCCTTGTTACTATTATGGCATATATGTGCCAAAATGTCCATCTGAGTCTGAGTCCAGGTATCGTATTTGGTGAAGTTGATGTCCATCTGTGTGTGTCTGGTGCACTGCTGCCACCCTGTGGCTAAAGTCAGTATCAGTGTTGCTGATGTTAGAATAAAAATCAGATCTACGGCTCTCCTTCCTTTTCCCATTCTGCAGGTCTTTACCTCTTGGGATCAAACAAAGGAGACATACATAGTGCACACGGTAGTACAAACTTGAATGTAGTTAATATCAGTGTGCACTATGTATCAGGGACTTGCAGTCAGGGGTGGCAGGGGAGGCGGCGCCTCCCCTGCCATTCCAGTAAATTAATGTGCTCATTGTGCAGTAATGATGTGTGTGTGTGTATTCATACTGTAAATAAATGGTTATGTTGAAAAAAGTTCTGATGCTTCTTCTCGCTCTCTGCGTGTGTTTCACTACACAGACAGCAGGGGCAGCACTAGGCTACACAATTTGCACAGCTCTACGCTGATTGTGAAGCCCAAGCTGGTGGTAGGCACTCTCTCCTGGGCCTCATGGAACGGAGAGCAAATGAATGCTTCAGCCAATGGGAAAGCTCCCATTGGTCTCAAGCATTTCCTTTTTTAAAAAAAAAAAAACGTCACCATGGGAGGCAGAGCTCCTCATGGTTTGATTGACGCAGGACAGTCATGTGACTGTCCTGGTCAGTCATGGGGTTGCCATGGTGGCCCATGGGATGAGTGCTTTTTTTATCCTTAAATAACATAAAAACTGTGGTTAACAAGTGACACTGACTGACATGATCTACAACGTGAGAAAATGTTATTATAAGGAGAAGGGAGGAGGAAGAGGAGGAGCTTTGCCAATGACTCGGATAACATTGTCTTCCTGGAATGGCGCCTTACATGAAAAGTAATGGTGTTTTGGAACCTGCCACTGTGGTACAGCACATTCAGCAAATTCACGGAAGGGAGCAGAGTCCACCAGCTGGAAAGGCAGCAGCTGCAATGCGAGTAATTTTGCTAAGCTGGCATTTAGACGCTGTGCTTAGGGATGGTTGGGACTATATTTTTTCTTTCGCTGCAGCAGCTGCGGCAAAGTAATCTGACTGCTTAAATCTTCAGCTACTGGGATGATGTCACATTGTGAGGAAGGACCTGGTACATCCATTACTGTAGCATCATCCCTGTTGGTGGAAGTTGTGGGCAATGACATGGCAGGACATACAGTGTGGGTAGAGACAGATGAGGAGGGGACCTACGCATAGTTTTGCACCAACGGGATGTGTGGCACTTATTCATATGTCGCCTCAAGCACGTGGTACCCAATTGTCCGGTATCTTTCTGTCCGGTATCTTTCCCACGCTTAAGCCTCATCTGACATAGATTACAAATAGCAACGCTGCGCTTCTACTGCACATTTCTTAAAGAACTCCCAGACAACAGAGTTCCTGCATGTGTTCTTTGAGACAACAGCACTCTGCCCCGGAGCAGCTCTGACATGTGATGCCTTGGACTGGCTAGTGCTACGGTTGGTCACAGAGGATGTTGTGCCTCGTGTTTGCTGTGCCCTCCCCTCCCTCTTCCTCACATAATTCCTCTGTTCGATCTGGCACCCAGGTGGAGTCAGTGACCTCATCATCATTGTCATCATCACCCCCTATCTCCTCGTCACTGGAGCCAACTTGGCAGTATGCTGCAGCTGCTGGGGCAACATGAGTGCCAGTTATTTGTGTGTCATCACTGGCACCCCCTTCCTCTAGGTTGATTATAGTCCCTTCCTCAACCCCAGAGATTGAATCAGAGCACTTGTACTTGCTGCGCATCCTCAAGCAGCATGTCACTCTCATTGTAGTCAAACAATTCAGCTGACTCCTCCGTGATAGCGAGGCTACGGCAGGAGTAGCTGTGGACATGGAGGCTGCATTAGATGCTTTGGCAACTGAGGTGGACTGTAAAGCACTAGAAACCTGGCTGGCAGAGGACTCAGAGGATGAGGATGGCCTGGTTAGCCAATCCACCAAGGTATAAAGATTTAAAGAACTCTGGTATAACTCAGTGAGACACACTGATAGATCACCTCAATTCACAAATGTTTTGTAGAAATTAGTGAGCCCCAAAATAGTTGCATGCTTTCAGAACTGTAAAAAAAAAAAAGATAAAATGCGAACTTTACTTTATCGTTATATAGGAGAATAGTTTCACTATAATCAAATGAGTAAATTGCGACTGCGTAACCCTGTGTATATCTGGCTCTGATACTAGCCACTGACCTCACTGCACGTCACGTCTCCTTTGTTTGATCCCAAGAGGTACAGTTTGTGACGGAATGGAGTATCCGCCTGCGGTCCTGCTCTATCTGACCCCCTCTTTGGTGTTGCCAAGCCCGACTACCGAGTGGCACGGCACCCGGCGTCTCGAGCGGCTTGGGTAGAAGACCACGTGGCGGTGGAGATCTGGAGAGTAGATGGGGCACCCACGGTGGAAATCCGCCCGACTACCGAGTGGCACGGCACTCGGCGTCTCGGGCAGCGGATCTACTGACCATTGAAAGGCTGGAGACGGTCTGCGTGGCGAACCGCGGTTCGGTAGAGTCTCCTTGAAGATGCAGGCACGGCGCTGCGTCGAGGTCCCGATTCGGGGTGGTTGCGGTATCCCGAGGTACCAATTCAAGGTGGCGCAACGGCGCGGCGAATCGAGGTTCTGCTGCGGAGTTAGAATGACCCGTTCCTGGGTAGTGGTGATATATAGCCGACGTGAAATGACAACACCAGGCAGAGCTGTATGTTTCAAACACTCAGATGATCTGAATCCTTTAATGAACAACGCCACTATTTATGCTCAAGTACAACAGTCATAATTTGCATACCCATACTAATTAGGAGCCTATCCATACAATGAGGTATGGCAGTTATTTACAATCAACATTCTTCACATTCTCTTAGCCTTCAGTCCACATAACATTTGTACATCCATTGTTCCAGCACATCAGATTAAACACACACTCTATCAGAGATCCCTTAAATTAAACATGTACTTAGATAATGGGGAAAATCCCTGACGCATAATTTACACAACAGCAAAGCTTGTTTACTTTTTATACAAAGACACATTTACCTACAGAATATAGTATTTTAAAACCAAAGCTATGTCATTTTTCACTAAACTAAATTAAACTAAAACCAAACGATGTAAAACATATTTAAAACCACCACAATATAAATGAACATAAGGTCTTCCCCAAGCAACGGTCTATGTCTTTTGGGGTTTTCGCCATGGAAATAAAAGTCTTGGGTTTGACGTGGGGAGCGCTACGTCAGTTCCATGACATATCTCCCCTCCCCAAAGGAGTCCGACGGCCACAAGTTGGACCCCAACGGGTCGACGCGGGGTCGTTCGGAGCAATAGTCCATACCTGGGTCCATAGTCTGTTGGGAGGAGGCGAGCCACCAGGCTTCTCCATTTGTCCTTGCGGCAGTGGCCTGGCGTGTTGGGGGTACAAATCTTTGGGGGTACCCCCTCCGGAATAAGGGTCCTGTGGTCGGGGAGGGGTACCGCCTGTACCACCTCCAGAGGTATCGCGCACCCGGAAAAACGGGTGCTAAATGCACGCGCCCCGAGTGCCCTGGTCAGCCGTTGGAAAAAACAGTGGCTGCATGGGGCCTCCGGGCCAAAGGGGGTGTGGAGATGGGCAGAGTTGAAACAGGCTCTGCCCCATTGCCAGCGCGTCGGGCTGGGAGGTTCAAGGCCGAGGAAGGGTCCCCGGGCAGGAGAATGGCGTCCTCCATCTCCGGTGGGGTCAGTGGCTGCGGGATAAGCAGCCCGGGTGTATCCTCTTTCTGCTCCTCGGGACAGACGAGAGAGGGTGGGCAGAGGCCAGCGGCACTCTGCCCCGTTGCCAGCTCTTCTGCTGGGTAAGCGGGTGTGGGAACAAAGTCCAGGGGTCGGATGGGGTCAACGGCTGCGGGATAAGCAGCCCGGGTAAATCCTCCTTCTGCTCCTCAGGGTAGACGATGGAGGGTGGGCAGGGGGCCAGCGGCACTCTGCCCCGTTGCCAGCTCTTCTGCTGGGGAGGTGGGTACAGGAACAAAGTCCAGGGGGTTGGATGGGGTAAGCGGCTGCGGGATAAGCAGCTCGAGGGTATCCCCCTTCTGCTCCTCAGGGCAGATGGTGGAGGATGGGCAGAGGCCAGCGGCACTCTGTCCGGTTGCCAGCTCTTCTGCTGGGGAAGCGGGTGCAGGAATGACGTCCAGGCGGTTGGATGGGGTCAACGGCTGCGGGATAAGCAGCTCGGGTAAATCCTCCTTCGGCTCCTCAGGCAGACGATGGAGGGTGGGCAGAGGCCAGCAGCACTCTGCCGCATTGCCAGATCTTCTGCTGGGGAGGTGGGTATAGGAACAAAGTCCAGGGGTCGGATGGGGTCAACGGCTGTGGGATAAGCAGCTCAGGTAAATCCTCCTTCTGCTCCTCGGGGCAGATGAGGGAGGGTGGGCAGAGGCCAGCGGCACTCTGCCCCGTTGCCAGCTCTTCTGCTGGGGAGGTGGGTACAGGAACAAAGTCCAGGGGGTTGGATGGGGTAAGCGGCTGCGTGATAAGCAGCTCGGGGAAATCCTCCTTTCTGCCTCCTCGGGGCAGACGAGGGAGGGTGGGCAGAGGCCAGCGGCACTCTGCCCCGTTGCCAGCTCTTCTGCTGGGTAAACGGACACTGCCACAGTGTCTTCTTGGGGGGAGGATAACTTCCTCACTGAGCCACTCGGACCCTTTACGCGGCCCATTCTGGTCGCTTGGCACCTGCCGTGCTTTCTTCTGAGCTGGCCGGCTCATCTACTGTGGTCCCGACGGGGACCCATGGGGGCATCTCAGGCTCCAATACTTCAGTGTTACTTGGGCTGTCTGCTTCTTCCGCTAGACAGTCCCAGTAATGGGGCTCAGGCCTAGCTGTGGAGCGTCGTCGAACAGCCTTTTGTAGGCCTTTTCGAGCTCCCATTCCTGCTCAACCAGAAACTCCAGTTCCTCTGCCTCACGGTCATCGTCAAGGTCTTTCCAGTTCCTCATACCGGAGGTCCAGGAGTTGTTCCCGCCGCCACTCTGTGTCGTCCCCAAAACCGGGGTCTTTGCCCATCCTTGTATACAGCAGCCCTGTGCCGCCGTAGTCGAAGCCTTTTGTTGGGCCGCTGTCTGCTGTGCTGGGCATTAGTTGGGATGTAAACCACTGGAGGGCTCTGTAGCTGGTGTCCAGTATAATTTCGCTCTGGACCAGTTCGCCTAGCTCCGTCAGCCATTCCTCTCGGGGCTGTGCTCCCAAAAAGGGCACCCGTAAGTACCACTGGTGCTCGTACCTCTCCGTATAAGTGGGAAGGGCTTCTTCAGGGCAGTCCTCCTCCTGTTGAATGGCTTCGTTCCACATCTCCTGGCGGACAAAATCTTTCCACCAGTGCTCGTCCTGCCAGGTACCAGGTGCATCCGCCTGGGCCTGGGCCATCGCCCTCCTTACTCTTCGCTGGAACCGGTCTCTTATGGACGGGGGTCCTGTGTCCTCAATTACAACTCCAGGCGTGCTGTAAATCACAAAAGAGGTATCGCTGGGGGTGTGGCGTCCTCGGATGCAGCTCCAGGCGAGCTGTAAGCCTCCATCCAAGGGTCGCTGGGATGTGCGGTGTCCTCAATTACAACCCCAGGCGCGCTGTAAATCACAAAAGAGGTATCGCTGAGGGGTGTAGATTCCTTGGATGAAGCTCCAGGCGTGCTGTAAACCTCGAACCAGGGTTCTACGGGGTTGGGGACGCTTATCAGTTGCTGGTCCATCCTGTGAAGCTCCTTCACCAGGGTTTTCTTATTTTTGTTGCCGGGATTTCCTCCCCGAGTCTCCAACATGCCACGTAGGGTGTCCCTGGTGTAGTGACTGTACACCACCATGGCGAGGGTCTTCTTGGGGGTGCAGAGAGCTATCCCACCGCTTGCCACCAATGTGACGGAATGGAGTATCCGCCTGCGGTCCTGCTCTATCTGACCCCCTCTTTGGTGTTGCCAAGCCCGACTACCGAGTGGCACGGCACCCGGCGTCTCGAGCGGCTTGGGTAGAAGACCACGTGGCGGTGGAGATCTGGAGAGTAGATGGGGCACCCACGGTGGAAATCCGCCCGACTACCGAGTGGCACGGCACTCGGCGTCTCGGGCAGCGGATCTACTGACCATTGAAAGGCTGGAGACGGTCTGCGTGGCGAACCGCGGTTCGGTAGAGTCTCCTTGAAGATGCAGGCACGGCGCTGCGTCGAGGTCCCGATTCGGGGTGGTTGCGGTATCCGAGGTACCAATTCAAGGTGGCGCAACGGCGCGGCGAATCGAGGTTCTGCTGCGGAGTTAGAATGACCCGTTCCTGGGTAGTGGTGATATATAGCCGACGTGAAATGACAACACCAGGCAGAGCTGTATGTTTCAAACACTCAGATGATCTGAATCCTTTAATGAACAACGCCACTATTTATGCTCAAGTACAACAGTCATAATTTGCATACCCATACTAATTAGGAGCCTATCCATACAATGAGGTATGGCAGTTATTTACAATCAACATTCTTCACATTCTCTTAGCCTTCAGTCCACATAACATTTGTACATCAGATTAAACACACACTCTATCAGAGATCCCTTAAATTAAACATGTACTTAGATAATGGGGAAAATCCCTGACGCATAATTTACACAACAGCAAAGCTTGTTTACTGTTTTATACAAAGACACATTTACCTACAGGAATATAGTATTTTAAAACCAAAGCTATGTCATTTTTCACTAAACTAAATTAAACTAAAACCAAACGATGTAAAACATATTTAAAACCACACAATATAAATGAACATAAGGTCTTCCCCAAAGCAACGGTCTATGTCTTTTGGGGTTTTCGCCATGGAAATAAAAGTCTTGGGGTTTGACGTGGGGAGCGCTACGTCAGTTCCATGACACAGTTGTGTTCAAAATTATTCAACCCCCACTGAAATTGAGTGTTTTGGCCAGTTTGACATTGATTTTGATCAGTCATCTTGCTTACAATTAAATCAAAGAGGCACGTGTAGGTCAGACAAATGTAGCATAACATTTATAATGAAATAACCACAAATGTCTTTTCTGTGCTCACATCATTATCAGTTTTATTCAACCCCCAAGTGACATTCAATCTTAGTACAACATCCTTTTACAGTTATAACAGCTTTTAAACGTGAAGCATAGCTTGACACAAGTGTCTTGCAGCGATCTACGGGTATCTTCGCCCATTCGTCATGGGCAAAAGCCTCCAGTTCAGTCACATTCTTAGGCTTGCGCACTGCAACTGCTTTCTTTAAGTCCCACCAGAGGTTCTCAATCGGATTTAAGTCAGGTGACTGCGATGGCCACTCCAAAATGTTCCAGCCTTTAATCTGTAACCATGCTCTAGTGGACTTGGAGGTATGCTTGGGATCATTGTCCTGTTGAAAGATCCAACATCTCCCAAGCCTCAGGTTTGTGACGGACTGCATCACAATGTCATCCAATATCTCCTGGTACTGAAGAGAATTTATGGTACCTTGCACACGCTGAAGCTTCCATGTACCTGCAGAAGCAAAACCGCCCCAAAGCATGATTGACCCCCCGCCATGCTTCACAGTAGGCAAGGTGTTCTTTTCTTCATAGGCCTTGTTGTTCTTCCTCCAAACATAGCGTTGATCCATGGGCCCAAACAGTTCTAATTTTGTTTCATCAGTCCACAGAACACTATCCCAAAACTTGTGGTTTGTCCACATGACTATTGGCACACTGCAGTCGACTCTTATTCTTTGGAGACAGCAAGGGGGTGCGCCTGGGAGTTCTGGCATGGAGGCCTTCATTACGCAGTGTGCGCCATATTGTCTGAGCTGAAACTTCAGTACCCACATCTGACAAATCTTTTCTCAGTTCCTCAGCAGTCACACGGGGACTTTTCTCCACTCTACGCTTCAGGTAGCTCACATCAGTCGAAGTCAGCATCTTCTTTCTGCCACGACTAGGTAGCGTTTCAACAGTGCCCTTTGCCTTGAATTTGCAAATGATGCTTCCTATGGTCTCTCTTGGTATGTTTAACATCTTTGCAATCTTCTTATAGACATTGCCCTTCCTGTGAAGAGTAATCACCTCTTCTCTGGTCTTCCTGGACCATTCTCTTGACTTCACCATGTTTGTAACCACACCAGTAAATGTCTAGAAGGAGCTGAGTATCACAGTCATTTTAAAGCTGCCTAATTGGTGCTTATTATGCTTTATTGCTGCTCCGTGACATCCACAGGTGTTTTCAATACCTGATTGAAGAACAGAGGTTCATTCAAGTGTTTTCAGAGTGGTGGTCTTTAAGGGGTTGAATAATTGTGTCAATGAAGAATTCACAAAAGAGACCATTTACTACTGTATTACAAAACCAATTGATGTCATTTTAGTTGCATATGGTTCTTTAAAAAGTCCTTGTAGGATTTGATTCTGAATACAATTACAAATGTACACTAAATTCCCTAAAACCCTTTACAGCATTTGGGGGTTGAATAATTTTGAACACAACTGTAAAGACCTGCAGAACGGGGAAAAAAGAAGCAGAGCCGTAGATCTGGTTTTTATTCTAACATCAGCAACACTGATACTGACTATAACCACAGGGTGGCAACAGTACACCAGATGGACATCTACTCCAAATACGATATCTGAATTTATATGCCATGATATTAACTATTGATCACAGAATACACCTCTAAGTATATAAAAACATTGTACCGAAAAAGAGACTTTTGTACATTTGTGATTCACAAGTCAGAACAGTACTATTAAAAGTATATACTACAAGAAACATACCACCCACACACTATTAAAATAAATAGAACTTAAACAATTGTGAAAAAAAGACACATTGGTGTGAGCAGCGCCCAACTACAGATAAACCACAATTTTCAAAACTCACAGTACCGTCTGAAATGCTGAGAAGTGATTAATGGACTTGAAATCAACCTCTGGCTGCATTGCCAAAAACCGTGGACAGCAGCCTTGGCCCTCATGGTGTTTTAGAACTACATTTCCCATGAGGCTTAGCCAACCTGAGTGACAGAGCATCATATTGGGGGGGGGGAGGAAGAATGTACTTTGAAAGCTTTCAGAGGGCTTTGGATGCTGAGCCTGCACTAAAATGACATGTAACCCTCTTTGGACGTTTCATATGTTTGTGGTGCATAGATCATGACGTCACAACCTCCCATAACTCCACCAGGTGTCTGACATTAGCAGAGATGTCAAACTGATCCCTCCAGAATTTACTGAACTACAACTCCCACGATTCCCTCCCAACCTGTTGCATTTAATCAACCCAAGGAATTTAGGCTGTCAACATCGGGAGGGGGAGGGGGGTGATATTGGCAAACGGCATTACCTTGAATATACAAAGCACCAACATATTCTGCTGTACATTGCGGGACACGCGCAAGTCTGACACAGGATGGTAGTAGAGGGCACTGTCCCAGTGAGCTTACAATCCACTTAATGCTGGAGCCCCCATTGGCTGTAGCTTTATTGTAGTGAGGTCAGTAAGTCTCACTCCATATGTTAATGGTTCAGTTGCACATCGCTCAGATCTGACCGGCAGACATCTTTTCTAGAAGAATTCAAATGGCTGACAGTTAAAAAGCTGAAATTGTCAGTAAATATCCTGCAAAATGCTGTCACATGACTGGTGATCTGATATTCTCCCCCCCCCCATTAAAAGGTCAAGCAACAATGCAGATAATACAGGATAAAATACCCCGTAACTAAGTCACTTCAGTAAAAAAGTTAGATATCAGGAGGACATGAAAGGATCAAGAACCCTGAATAACATTGGTCACATCGGCAATGACTAGGATACGAGTTGTGTCTAGCGAAACAATTGAAGTTGCATGCGGAAGCTTTTAGATGCCAGCAGGTGAGCTAGTTATAGTTTGGGTGTCAGCACATGCCTGAGCACTCGACATGCAACGTAAATAAAGCACCAACAAAATGCACAAACCGTGGTAGCACAATGAAAACCCTAAACGCAACGTTGGAAGGCAAGTTGATCCAAAAGACAGAATGAAAATGACAAATTCAAAGTGATTTTAACATTGTGCCTATAGTTTAATGTTGATCAATTATTTTTACCGTTTTTCACTTGCAGCAATAAGCCATAGTGTAGGATTTTTTGGGTGAAATTCTCTTGTTCCCAATTTATTATTTCAGCACCATGGCGAGCTCCATAGCCCTGTCCAAGGTCTGATACATTTCATAGCAGTGTCAGACCAGCAGTTCAGCACTAGGGACAGCAGCTGTTGAGAAGCGAATAGTTCAGTCCACGTTTCAAAACCTAACACCAAGCTGTGGGATTTGAGCGCCATGATGTAGTGAGCCCTGGGACATGTTATTGGGAATCCAAGTGAAAAGCCAATCCTGATAATTTGCTGAGTATCAGCTCTGATTTAGTGGTCCATCCAATAAAGATCACTCAACCTTGATCTGAGAAGGCACATTTGTGAAGGTCAAACAGGAAGGTGTGAAAGTAAAATTTATGGGCACACAACCTAATCACTATTTTTTGAAGTGGTCAGGAATCCTACTTCTAACCAGTCTGGCTGGGCTAAGTTTCATCCACCTCACCTAGTGTCACTGGCAGCTGGGGAAATCAGTTTCCTGGCTGGTGTCACCTAGACCAGTGAGGCCGCAATGGATTGGCTCTGCATGATCACAGCACTGATCCATAATTTGGGTGCAGACAATAAGGGATGTCTGCATTTCTTGTTGCATAGCACATGACCCAAATTGCACCAGTACAAAAAGCCCAGGGACGTCTGGGAGCCCGAGCTGAAGCAGACCATTTAGTGACTGCTCACCAAGAAATTATGCAATAGCCTGTGATTTCCTCCCCAGGTTCAACTTAAATCCCAACCTTTATCTAAAAAGGACCAGGTAAAAGATTTCACAAAAAAAAAAAAAATCTGTACAGAGGCTGTCTGCAACCATTGCCCATGTCTTTAAAGGATATTTATTTTTAAACAGGGAAACAGAAATTTTTAAAAAAAAGGGCGGTCAAGACATGAGTGGGATTTTAGAAATGGAAGCCTCTAGCAAAAAGGGTCAGATTTTAAATTTTTGTACAGCATGTTATAATTTACAGATAAATGAAAGATCACATGAAAATCCCGGGTGCCTGGTAGAACTGTTTCCACAAGTGCATGTAACTGGGAAGATCATGGCGATCGCGAGAATTCTAGAACCGGGCATAAAATAAAAAAAATTTGCAACATTACAATCAGCCACGTGATCCAGTGATCTGAGCTTTCCAGCTGCGAGTGCAAGTTCACATGAAGTCAAAAATCCAAAAGTGTAAAAATACAGAAGGAGACTCTAGAACCGCTCATGGCTTCAAGACAGTCTTAAATTATATTGGTGAGGAGAATTGCAACGAGGGAAAGGGTTAATCCACTGTACAGGCCAGCAGTCCCACCAGTACAAATAAACCTCACGTCCAGTTTCTGGCCAGCATATTCTGCAGTGTGTTGGCTGAGGTCACAGAGGCTTTTGGTGGTGCATCCGCGGAGCGCTGTATTCATTGATACTTCTCCTAAAAAACAAAAAAAACGACAGTTGTATAAGGTATATGTACTCAGAGTTCTAAGAGTTATGATGTAATAGGTGTATGATGCAATGGTTGTTTAAATATCTCTGCTTGAGGACTTGAGCCAACATGAAGTGACAGGCAACGTGGACAATGGCCACTAACCAAAGAATTTGCAACTGGCCTGTTCAGGGAGCACTGCAGGTGGAGTCGAACACATTGAGAACTGCACCTCCATCAAGCCAGACACCACTAAACGTAGTTACTGCCATCTGGGGACCCTTGCAACAGTGCACTGATACATCTAGGACCTACAGTGCTGGTGGCTGGCCTCAACCAGTAGAACTACCCACTGGGCCAAGAGATCCATCTCCCAATGTCAAGAACGAGCCATATTTGTAAGCAGACTTGGTGGTCCTAAGACAAGGCCTTGATATCACTACACTCAGTAACGGTGGTAATCGTGAAGTAGATTTGAGTTTCATGACCAAAAGCAAGTAGAAACTGAACAGCACTTAAAATGTTGTCCTCCCCATAGGTTTCTGAATCTTCAGCCATGATTCTCTGGGCATTAAAAAAAAAAAATTGGCCAATGGCCATCAGGATCTGATGTGGGGGGCAAAAATGGGGCAGAGTTGAGGTCCCTGCTGTAATGGTTAATTATGTCCATCAAGAAGTTATTCCTAGGCTCCATTGATCTGAGATCAAGACAGAAAACCACATTTGCAAGACCAGGGAAGAATGGTTTGGATTCTTGGGCCAAGTGCGTAGTTCTCGCTCAAATATCTGGGTCTCCAGTTTAGCAATTGGTCCATCATGGATGGCCCTCCAATCAGAAGGCTGCTTTTATATGCAGCCAGCACTACATGAGTAGAGATGTCTAAGGCAGGGCTGCCAAACCTATGATCCTGATGTCTACAGTTTAAAAAGGGCATCATGGGAGTTGTTCAGAGACATCTGGAGATCTCCAGATTTTGACAGCCTGGGTCTATGGGGGGGGGTGTACCCCACATGCTCATTTGTCACTAGTGATTAGTCTGGAGTGGGACCTGTGAGTTTGATTTAGTGTAGCAAGATGCTGCTGATGGCATCACCACTTTAGATCTAAACCCACCGACCACCTGTGAAGAAATCTGAGCCAGTGGACAAGGCCAAGAAGTCAGGACAAGCAAATATTCTGCAATTCTCCCTCCCACAGTCCAAGAGTAGACCAACCTAAACGATCCCATGACCACGATAGATGCATTACCTGTGATGCTGGTGGTCTGCAGGAGACACATGTTCTCATTCCCTGTGCATTGCACAGTATCCTTGGTGTAACACCAGTCTGAGTCTGCACTGACACAGGTTCTGCAAACAAGCCCGTTGAATGTTGTATTCACGGCTGGTACTTTAAGAGGGAGGAAAAAAAGTCAGGTCATTGCAATATTTACTTGTAGTCTGAGGAAGGTTAATCAGTGGAGGCTCTACCATTGGGTCACTATGGGCAGCGCCCCCATGTTTCATACCCCATAAAAAAAAAAAAAAAAAAACGCATGTCAGACGGGGGGGGGGGAGAGTTTGGCTCAACGGGTTGTTAAAATCTGAATGCATGTCTTTCCAGCCGGCGTAAGAGTATAAACACATTGAGCACGAGGCTGGTATTGTACTAAGAAAACAAAAGGATTTTGACCAGTTGCAGTAACAGATTTGGTCAGTTTTTACATGTTACTCCCCACAGCAGCAAGCGAGCATGCGCAGGGATCTGACGGTCTGGATTGTCTTAACCACGCTGGCTCCAGTGCCCTCATTGCCCATTTCCCAGCCTCTGGGACGGGGAAGCACAGGCACATTTTACCTGTATCCCAGGAATCCCTCTCTAGTACTGACCGGCTGATGGTCAAAAGGCATGACACGTGTAGACCTGAAGTCTACAGAGAATAAAAGCAAACCAAAACACAAGCCACTAGAGTTTAAGATGAAGTCACAAGGCTGCGGCATTCTGGGTAATTTCATGGAATAGTATTCAGCCAGCAGTTCTGTTTCCTGACGTGTAGGGAATGAGGTGGCGCTGATAGTGATCTCTGAATAACCCCTATAGACATTTATTCTACAAGCCGGACCCGCTGCTCTAAATGTAGAGTATAAAGCCATTCTAACATCAAGAGTAAGTCACTTACATGTGGGTAAATCCGGGGTACAGTTGTCAGTGTTACAGCAGCTCCCACCAAACCTGCTCATGACGTTAATGACACTTACGCTTCCTTGTAGGTTACATTGGTTTTTGGGAACACAAACTCGCATGTAGATTCTAGAAACCACAGAAAAACCTGCAAAAAAATACAATGATGTATGACAGTTTAGGATCGCAGGACAGGAGCGATTGTACTGGATTCACATCACTAAGTATAGAAAAAAAAAGTTACCCAAGGTTTTGTAAACACAATTCTAATGTAGTTAATTTTAGGAGATGAAGGAATGTAACTTTGATTCCTATAAATATAAAAGCAAACAAAGCTCAAACGTTTAAAAAAAGCGCATCTTTAAACATAGAATTAAGGCTATAAATGCAGGCTGGTCTGAGTCAGGGCAGAGGATGAGCACAATCTGGAAGAATGTGTCTTTATCCAAGTTAAATGAGTAACATTAGGTTTTGTTTAATATTAAGCTCGATTTTGCGCATAAACACATCCTGTACCTGATGTAGTTACGGTGTAAGAGGCGCCGCACACATTATCAAGACGACAGGAGACACTGAGTCCATCACAGGAGCGATTCCCAAAAGACACACATTGTATACATGACAGAGCTTGACCTGAAAAAAAGCAGTAACTACCATTAACCGCTTCACTCCCAAAGTAGTGAATTTTGTATTGCATTGAAGAGAACTCATTAACATATCAAACCCATTGCTACATCTTTAAGAGAAGGTTAACATGCCCCCTGTGGAGAAATCTCACCTTACCTTCCAGGGTGCTTACAGAGGGGTAACAAGCTGCAAACTAAGAGTTCAAACATTTTGCTGCAGCATTACAATAACTAGAGTGTGTGGGGGGGGGGTCACTTGCTGTTGTGCAGGGATAAGATTCATGGGCAGTGCCGGATTTGCACATCAGGAGCCTGTAGGCACAGAAATGCAGAGCGCCCCTACTGCCAAAACGGAAACGTTTTTTCTCTGCTCAAATCAAAAGAGGCAGAATCTGTTGCCTTAGTTACAGATAAAGTATTTATAAAGCGTCAAATTCCTTAGTGCTGTACAAATGGGAGAAACAGAACAAATGTACATAGATGTTACACACGGAACAGGAGGAAGGACTCTGCTCGAGAGCTTACAGACTAAGGAGAGGGGTGACACATTAGGGGAGGATGACTAGGATATTTGAAGTAACGGGTTGCATGAGGACTGTATGGGAAGATGGAGCAGGAAATGACAGCGAGGGCTCATGGAGTGAGCGGATAGGCTTCTCTATAGTAATGCATTTGCAGAGACTTCTTTAAGGACTGGAGAGATGGATGAGACCGATGTTGCGGGGGAGGGAGTTCCATAGAAAGGGTGCAGCTCGGGACAAGTCTTGAAGCCGAGTCTGGCATAGGTGTTACAGACTGCAGAGGCAGAATCTGGTAGCTCTTAAGGCCAGAGAGAAGTAGGTTACAGTAGTCAAGGCGGGTGATAGTAAGCTTTGATGAGCATTTTAGTAGAGTCTGGATTAAGAAAGGGACGGATGCATGCAAGGTTTGATTTTTTTTGGTGGAAGTAGCAAGATTTGGTTAAAGACTGAATGTGAGGAGTAAATGATGAGTCCAAGAGGACCCTGAGGCATTGGAGCTTGAGAGGTAGAAGTAATGGTGGCACCATTCACCTCTAGAGAAATTGGCGCAGGAATGGAGGGAAGATGAGAAGTTCAGGTTTTAGAGAAGTTGAGATTTAGGAAATGGGAAGTTATCCAGTCGGAGATAGCCGATAGGCCGGCAGTAACACGGTCCAACACCAGAGGAGAGAGATCAAGAGAGGAAATGTAGATTGTCCGCATGGGCAGGTTAGCATATATATCACATTCCAGGAGAAGCAAGTCATAACTTCAGTAATTTTTATTCACCATTTTACTATTTCTGTGGTTGTAGGTTTCTTGGCTTTGGTATTTCTACAATTCTGGCAATTACCACACTGATGAAAACCTGTTCTTATTCCAAAGTGGTTCATTGGTCCTTTGCTTTCCTGGCTTTTGTCTAACAGGGTTATTCAAAGAGCTCCAAATTGCTTGAGAAAGGTAACCGAATGCTGAAAATCAGCGTTCGGTTCCCTTTCCTGACCATTCGGGTATCCAGAGAGCAGGCAATTCGCCAAATTCTGGCGAATTGCCTGCACATACGGTGCCTGTTCGGTCCCTGTTCGAGGGCAGTGAAATCCCCATAGAGAGGCACTGCTTCGTCTATTCAGAGAACACAAACCAGCAGTGAAAGGTTCCCCTATTGCCCTGCCATTCGGTGGTTTAATTCGGCAAGTTTATTCAGGAGAATCCCATAGGCTTCAATGTTAAAAATATTCCCATTTTAATGCAATATCTAATAAACCGTTCATTATAAAATTCTGCAGCAAAAAGTCTCTTTATTTATAGATTTTTTAGGATACTTTAAGCATTTTTCAGAATTTTTTTTTTTTTAAAAGTCCGATTTTTTTTTTATTTTTATTTTTTCAGTTTACTTATTTTTTTTGTAACAGCCCTCTTTATTATCATTCCCTGGACCTCCTGTGAAAATTTCAGACATTTTCGCTCAGTAGTTTGTTTGCAAACAGCGTTTCATTTTCCCAGATTCATACAAATGGTTTTTCTAATTTATTCACTGCCTCCTCTACGTCACAGCTGCTTCGCTCTGTGTGATTCGGCTCCTGTTCGGCTCATGTTCGGCTTTTTCGAAGGTTAATCCAGATGTTTTTGCTTGTTTTCAGCGTGCATTCGGTTAGTTTTCGTCAGGTTTGCGGCAGCTTTTCCCTGCAATTCGGGGACCCTGTGCTGTTTGCTGAATACACCGCAGGGTCACCGAAATGCAATCGGCAAAAGGAACCGAATTGAAGAGAACGAAAAGTCACCGAACGTGCGGTGACTTTTCGAATCTCTTTGGATAACCCTGTAAGTTTCGTTTTCAAGTCCTTGGCCCCTCTGCAGATAATCTGTGGTACCATGGGCAGAATTTCCCTCAACATAGGGTCCTTACATAAAATTGGCCGATGTTTTGATATTTCTAGTTTTATTCAAGGGATTAAACGAGAGGATGAAAAGGAACATCCTCCATAAATCCTCCTTTTACAGTAGCCTTCAATAGATCTGATCTATTCATAGTTCTAACATCCATTCTGGTATCTTTCAAGATCTCCTTATAGCCCTTATCTGAATATGACAATCACTTACTCTGTTTGAAGTTCATGGATAAATCTGTACAATTCCTTTTTCACATAAATTGTCCCTTCGGGACAGTATCCAACCATTGGGATAGATGGCAACTTGTACGATCGATGAAGCTATTGCAGTGTACATCTTTAAAATGTGACTTATTTTTCTAGATCTGAAGATCTAATTTATCGTTGGAAGTGGTTGTTTGACCGATTCCCCTCTTATTATCACCCAGGGTATCAAGAAACTCTTGAAGACTCTCCAAATAAAAATATATATCATCGATATATCTTCGATAAGTCACTAAATGTGCCCTCCAAGTAGGTAACGAGTACGCCCAGTAGGCCAAAAATAGATTGGCGAAGCTAGGGGCAAATTTCATCCCCATAGCTGTATCTGATACTTGCAAATAGAACTCTTCCTGGAACTAGAAGTAATTATGTTCTAAGATAATCTGTATAAACAATGCATTGCTTCACCAGATACACACTTGCTGGCAGTATGGTAAATGAGGTGAGTTAGTGCAGCATCACTGTTCTTTAGAATTGTAAACTGAATAATGCTGTGTTGAGCAGTGAGAAAAATATTAGTTTGCCATTTTATTTTTACAAAAATCTAACCTGGTTATATTTGATATCACTGGAAAGACAATGAACTGACCTTTCCAATGATACCTCATATGTCCCTCTAGCCCTTAGGGCTCCAGAGATAATTTTTAACCGAGCAAGGCGCCCCCTTGTGTCAGGCGCCTGTAGGCACATGCCTAATGGGAAATCCGGCCCTGTTCATGGGCATAAATAATGAGCGTATCTGTACAGTACAGATACAAGGTGTTGCTGTAATTGCCACACATGCATTATGCAGCACAGATATTGCATTGCTAATCTCATGATCACTACAAACCCCCATAAAGCAGAAAACGTGAGCACTGCAGCACAGACAATGGATGTGCCTGTATGTTGATAATGCAGACCTTGTGCAACAAGGGGCTCTAGAGTTCAGAACCTGTCTGGTTGAGCAATCAACTAAGGATTAAGCAAAGCAGTTAGATTTAATTTTAAGGGGCTCAGAACAATCTAAGTTCTAGTTTACCCTAGAATATTGCTTCCCATAGGTCAAGCAAAGGTAGTGAGGCTCTTGTTCATGAAGTTAAGGCTAGGGTCAGACTAGCGCACTTTAAACGTGCGTTCTGGCGCACTTAATTATGGCCGCACTAGCAGCAAATGACGGGCAATGACGGCCAATATACGAAGTACGGTCGCACGAAAGTCCGGCTGCGCAACGCAAGTGGCAAACGAACGCATTTTTTCGAGAACGTCAAACCGCTAGTACGGTCGTACAGAGTGCGCTGTGTCCGCTAGCGGCATGTGTGCGTGATTTGGAGATGTCAGACACGGCTAATGTCCGGCCAACAGAACGTCCAGATGCACAAAGTGTTTTATTGATGATCCGTACAAAATCACGACAGAAAATGCGCATCGTATGACCGCTATCGCGTACTCCGTGAAAAAAATGCGTCCATTCGTTCGAACGCACTTTTTCACAGACAACGCGAAAATGCGTTCGTCTGACCCTAGCCTTAAATTACACACTGATTGACCAATGTCAAATGTTACAATGTGAAAACCTTTGTACACATGAGTCAGGCAGGTTAGCACAAAGAACCTGAAAAATGTAAGGCTTAGGCTAGGGTCAGACTGAGGCAGTGCGAACGCACGTGCAGCCGCACTTAATCACGGCCGTACTAGCAGCAGATGACGGGCAATGACGGCCAATATACGAAGTACGGTCGCACAAAAGTCCGGCTGCGCAACGCAAGTGGAAAATGAACGCATTTTTTCGAGAACGTGAAACCACTAGTACTGACGTACAGAGTGCGCTGCGTCCACTAGTGGCGTGTGTGCGTGATTAGGAGATGTCAGACGCTGCTAATGTCCGGCCAACATAACGTCCAGACACAAAAAGAGTTTTATTGATGATCCGTACAAAATCACGGATGAAACTGCGCATCGTATGACCGCTATTGCGTATTCCGTGAAAAAATACGTCCATTCTTCGAACGCACATTTTCACGGACAACGTGAAAAATGCGTTAGTCTGACCCTAGCCTTACCTGGCCCTTCCATAAATTTTGTTAATTTTCACCACAAAGAGCCAGTCTCCTGCCTGGAGGAAAAGACCTGCCTGTAGCTTGTGCCTTTACACATTTATCTAGAATGGCATATGGGGAGTTTGCCCTACAGTAGACCATAAAAAAAAAAAAAACACACATTTGGGTTTTAATTTGCATGTTCCACTCAGAATTCCTTGCTGCATGTTGGAGTGGTGTGCAGGGCAGGTCTGATATGCCATGATTTTTTTGTAGCAGTCATTGGAAGATTGACGAGAGGGTAATTAGACACTTAGATTGGAACTCCTTGGTTAGGATCACTAGCACTAGGCTTGTGCACCGAAATTTTTTTCGGTTGTTTAAACTTTTTGATTCGGCTCGTTTCGACTGATTCCGGTTTCGATTCGGTGCGACTCGTTTTTCGTGTACATTTTTTTTTTTGGAAAAAAAAAAAACACAATTTTTCGTATTTGTGTCACTTTGCTCGTTTTTTGTATCGACTTTTCATGATTTCGGAAATTTGTTTTTTCGGAACGTCTGTTCTCGTTGCAAAGCAATAAATTTCGATGACACATTTCAAGTCCATTCAAAAATTCCGAAAATATTTCGTGTCGGCTCGGAAAGTTTTTAGGATCTGACATTTTCGGATCTAAAAATTTCAGAAAATCAGCCGCATCCGAAAACACGAATCGGGAAATTGTAAGAATTCCGAAATCCGAAACTAGCACCAGTTTAGGTCACAGAAACTGCGTGGCATCATGAAGCGGGATGGGGTGGTCAAACCCACAGCCCTCCAGTACAATAGGGGGCCAACAGAAGAATCATGGGAGGTGGAATTCAGAAACACCATTCCTCCAAGTTTGACAGCCCTAGGATAGGGGGAATCTGTTGGTAGGGACACGCTTATCACAACATTAAACCCCCTGATACATGGCTACAAATGGTGCCCGTAATGGGGTGGGATACATTAGGAGCCAGGTTTAGTTTGTTAGACAAAGTTAGACAAAGACTCACCAGCAGAAACAAGAGCTAAAAGCACAGCCAGGAAACCCAACACAGACCTCATGGTGAGATTATCAGGGTGACCTATCAGATCTCAGGGTGTGAGGGCGTCTTATAAAGGGGAACAAGGTGAAGGTGGGGTCAGGGCAGGTGTTCTGGCACATATGTGGGGACCGGCGCACTTCCGGTGACGTGTCAGCCGCTCCCAGCAACAAACCACCAACAATGCGCATGCGCGCGCGTACCGCTGAGTCGTCGGGGATGCGCTCGCTCCAATTTTGCAGCCATCTTGGAAAACCAGGCGACCGGCGCACCACATTGACGTCATCAATACACGACGGCACACTGTAACCTATCACGCATGCGCGCTGACCTTCGAGCCGTCAGAGTATCTCTATATTGTGTGAATGCTCCCTCTATCTGCCCATATATACCCTGTAACTGCCCTGTAACGTGCAACAGCATCTGGACGGCCCATCGCAACGCCAAGCCATGTCTGTACGGGTGCACCTAGTGTGCTCGTCTGACACTTGCCTAAGCTGTAACTAGATTTTATTTGTGCATTACAAATAACACATTATAAAACCCTTTTTTTTTTTTCTTCCGTCTCTGAAGTAATTGCATGTAAAAAGGAAAATAATATTGGATGTTTTTATCTTTTGGTTTCTAAATTTTTCCCATGATGCAGCATTCACCTAAAATTTTGCTTTGTGACACTAACAGTTAATGAGTTGAAGGGAATGTCTAGATAAAGGTATTCTCGAGGCCAGGGGTCAGCAACCTTGGCTCCTGGATGTTTTGGGAACTAAATCTCCCACGATGCTAAGTCATCCATTAGGCTGACTGAGCCACATGGGAAGCGTAGTTCCCAAAACAACAGGGAGCCATGGTTGCTGACCCCTGCTCTAGACCATTGATTCCCATTTCTCAACCCTGTGAAGTACCTCAGCCAGGTCTGCCAAATTTCTGAAGCACGGGTGACAAATAATTTTTTTTTTTTATATATATCTACAGTGTGTAGGTCTCTACGGCCACACGAGCGCAGTGAGTGCGTCTGTTGAAATGTATGCACTTTATAATGGATGAGATTGTGGTTACATTTGTATCCGTTACGACTTACGTTGAGGAAAAAAAAGCTGTATGCAGGATACATATACATACATATGCACCCCTCTTATTTCCACTTGGCAGAGTATTAACTGCCCAATTTGAAGTACTCGCGCGTTTGACTACGTCAGGTGGGGGTGGCCCCAGAGACTTGACTGACAACGAAGATGTCAGCCACCTCCCTGGGAGAGGACAACAATCTGGCACCTAAGGGGTTAAAGAGAGGCACTGCTGGAAAGAGTAGACTGCCCCCCTTCGCTTTCTCTCAGGAGGGATCCCCCCATCCCTTTCAGGCTCTCTCCCAGCAGTGGGGGGGGGCGCTGAAACTGATGTTGTCATGATGGACGGTGTAGCAGATTAGAGATGGGGCAGATTAGATCTGTATTTCTATGTCTAGGTGCATGTTTATACATATCTCCTCCCTATAGAGTCATATTCATTTGTTTCTGACCATTTGGGGAGTGTGTCCCTGTGTCCACAGCTGTTTTGAGTGGGTGCTAAAATGTAATTAAAATGGTTAGCTTTCTCCCCTGGGGGGAGGATATCACATGTGGCTGTAAAATGGAATGTCTTTGTGAACTGACATGTCGTGTAACCTGTTAGTCGCACCTTGGGAGCCAACCCAGCACCAAGATTTAGGCCCTATCCTCAAAGACAGGAAGCACATCCTTGATCCCTAAGGGGGGTCTGGGGGAAGATGGACATTTTATTGGGCAATTAAAGATTAATGACGAAGCGTGCGCCAGAGAGGGGAACTCTGGGATATGTACTGCAGGAGGCTGGGCCATTTGTGGGTGGTTTGGAAGGACCAGGAAGTGTATAAATTCTGGAAACTGGCCATGTGCTGGTTACAGATCACGCGGGGTACATTCGAATGATCGGTCCATGTTTCTATCTCCAGGCCCCGGGAGTCGCCGATGCTAGCTTACTGATTAGCTTGTTGTAAATAACGCTCTGTGTTTCATCCCTTTCTTTTATTTGCTGTGTAGTGTGTAATTGACTTATTCTAGCTATAATTTTTCCTGTAACAATGCACTGATTATTCTATCAGAAATAAATAACACGTATTTAAGATCTGCTTCTGGCTGAGATCCACCCTAACTAAGGCTGCTGTCAGACGAGCGTAGTGTTCACGTCCGTGATTGCGCCTAAAAGTACGTCCGTGATAGCATGACAGGAAGCCCATCGGAGCCCGACACACAAAGTACGTCCGCACTGAACTGCGGACGCACAACGGCCGCCGCCCACGGACGCAAGGCAGGCAAGAACGTACAACCGCTAGAACGGCCGCACAAAGTGCGCTGCGTCCGCATAGCTTTGTGTGTGAGTGATAGAAGGTGGTCAGACGGACTGCATTCATATGTCCAGCATTTTTCACGGACAAAATGGTTTTGCATTTTATTTTATTTTTCCTCCTACATCCATCAAAAAATAAACGTCAGTGAAAAAACGGACTGTGTGACCACTACTGCGTCTTCCGTACTGACTATGTCCGTACTGCACAGACGTACAGTCCGTAGAAATCACGCTCGTCTGACCCTAGCCTATGAGATTGTAGTAATTGCTTTTTTTTTTTTTTTTTTAAAGCTCGGGTAGATACGAAAGTGTGCGTTGCGGTTGCTGGGGGACGGCAGGGATAGGGACAGTGCGGTTGCTTAGCCTTGCGTCTCTTTCTGCGACCCGCGTAGTGTCCATGAGGACTGGTGGCAGCGTAACTAGTAGAATAGGAAAGTGAGCCCAGGGATTGTCGGAGACGTGGTCATTATCCATTTCAAGAGAAGACTTGTACTGCGTTGCAATCCTGGGATCATTGTATCGCGCTCTGCGTCCCTGTTGCGTGAGACAAGTGTACAGAGACAGCTAGTGGGTGGCTTAACCCGGCGTCTTTCGCAGCAGCGCGGGTAGTGGTCGTGACAGACGGGGTTAACATAAGCTTTGGGATTTAAGAGTTTGAGGGCAGCCCATGTCTTGACAGGAATTTTTTTTATCAGTGTAGTGTTGCTATTTTGTGAACTGGACTTTTGTTAAATCAGTTTACATAGTTTTCAGACAATGTATATGAATCCCATAACAATGGTTGCAAACCATTGATTAGATTCAGTCACATGTAAACTGATCAACTCCATATCCTTTAATGCTGTTTCCCAACCCTGTTCTCAATACCCCCTAACAGACCAGGTTTGCCAGATATCTGGAGTGCAGCACAGGTGATGATTTGCTGTTCAGTGATTGCAGGAATCTGTCTGCTTTTCAGATGGTGATCCTTTAAAACCTGTCCTGTTAGAGCATTGTTTCCCAAATATGTCTTTGGGACCCTCAGCCAGGCCAGATTTTGCAGATCACCTTGGGGGGAAAAGCAGACTGAATCCTGCAATCCCTGAACAGCAAATCATATCACCTGTGCTGTACTTCAGATATCTGTCAAACCTGACGAGGCGGAGGGTCCTGAGGACAGGTTTAGGAAACACTGTGTTAGAGGGACTTAAAGAGCAAGGATGACAACCACTGCATTAATGGTTCTGGATGGTTTGCTAAAGTGGTTGTTAGGTTTACAACTGGCTTGGAAACTTTGAACCCATGCGTTTAAATAAGTATTGGTGGCGGGAAAGGAAGAAGCCTTTTAATTTTTGGTTTGGGAGTCAGGATTGGGTGGATTACCCAGTTTGATGAAGCACTACAGTTCCTGTAAATGCTGTTCACAAGTGTTGCATAGTTGTGGGATTATTCCTCCCCCTTCTGTAAGTACAGGGTTCCACAATAAATGACTTCACCAGGAAGTGGAACTATGACATCTGTTAAATGTTGCAACATTTTAGATTGGCTGGTCAGGAAAGCAGTCTCTCTGGTAACTGTCTTAACAAATCATCAGACAAGCTGCGTTTCAATGTTGCTATTCTTTTACACTTAGATTTTGGGGAAATTTATTATTTTATTCAAAGGAGTCTTGATGTCTTTTAAGCCAGCTTGATAAAGGATCATTGTGCATATACCTTGACTCTATAGAGGCTGGCAAATTACTGGTTTAGTTGCTGAGCTCAGGTTTTTTTTTTTTAAACCTGGCTCTGTAAAATTGGGGAAATCTGCAGCTAAACCTGCAATTGCACAAACCCTGCCTCTCTATATGTTCATGCAGAAGAGGTACACTTGTGGGGTTTTATCTTTGCCAGCAGCACGGTGTTGGGAGCCGGCTGGTTCCTGCAGCACATAGCATTTCCAGTTTAAGCTAGGGTCAGACGAACGCATTTTCGCGTTGTCTGTGAAAAAGTGCGTTCGAACGAATGGACGCATTTTTTCACGGAGTACGCGATAGCGGTCATATGATGCACATTTGCGTTCGTCATTTTGTACGATCATCAATAAAACACTTTATGCATCTGGATGTTATGTTGGCCGGACATTAGCAGTGTCTGACATCTCCAAATCACGCACACACGCAACTAGCGGACGCAGCGCACTCTGTACAACCGTACTAGCGGTTTCACGTTCTCGAAATAATGCGTTCGTTTGCCACTTGCGTTGCGCAGCTGGACTTTCGTGCGACCGTACTTCGTATATTGGCCGTCATTGCCCGTCATTTGCTGCTAGTGCGGCCGTAATTAAGTGCGCCAGAACGCACGTTTAAAATGCGCTAGTCTGACCCTAGCCTTAGCAGTTCATAAAGCAAACATGCTTACAAGTTCTGCTCATTAATAAAGGTGTCTTGCCCAAGGACAATTACCTAATGGTACATACCTGCCACCCAGGACATACATGTAAACGAGAAATCTCCCAGGTATCCTTCCTGGTAAAATACTTTCTCAAATTTGTTTTTGGGAAATTTGCTCTCCTTTTTTCCAGTTCTAACGTAGCAGTGCCGCGCATCTAACCTACTTTGAGTAACAGTGGAGGAACCTGTCATTAAATCCCTTCTAATATCTTGTTATGCTGTAAATATGGTAAGTCTAAATATTATATCTCAGCTCTTGCATTACACACTCTGTATTCGTCCTGTATAAAGCAGTGTTTCTCAATTCTGGCGCTGTAGTACCCTAACAGGAAATACTTTAACCCTTTCGCTGCTGAGCCTTTTCACGCCCCTGTGCTGAGGTCATTTTTACTGGTTTTGCTCATCATGTTTAAACGTGTTTTGAAGGCTTATTTTAGTATATGACCCAGACATATTATATATCGTTCTTTCCGTCAGACTCGGCAGATTCATAATATGTCATTATTATATGTATACGTCATGACCTGTCTGTGTATTATAACAAAAAATGCAATAAAATATGAATTTTCAATAATTTACAACGTGTGAAGTGTTTTTTTTTTCACATTTTAACATGCGAGCAATTGCGGTTATATTTTGTATGGGGTGCGCTTGTTAAAAAAATTAGAGATGGGGTCTGGTTACATTTTTTTTTGGGGGAAAATTACACTATTTTTAACAAACGCACCGCATACAATAATCGTTAGTGCAGCACTGCTGTATAGGACCAATTTTCGACCAGTATCTGATGCGTTGGCACTTAGTGGCTAGAATGGGGAGAGGACTGTTAATTTGAAAATGTTTCTGCTTATTCCCTATTGGTGTTTAGTTGTACCCTAAAGTTTAACCATAACATGTCGTATCATGATTATCCTCAATTGGAAACTCTATTACATTCTTGCTTTCGTGTCTTGCTTCCACCACAGGCCTCCAGCTCCAAGAAGTTTAGTTGGATTCCAATTGTCCAGTGATAATGCTTCTCCTATAAAGAATAGTGGTTGGCACGTAGCAGACAAAGGGTCCTATTTGAGACTAGTAATCTGCAGGCACATTGTCGCTGAATTACCACTCGTTGGAACCTGCTAGACATACCATCGATACTGCAGTAGTAGAGCAAGGCATGTTATACCAAGTTGTACTATGAGTGGTGACAGTCCTCGCCCATGAGATACGCTCAGGATTCCATATGAGTGTAAACATGTGAGCAAGTGTGCTGCTCAGGTTCTGGCAGAAAGACCACATGGAACCCACCCTTTCTCCTTTGCATTCTGAATGCATCGCAAGGATACAGCGGGCTGCCACAAATGTCAGGAGCTTCTCAGGTGAATGTAGGTTCCCATCCTCTATACTGAGAGCAAGTGTGGAGATGACGCCTTGCATTAATACTCAGTGTTTTGTTTTTGGTTTTTTAAATTCTATATTTTTGAATTTTGCATGTTCAACAAAAGACAAGCATAGGTAAATATGGCCTCGCAGGGCCAAAACTGTTCATCATCAGTACATCAAGTGAAAACAGAGTATCGTATAAAGCCTGCCAGATAAATCAGAATAAGGTGGGTCAAAAACATCCCCGATTGGGGGGGTCTCATCTAGAAAACAATAAACATCCCCAGTTAGGGGGGTCTCCGCGAAAGAGAACAAATCAATGTAAACCAAGAATAAAATAAAAAAAGGGGGGGTAAAAAGATGGCAAAGGCCAAAAATGTGCCTGCCTTGGCGACCACCCAGACGGTCCATAAGGCCGCAGGGAGGCCAAGGGGGAATAACGGCACCTGGCCCGGGCACTCAGGAGCAAGCCGGGCACCAGGCCACGGTTGCGTCCCCGAGATGTCCCAGAATTGCCAAATTAAAAAAAAAAAGGGGGTGTCCTCCTAGCGTCTCAGAGAAACAAACGTCCCCAGTCGGGGAACAATAACGTTTAGGCAGTAAGAGGGTTTCAAGATGTAAACTCAACATAGGGGGGGACAAAAATCAAAAACAAACTGATGCGGACTAAAGAACAGCGGGAGGGGGATGCACATCAAAAAGGTCCCTGGAAGAGAGCCGGCCACAATCGGGATAAAAGACAGTCCCGCCGGACAATGTAGCACTTCAGCCCGTGTCCAATAGCGGAATCGGGGTCGCAACAGGCAGCTCTCTACTGCCGCTCCCGGTGATCCAAACAGTCAGCAACCGGATCTTCACGTCTGCCGCACCGATCGCGCCCCAAGGCCAGTCCAGCCTTTCAACGTAGCCGAGTCCCAGAATCCCAAGCAGTGCCCCCAATACAGGTCTCAGGAAACAAACCGCAGCCTCCAGCTCCACCATCGTCGCAGCAAGGCCCAAACATGTAGGCCCCACGTCGGTCACTCGTGGTCCCGGTGTCATCCGCAGGCATGGAGAACCCTGCCCCAAAACAAGTGCCTTCGCCTTCCCAATGCGGGGCACAGGCCCCAGAGCCAGCACCCCGGCCCAGACATCACCCGTGTCGTGGTCCTCCATCACAGCCGCGGAACAGGCCCCGACCAGGCACACAGTAGTCGCACGCTCTCCCGGGACCTCTTCCTTTGGACAGCCCCGCAGGACAGACAGCATCCGCCGCCAATACCCCCTGGTGAGCGGGGCATCCTCGTCCTCCCCATCCATCAGCTGTAAACAGGCCACCCGGCCTGTAAGAAAGGCGTCCGAACTCCTCACAGGGGGAGGGTGTCCATCCCACCGTCCGGCTGCCAGCCCATCCATCACTCCCTTCAGGCTCTCATCTCGGGTGGCTGAGAGACGGGGCCCTCCGTCTCCCCAGCCCACAGAGCGGCATTAGGTCAGATGAAGGCGGCAGAACAGCTGGGAACAGACATCGCAAGAGCCGGGTCGAAGGCCGCAATATGGCCACCAGCGCCTCGTGGCATCCACATACCTGCGGCTGGACAGGTCGTCTCGAGTCCGGAGGGGGGACAAAACGGCCTCCGGTCAGCTCGGTTCCGTTGGCCAGCTAGCCGGAGTCCAAGTATCGCTGAAACACTGCTTAAAAGTTCATTAGTGGACCCGAAAGGCAGCAGACGTGCGGAGCTCCTCGTAAACATGTCCGCTTCCTTCGGCTGCCGGCCACGCCCCACAGTGTTTTGTTTTAAAAATTTTGAGCTGCAGCACTGCTGGGACAAAAGGGTTCTTTCGGGGGCGTGGCCGGCCGCATGGGGAATCAGACGTGCTTTCTACGAGCTCCGCTGAAACCCACTGATATCGGGGGTTTCTACCCGGATTTCCCGTGAATTATTTGAGGATATCACCCCTGCTGAGCTGGCCATCGAGTGGCAGACTTCGGAGCTCGTTTTGGCCCCCTCTCCGGAGTCTGGAGGAGCTTGGATGAGTTTAAGGCCTCTGAGTAAGCCCTGCAGTCGGCCATCTTGAGGCCTGTACCCCAGCATTTCGTCGGCCTGCTCCAGGAGTGGTCCCCTTACCCGGGTGTACAACTGCGGTGGTTGGAGAGGATGGAGGACCCTCGCCTACTGACTGCTGCGGAGGTCCCCATAGCAGAGGAGGGAGAGGGGGAGTTCCGGGGGCAGCTGGGGCTCCACCCCCCGTCAGAACCCTGGGAGCCATGTTGGAGCGCCTCGAGGAGCTTGTGGAGCTGATGCCTGGGGAAGATGAGACTCCGCTCACGCGCGGTGCGTGGCGGCAAATGATGGACGTGCTGTGGGGTGATCGGAGGCCGGAGGCCTTTGCTGGAGGAGAGGCAGTGGAGGGCTTGCTGGAGATCCGCGTGGAGGTCCCTGCAGAGGTTAATGCCGGTGAGATCGAGAGGGTGCCCGATCTGTTGCGCAGACCCCCGTTCCCAGTGACGACACTGGAGGAGCATGAGGTCGCTGAGATGCCTGCGTGTCGGGACCTAGCTGAGATGGTGATTATGCTACCGGAGGCTGCGGCTCCCTCTGTGAGGCCTGTGTTGGGGGTGCTGCTCGGGGCCCTGAGTTTGGGTGCTGTTGAGGGCCGGTGCTTACCTTGGCCCTGGGCCGTTCCCGGTGCGGCAGACGGGGGGACCTGGTCGCTGGATGTTCCGGGCTCTGCAGGCGATGGAGGAAGGCATGGAGATGCTTTATACCCCACGTTCCTACTGGACACAGGATGAAGGGAACTTCCTACCGATCCGCTGTTGAATAATGGTTTACGACCTTGGCACCCCTGCATGGCCTGCTGCGATTTTCTCCCCCTTCGCTTATTTACCGATGACTTTTTGTTTATTTTTCTGTTTACCCTGATTTTTGCTGAATAAAAGCAGATTCTTCTTTTTACTGCACGGTATCCACAGACTTTTGCTGTCCCCCATTCCCCCCCCCTCGCTGAGACATACACAGCTGAATTTTTATTTTTGCTGGACTATATTTGCAGACTTTTGTGATCCCCTTCCCCAAATTTTATTTTTCCCTTATCCCCTCCCCCTGCTGAGACGTACTATGTGTTCTGATCTGTGTTCCCACCCTTTTAATTTTTTGTTTCCCCTCCTTTTTATGTACTCCTGAATGATTTTATGGTCCTGCTTGCTGATTCTGTGGGTTTAATGTTGTTCGTCTGTTGGAGCAGTGGGACTTTTTGTCCCCCTCCCCCCTTTTTTTTTTTTTTTTGTGGGACATTGGGAAGTAGCCTGGGCGAGCCACTAGGGTGGCTACCTAGGCTCTGTACACCCTTTTGGCCCCAGGTCTCCCGGCCACGTGGCCCCTTCCATGGCCCTCGGTTCCCCTTTAGGTTGCCGAGGCGAGCCAGGAATGCCACAATATGTTTGGCAGTCCCTCATTACCCTTTTTTTTTTTTTTTTTCCTGGTGCCCCCTCAGCGAACTCCATTGCTCTCTCTTGTTTTTGCTGGATCGACCCTTTTGACGAGTTTCTGCACCCTACCCTGTTTTTGTATCCCCCTTACCCCAATTTTTGTTCTTCTGTAGTTTCCTCTGAGATCCCCCCTTATGTTTTCTGTGCTTTCTTTGAGAGTATCTTCTTAGGCCCTGTGAGGCCGTTTGGCTGGTCGGTCTGTGACCCTATGTTTATCGTAAAATAAAAATTTGAAATATAAAAAAAAAAAAAGGGTTCTTTCGACCTTTTGTTAGCAGCTTTGTCCAGTTTTCAACAAACAAAGTGAACGTCACTGCAGTAACTCACTTTCCATGTTGGGAGCTTGTGTAGTGTTGATGCAGTGCATCATTATGAACTCTTTCATATAAAATATATGGCACCCACTGGTGGCAGAGGCCACAAGAGCCTCCATATCCATGCATCTCCATTCTATACATCCCACAATCAATTTCGCTGTCACTGGACAAGTCAGGTACGGACTTTCCCAATGATGCAAAATATAACTTTATAAGACAAAATCAAACAATGTCACCGCTTTAGCGTTTTTTAGTTTATTTTTTGTAGCCAATAATGCCACTGCCATTATAACTGACTAGGGCTACAACCAATGCTTATTCTTGTAATCGATTAGTTGGCCAATTAATCGGATGGAAAACATTTTTTTTTACTTAAAAGGAATTTTATGTAAAATAACCACAACGCCTCCCTTTTTTTCATAAGCAATTTGCGTTGTGTATAACTTTCATACGTACATATGCAAATTGCGTATCTTGCGTTCTTTTCACACAAGGTATGCGAGTGCTTGGTTGGAGGGATGGGCTGATGCTGCATGCTACTAGACCAGGTTTTTTTTTTTTTTTTTTTTAGAAAGTTCATTTCAGCATGTGATCAGGGTTATTGAGCTCAAGTGGTCAGGGTGCATAGTGTCCCTTTTTTAAAAAAAAATATAATTTCGTGAACAAACTGAGTGGGGGGAGGGAGTAGAGGTGGGAGTGATTTTGCTCAAGTGACTTGACCTGAGTGAGAGGGACTGGGTATGGACAAAAGCCTGGACGTGAGTTTGGGGGAAAGGGACCGGACCAAAAGAAGGAAATGGCAGTTCCTGACCAAAGAGGGTGTGGTGGTGGCACAGGACTCCAGCTTCAAGTAAGGAGAAAAGACAGACATACAGCTCCTTCACCCAGTGGCCGTATCCTATTGTTTGTGTAAAGCCTGAGACCCACTGAGCATGTAGGGGAAGCAAACCTTTTGCAGGCTTTACTTCACTCCGCCTCGCGAGTCTACACTACATTATGTTTGCTTCTCTCTGCACTGGACAGGAATCCACTAACTAAATTAAAACGTACACACCAAAACCCACCTTATTTTCACAAAGCGTATGCCATATAGGAAAAACGTTTCTATAGAATTACTGCCAATATAATGGGAATAGTATAAAGAATTTAAAAAAGTAACCCTAATCATACATACTGCATTATAGGGACACAGGGTGCGCTATGTATTGATACTTAATAAAATGAACTTCCTGATTTCAGTGTCCTGACATTCTTTGGGCTCTACGGTGGTGGAACCTCTTGGTGTGCGAGGAGTGTCCAGTGAGGAATACAGTGCTGTTTTCTCCTTGGAATCCTGTGAGGGTTAACCAGTTTCTATTTTCTTGCATAATTTACAGTCTCTCTCTTTGACACTAATAAATATGGAGAACAGCAGATGGTAAACCCTCTCATTTTATCCCATTAGAAATAGGATTTAAGTGATGGCATTCTTCTTTTCCAACCAAGGTCCTAAATTACGCAGTTCAAAGCAGAACTGCTATGCATTCCCCCCCCCCCAATAACTTAAACTGGTAATGCTATTGCAGTAATTTACAAACTGGAGTGCCGTGCCCCATCTAATGAAGGATTTAATGTCTTTCTCCAAATGAGGGAGCTGCTATTCTAAATTCAGCATAGTAGGAGAAAGGAGCTGCAGAATTGCACATCCACCTCATAATCTGCGAAGGACCAGGTATATGTGTCGGAGCTATTTATCGGCCAAACCTGAACATCAAAGACCCAGATAGGGCCCGCTATTTACCCATGATCGTTATTTGGTTTTGTCATATAACTTGGATCGATTAGGATATTCAGCGCTTATCATTTTTTTCTGGCCGCCGTGTCCACTGACACTATGACACGCTACTGGTATTTTTCGTCTCCATAGTTACGACTGGGTCACATGTGCGTCGCCGGCATTCTGACGTCACTCGTTTGAGTCTGCGTTCGTTCACACACCGGGAGGGCGGGTCACTGATTGCTGGTGAGTAGGTTTTTATTTTTCTATTTAAGTGTTGTATTGTTTTGGTTTTGTAAGTCCTGATGAAAGTCCACGGGTAGTGGACTGAAACGATTTTTTTCTACTTCATTAAAGTCAAATTTTTGGATAAAGTCCGTGAGTGCCGTCCTTTACCAACCATCTTCTATATCCAAGCTGGATAGGCACCAGGCATCGTTGACGTCCAGAGTGCAGGTTATCTTTCTTACATGTTGAAAGATTGGCGTAGCACCCCAAAAACAGAACAAATCTATATATGGGTGGTATCACTTTACTCAGATGTTGCTGAACATCTTTTGGTGTTTTTTGGCAGTAACCCATAACTGGATTTGACAATTCATGCCTAAAGTACAATGCGTGTGAAAAAATAACACAAAAAGACTACCTGAAAGTTTGACATATAGCTAGTGCATGGAATGTGTTAAAATACAACTCTTTGAAGAACCCTAGGGTATGCCCTTTCTAAAAATATATGGTTTGATGGGGGGTAAATTACTTTGGCCAGCTTCAAAAATGTCCCAAATAGGACATGGGTGCATGATGACGAAATGTGAAAATTCCAAGTGGGAAAACTGAAATGCGCACCCCCCAAATAAGGCCTATTAGCCCCCAAATAACCCGACATACCTATACATGGGTGGTATCAATTTACTCAGATGTTGCTGAACATATTTTGGGGTGGTTTTTCGCAGTAAACCTTAAAGTTCACAGTACATGTATTCTTAAATTGCATTCAAAAACAAATCACAAACCTTTTTTTTTTCTCAAACTTTGGCATAGATTTGTGGTAAATGGTTTGCATGGAAAGAGTCAAAATACCCCAAGTTTAATACCTTGATTTGTGTACTTCAAAAAAATATGTATACGTGGAGGGTTATTCAGGAAATAGTGACAGATATCAGTGTTACAATGTCACTATCACTAGTTTTGAAAATAAACTCTTTGGAAATGGCAAAGTGCTACTTGCACTTATTGTTGCATAAAAGGAAAAAAGCGAGGAATATGTAAACATTAGATTTTGTGTTACAATGGCGGGTATGGGGGTGCGTGATCCAGCGGTGGATAGATCATTGCGATCTGTTTTGGTTGGAAACATCCCCTATGAGGCCACAGAGGAGCAGCCAAAGGACATATTCTCAGAGGTGGGACCTGTGGTCAGCTTCAGGTTGGTATATGACAGAGAAACTGGAAAACCGAAAGGCTATGGCTTCTGCGAGTACCAGGACCAGGAGACAGCTCTTAGTGCCATGCGTAATTTAAATGGCCGGGAATTTAGCGGAAGAGCTTTGCGGGTGGACAATGCAGCCAGCGAGAAAAACAAAGAAGAATTGAAAAGTCTTGGGTCGGGTGCCCCTATTATAGAATCCCCATATGGTGATCCAATCAGTAGGGCAGTGGCCAGTCTACCTACAGAACAGATGTTTGAGCTCATGAAACAGATGAAGCTTTGTGTACAGAACAGTCCACAAGAGGCTCGCAATATGTTATTGCAGAATCCACAGTTGGCATATGCCCTGCTGCAAGCTCAGGTTATAATGAGGATCGTGGACCCTGAAATCGCAGTGAAAATATTACACCGGCCAACCATTGTCCCCTCACTGATGGCTGGAAACCAGCAACCTGTTCAAGGTCCTAATGTACCTATGAATCAACAGAATGCACCGGGAGGACCAATGCAGCAAGTGGGTCCAATTCATGTAAACGGAGCTCCGCCAATGATGCAGAATCTTCCCATGCAGGGAGGAGTTCCTGCACCCCTAGGTAACCCCGGGCAAGGGCCTGTACTACAAGGAGTTTCTATTCCTGACCCCCGAGCTCCAGTGCAACGTGGTCCCCCAGCACCTGTTATTGCACCCCGTGGACTTCTGGGAGATGGACCTAATGATCCACGGGGAGGGACCTTACTCAGTGACCAGCCACCGGGACGTGGTTACATGGCACCTCCCATGCAGGGTGGCCCACCTCTCCTCCATGAGCGAGGACCAGCTCCCATTGACATTAGAGGAGGACCAATGGGTGAACCGCCACGTACCATGATGGGAGATGCCAGAGGTGGACCTATAATAGATCCAAGAGGACCTCCAATGGATGCAAGAGGTGCACGAGATCCCAGAGCTTTAGAGCCTCGGCCCATGGAAAACAGTTCCAGTCACTGTACCTGGCCCAGCTCCCAGAGGACCAATGCCAGGACCTGGACCTGTGGGACCCCAGCCACCCAGACAGGTCCCAGGAATCCAGGCTGCAGCTGCACAAGGTGGATTTAGTCCTGGGCAGAGCCAAGTTACACCGCAGGACCATGAAAAAGCTGCTCTTATAATGCAAGTTCTACAGTTGACTCCAGATCAGATCGCCATGCTTCCACCTGAGCAAAGACCAAGCATCCTTATTTTAAAGGAACAGATTCATAAATCGACTGGGCCTCCTTAGAAATTTGTGCTAGATATTTTATCTCTGCAAATCAAGCCATATTCTATTTACACTTCACCAGAAGCTTTTTACAAGCAAGCTTACCTGTTTTGTTTTGACTGTGTTGTTTTCTTGGGAATAAATGTCCATTCTTGACGACAAAAAAAAAAATGTAAACATTGGGTATTGCTAAACTCAGAACTAAATTTAGAAACTACTAAGGAATTTAATTTTTTTGACGGTTGTTGATACATAAGAAATTTTGGGGTTCAAAGTTCGAAAAAGTGGTGTATTTTTCCAATTTTATTATTTTACAATTTTTTTTTATAGTAAACTATATGAGATGATGAAAAAAATGGTATCTTTATAAAGTCCATTTAATGACGAGAAAAACAGTGTAAGAGGAAAATTTGACGTAAAAACAGCAGCGGTCACTAAAGGACGGATTTGTGTAAAACCGCCCGGTCACTAAGGGGTTAACACCGATATTTCCATTGAAGCGTATAGCTACACGAGCCGACGTATGATCTGAAAATTTACCTGTAATCGAAATGTCGGTAAGCCTGGAATTGAATCTCCAGAACCAAAAAATGACCACAATGTGGCAGAAATATGTGCTGACTTTGGCCATCAGGCCAAATCGATTAGAGGTCTTAGAATGTACATTCGACCTTCCAAAAAATTATCGTTCTGAAAGATTGGTACAGAGCATGGTTTGAATATCAACCCCCTTTGGAAAAAATATTTAACCCCTTAACGCTGCAGGACGTACAGTTACGTCCTGCATTAGGCGGGCTTTTATGCCGCAGGACGTAACTGTACGTCCCCGGCATCTGCGGCCCCCCGGCGGCAGATACTCACCTGCTCCGGCAGTTCCCGCGCTGCTCTGACTCCCACGGAGTCAGACCGGCACTTTTGGTGCCTCCCGGCGCACTAACGTCATCGCGCCGGATACGATGACGTCAGTTTCAGGCGTCCCCTCCCAGCTGGAGCAGGGGAAGCGCCTGGAGGGGAGGGGGGATCCTTTGGATCCCTCTAATGCCAGGCATCCCTGGAAAGGGCACAGCCTGGCCTTTCCAGGGATGTATGGCATTAACCCCTTGATGGTGCCAGGTCACAGCCTTTTTCTGGTGGGGGTCGCTATCTTGGATGGCAGCCCCACTTCCGGGACTCCCCACGTCCACTGACGTCATCGGGCGTGTCCCGATGACGTCATTTAAGCAGGGAACCCCTAGCTGCCAAGGGATTTCCTAAGGAAATCCCATGGTGGAGATAGGGGGGTTCTTTGAACCCCTTTATCTCATGATCGGTGACAGCTAGGGGGTCATGTAGGGTATCATTTGAAAGGCCTGATCATGGCCTTTCGAATGATATCAAACATGACCATTTTACTTGTAAAATAAAAGTGAAAAAATAATTTAAAAATAAAAACGTGCTTTATTTAATTTTTTTTTAATGCAGCAGTTC
Organism: Leptobrachium leishanense; assembly: GCA_009667805.1. Taxonomy (NCBI): domain Eukaryota; kingdom Metazoa; phylum Chordata; class Amphibia; order Anura; family Megophryidae; genus Leptobrachium; species Leptobrachium leishanense. The sequence goes on from CM019073.1 coordinate 22,870,325, forward strand.
AATTATGTGAACAATGATGCTTCACTAATGATTTTTTTTTTTTTTTTGGTGGGGGTTTAGCTAAAATCACGTAATTTCTCCCCAAAAAAAACCTCGCTTTTTTAACAAGTCTACCCCATAGAATATATCCGCAAAGTCTCGGGTAATAAAATGCAAAAAAAAAAAACACTTTACACACTGTGGATTATTGAAAATTGACATTTTTTTTTTACAATTTTGTTATAGCATTTTCGCAGGGCATGACGTATACATATAATAATGATATATTCTTAAGTCTGCTGGAAAGAACAATATATAGTTTGTCTGGGTGGTACAATAATATTTGACTTAAAACCGCGTTTAACACCGTCAAAATGAGCTCAGCAAACTTCTACTTCGAAACAGCGCCGAACTTGTAAAATTACTCCCGTCATTAAGGGGTTAATGCCTCCAAATAAAGTATTTTCTTGTGTACAAGATAAACGGTACGTTGTATCAAAGTCATGAAAAAATAATATAGTGAAATTGTATTTTTCAGACGACGAACAGAAGTGGGACAGACTTTTTCTACTTTTTATATTTGTAAATCCCAAAATGTTTTCAAATTAGTAATACTCACATTGCAAACATAACACAGAAGCACAGTTTAGGGGACACTCCCCCTTCTTGTATATATTGAAATAATTTTGCAGTGCAAGGTTCAGAGTGGGCAGGTTGCTTTCTACCAGAATGTAGGTCACTGAAACGCCTTGCGCAGTCCTTTAACTCTTTCACTACCAGACATGTGTAAACTCAATTATGCATTGTTAACCAAATTATCCATTTAATGTCCATCTTTACCACGTTCATTGTGTTCGACACCAAAGCCATTCCTGCCTGTATGTTAATAAAGCAGACCCCCATGTGAAATTGAGCAAGATAAGGGACGTATCGGAACAATCTCTGGACGTAATTACTATTTTACCTTTAATTTTTAACTATGCACCCCATGTTTCAAATAAATGTTATGAGAAATTTTTTTGTTTTTTCAAAAAGTGCTTGGTAGTGAAGGGGTTGATTCTCTCTATAAAAGGAAAACCATGTACCTATCTGCTGCATAAATTGTAACAGATTCACTGCAAATAGAATTTCTTTTCATATAAAATTTATATGTATATATTCTGTTTCTGTGTTTTGGTATGGTATGTGTCTCCTTTTCGATTTCACCCATTATGTGACTCTTTACTAGCCAAGGACTGGGAACTCTTGATTAAACCTTTAATATACAACTGTCTAAAAAGCATAATAACAAATTTTTTTTTTTTTTGTATTCAAAGTTTTTATTTTGAAAAATAGTCAGCATAAGAGCATACTGTAAAGGATGGCCGCGCAGGGCCAAGACATGTCATCAGAAAATAAACCGCAAGATAAAGCAAATAATAATAACGTCATCAAATATTCAAATAAGCAAAATAAAACATCCCCTGGGGGGGGTCTCGTCTACAGAGAAACAACATAACAGAGAAACGACTGCTTGCAAGTACAGCTGTGGTCAGGGACCAAAACAATTGAGGGGGGGGGATTGGAGGGGAAAAAAAAAAATAAAAAAAAAAATAGATAGATAATTCCCATCCGGGAATCATCGGCAAAAAACATAGAGAATCTCTGCTTGTGTGTAAAAAAGAAAGATAAACGGGGGAAACAAGAGTCTCTAGAGGGGGACAGCTTATCACCGGAGAGACTAATCGACCTCATAGCAGGAGAAGAAGAGAAAAAAAAAAAAAAAACATGAATTGCACATCAGGGAGCCGGGGAACATCAGCAAAGTGTCTTTTACAGCAGCCAAAAGAGGTGCAGATAGTCCTCGGTGAAAGAAAAATACTCAGCTGGGGGGGGGGGGGAGAGTGTCCTCATAAGGGAGGGGGGAGTCATCAGCAAAAATGGGTCTGCAACAAAAAAGAGAAAAAGCGGCTAAACAGCTTACTTCAGCCCGTATCGAACGGAAAGGCTGCGTGGGCAAACCCATCAAGCCGATGCATCCCGTGGAGGATGCGGCCAACAGGCATCCAGTGCTCCATCTTCCCGGCTGAGACTCCGACCCGTCTGGTGATATGCCTGCCGCAGCCAGAGCGGCCCATGCTGTTTCAGGGTCAGTCACCGTATAGGGGATGTTATCGTGGGTCACCACCAGAGAACCAGCTAGGCCCCACCGGTACCGAATTCCCATTCTGCGAAGGACTGAGGTCACATCCCGATACCTGCGTCGCGCTAACAGGGTCAAAAACGGGAGGTCGTGGTACAGGGCCAGCATGACACCTTCAAACTGCACAGAGTCCCGTGCTCCGGGGGAAGACATGACCCTCACCTTCATGGCGATGTCACGAAAAACCACCACAACATCTCTAGGTTTCCCTCTGGGCGCCGTCGCAGCCTTCCGGACCCGAAACACAGATTCAATAAACTCCGGCGTATCGGGGTGCAGTCCAGCCACCTGCCGTGTGAGCCGAGTCACGTAGGGCAATAAAGCATCCTCTGAGACCGAGTCCGGAATACCTCTTATCCTTATGTTTCGTTGACGATGTCGAGTCTCCAGCGCTTCCACCGAGCGTGTCAGTATCTCCACTTGAGAACGGAGGCTATCCATCTGTCCAGCGAGGTGCGTCTGTGCTTGCGCGACCTCATCCGTCTTCACCTGGACCTCTGACACCTGGGTTCGAATCACCTCCACCTCCGCCCTGACTGCCGCCACCTCTGGCCTCCACATATTCCTGATCTCTGCCAGAATCCTGCGTAAGTCTCCCTTCGTAGAGGGGAGACCGTCGTCCCCCTCCACAATTCCGTCAGCATCGCCCGATCCAAAAGCCTTCACTGGAGTTCCCGGTCCTCGGGGCTCCGGGGAAGAGACGTCGAGGCCTGAGATCTCGCTATCGGCAATAGAGGGCAGCTGGTCTTCGACCAGGCCCCCCCTCGAGAGGTCCTGCGCCGCCGTCAGTGACGCCGCCTGTGCAGCTTTCCGCTTTTTCTGTGCCCTCTTTCTTGCGGCCGCCGACTTGGATGGGAAACCTGTTCCGTGTGATGAAGGGGAAAGCCATGACATGCCCACGCCACCTCCCAGGGACCAGGTAGAGTCCTCATCATCCGTGGATCCATAGCCCGAAGGAAAATTAGGTAAGGCCGCTGTTCCCCGGGAAGCACTCCCACTGGCCAGTGAGTCTCTAATGTCCCGTTGCCGGGGGCTGCTTTTCCGGCTAGCGCTGGGGGGCAATTTCTTACCCATATAGGCGGCAAGAGGAGCAAAACTCGGGCAGTAGTTCCAAACTGCTTGAAGGCTTCCGGCCCTATAATAACAAATTTTAAGTCATTGACTCGGAGGCTCCTATTTGCTTCTCTTTCTAACATTTAATCCACAGCAGTAAGAGAAAAAATTGAACAAGTGAAAAAAACTAACATAAGTTCCCCTTAACCCCTCCCTCCAGTCCACAATCCCCTGCGGTCCAAGTCTATGTATGTGCCTGAACCCGGAAATGCGTCCTCTTTCTTACTGCTGCAGCAGTAGAGTTAAGTAGTCTGCATTTTCTCATGTTTTTTACTGTTTGATATTTTCCCTTTAATTAGCGTTGGCTGTTCGGTCGTCCCGGCTATAACCTAGGGGCGGCCGCTGGCCATTACGTTTACGACTTTATTGTATTATTGTTATATTAGTTTACTTTACAGCCCTGTAAGTTTATTTTCGCGGGCCTTGTTATCACGCGCTGTGTTGCCGCCGCTTCTCTCAGCTCGCGCCAGCACTCCCTCACGGTCTCCGATATAGCCGCGCCCCTCACGCCGCCCCTTTTACCTCACACACAACCATGAGTAACCGCCGCGAAAAAGCAAAACGCTGCTCTCCCTCTCCCTCAGCATCTGACCCCGATTCAAGGGAGGGCTCAATAATGGCGGACGAGTTCCACGAAGCTAACGATTCCCTAACGAATGTAGCGACTCACCCAGACGGTACCTCATTCCCTGAACCCCCTTTGGGATCCTCAGTACAGGCTTCCATTACCGCAGCTGTTCAATCAGCCGTTTCTAGCCTGTCAGTCGACCTCCACCGTTCCCTAGAAGTCGTCATGGCGGCAGTTAAAGCTCTTCCCTCACCTGTTCCTAACCCAGATATTAACCAGTCAGAGCCTTCAGTTTCCCATTACATTGGACATAAAGCAACATCTAAAACAAAACACACTGAAAGAGGGGCTGGCAACCCCACATCACTGCCAATTTTTGATGCCGAGTCCCCATCTCGGAAACGAGCCCAAAACCGCAGGGCGCATATGGCGGTTGTCCCTAAAAAAACATAAATTTGATTTAGACACAGCTCCTAATGAGGAGACCACTGGGAAAGAATTGGTATTAGCCACCCCCCGTGGCGATGATGTATATATCCCAGAGGAGGAGGTTGAATTGACGCTATATGCGTCTGAGAATGATTAATTTGACTGGGAAGAATCGGAGGAAACCCCTCCTTTTTATGAAGAGGGCAACGTCATTTATGACCCCCATGGCGACCCTCTTTTTTGCCCTGAGGATCTCTCCCATCCTCAATCCACCGCATGGTACCCCCTACCACATGTTGAGAAATGGGTGGATGCTAATATCAGAAAACCCTTAGACAAAGCCACTAGGCAGAACATGCGGGCCGAAAGCCCACGTCCTTCCACCACAGGCAAAACCTGCGTAACACCAGAGGTCGACCCATCCATCATAAAATTCATTACCAATCAGGGGTGGTCCCCTAAAACTGGCCTAGATCATGCATTTCGCACCTGCGAAGATAAAATGTTAGATATGGCAGGCCCTTTAATTAAACGTTTTAATATTGCTGAGGAAGCTAAACTAGCTAACTCCACCCTCTCACCTACCCTCGTGCGCGATTGGGTCCAAAGGGCGCTATCCTTTTTCGGCAATGCCAACGCCGCCTTAGCCGCTGAACGACGTAAATCTATTCTTTTAAAGGTCGATACCCAATTAACTGCCATCGCAGACACTGACCTAGGCAGCGCAGCTCAGGGTTTTTTATTTGGAGAAGCCTACGTTAAAAGTATGGGCACATACGCCAACACTTTCAACTCCCTAGACAAAATATCCTCATCACTAAAACGGGTGTTTAGGGGCAGGGTTTTTGGAAGGGCCAGTAGATATAGGGGGCGCCCTACTGGCCGTCAAACGACCAACACCAGGTCCTATCCTAGCCCCACTGCACAACAACAACCAACGGAGTTCCAATCCTCCGGCTCCTTCTTCCCTTCACGTACCCGCCCTTGGCGCGCTCGAGGTTTCCGAGGCTCCAGAACCCCATTTCGTGGCAGACGACCCACAGGTAAGACCTCTGTTAATACAGCCAAAGGTCCAAGTAGGGGGTCGAATACGATTGTTTCTTCACAAATGGCAAAACCTTACATCAGATCAGTGGATCTTGAATACGGTACAAGGGTTTACGATTTCTTTTCTATCACTCCCGATACAAATGTTTGTCCCACCACCACTTCATTTCCCTCGGGAACAAGAGGTACTGATGGACAAGGAGATACAAGACCTATTAGACAAAGGAGCCATACAATTAGCTCCTACCGGAGAGATGGGTTTCATCAGCAACCTATTTCTGGTCTCAAAGAAGGGAGGGGGTTTACGACCAGTAATCAATTTAAAAGACCTAAACTCGTACGTACAGTACAACCACTTCAAAATGGAAGGTATGCACTCCCTCAGAGATATCCTGCGTCAAGGGGATTGGATGGCAAAAATTGATCTGAAAGATGCCTACCTTACGGTACCAATTCACAAGAACTCTCGAGACTTTCTTCGTTTCCGATGGCAAGACAAGATGTGGAGATTCACTTGCCTTCCTTTCGGCCTATCCTCAGCTCCGTGGGTTTTCACAAAACTTCTGAAACCAGTGATAACGTCCCTTCGAGAACGCGGGGTCCGCTTGGTAATCTACCTGGACGATATCCTATTGATGGCAGATTCCCAACCAACCCTCCTATATCACTTACAATGGACGATGGACATCTTACAAGAACTCGGATTCCTCATCAATATGGAAAAATCTCTAACGATACCGTCACGAAAATTAGAATTCCTAGGCTTAATGGTGGACTCCATCTCCATGACGCTTCACCTTCCACCTCAAAAGATAATGTCAATTCCGAAAGAAATACGGAATATCCTCCAAAAAGACCATATCACACTACGATGTCTGGCACGAGTGATCGGTCTACTTGCAGCCACTCGTCTGGCAGTACCTCCAGCTCCATTACATTACAGGGCCCTCCAACGCTTGAAGGCCCATTTTCTCCGCAAAGGACTTCAATATTCTGCTCTAGTGACTCTCACCGACGAAGCCCGTTCGGATCTGATGTGGTGGATCAAGAACCTCCAATATTGGAACGCGAGACCCTTGATTCCACCGACCCCCAACGATAATCATAGAATCGGATGCTTGCCGCACCGGTTGGGGAGCTCGACATGGTCCCCTAGAAACGGGAGGCCGTTGGACAACGTCAGAGACAACTCTACACATAAATTGTCTGGAGTTATTGGCGGGTTTATTCGCAATACAATGCTTCACAAAACATCAGAGAAATTTTGCAATTCTCCTCAAGATGGACAACCTGTCAGCGGTTCGGAGTATCAATTGCCTGGGAAGCCTGAGATCGGAACCTCTTTCAAGGATGGCGAACAAATTTTGGTCCCATTTGTTTCACCAACAATCTGTCAGTATTGGCTCAATTCATCCTGGGCATGACGAATCTCGTGGCGGACTGGAACTCCAGACACACGGAGGACTCCGGAGACTGGAAATTGCACTCCTCAATGTTCACAATGCTTGCCGATCTTTGGGGACCCCTAGACATAGACCTGTTTGCCTCCAGACTCAACAATCAAGGGCCACGTTTCTTCAGCTGGCGTCCAGATCCAGAAGCAATAGCGACAGACGCCTTCCTACAGGATTGGACCGGATCACGTCATTACGCGTTTCCTCCATTCTCCATGATAGCCAGAACACTGTCTCTCATTCGTGTCCAACGGGTCACGGTAGTATTGATAACACCCCTCTGGAAGGGCCAACCATGGTTCCCATCTCTATTGGAGTTATCAGTGGATTTCCCTCGCCTACTTCCGATTTGCTCAGACCTGTTATTGAATCCGGAGGAACTACCTCATCCATTGTTTCAACAGGGTCAGTGCCGCCTGGTGGCATGGTTGGTTTCGGGGGACTTGGATCTCTCCCTGGTATTTCGGAACAAACTCACTCCTTACTCCTGGAGGCCTGGGCTCCAGGGACACGCACCTCATATAATTCAGCATGGCGAAACTGGTTTAGCTGGGGTGTGGAAAGACAGCTGGATCCCTTTTCAGCCCCTGTAAACTATTTCTTAGATTTCCTTACGGAATTGTTTCATGACGGTCGGGCATATCGTACGATAAATGTGGTAAGATCGGCTGTTTCTGCTTCACATGTAGGTTTTCATGGCATTCCTTTAGGCCGTCATCCACTGGTTTGTCGTTTGTTAAGGGCCATTCGTTTATCTCGTACACCGGTGCCTCGTTATACCTCTACCTGGGACGTTTCTGTTCTACGTTTTTTTGTCCGATTGGCCATCTAATGAGGTCCTCTCCATTCGACAATTGTCAGCGAAATTACTAATGTTATTCTGCCTTTTTTCATGTAAAAGAGTGAGCGATGTTCGGGCTTTAGATACCCCATCACGTTCCTTTGGTCCAGACGGGGTCACGTTTAATATTGTACGACGCACAAAAACTTAAATCACCTCTGTTTTTTATCCATATTTGACGGATCATCCGTTTATTTGCCCGATACTATGTTTGCAGGAATATGAATCTCGTACGAATCAATTTCGACCTAATGGTGTATCTCCGCTGTTTTTGTCAAAGGCCCCTCATAACCCAGTATCATCTGCATCCTTAGCCCGTTGGATGCGTTGGCTTATGTCAGAAGCAGGTATAGACATTTCTTGTTTTGGGGCACACTCTGCTAGGAGTGCTATGGCTTTGTCCGCTGTGCTATTGGGTTGTCGTTTAGAGGATTTGATGCGGGCCGCAGATTGGTCCCGAGAATCCACGTTACGTACCTTCTATTTGAAACCTTTATCGCATTGGTCTACTCCAATTCTAGACGAACTTTGAACTAGCAAATAGGAGCCTCCGAGTCAATGACTTAAAATTACTAAATTTTCCTATTACCATAACGGAAAGTTAGAATTTTAATAATGACTCGGAGGCGAGTATTTCCCTCCTCACCCTCCCTTACGTTCTATTTTGTGTGTATATATGTATATATGTATAATTATATATATATATATATATATATATATATATATATTATGATTTACAATAAAAAACGATGTACTGTTTTCTTTATATAACGGATATTGTTTTGACATAATAAACAGATTAATTGGATAAACAATGTTCCGTTTATCCTGTTCCGAGATCCGGCCTTCGATTGCCAGTAGCGGGACTCTAATCTCTGGTCCGTGTTTTCTGCTCTGTTTTTCAGCCACCTTATTGGATCCAAACACAGTCTTCTCACAGATGGTCTTCTACAATCCTTCGTTTCCTGTATTGGCTATCCGTCCTTCTACGTCGGATCCTTTTCTTCATGCCCATTGGATTTACTACTCCAGTTCCACAACCTGTTTTCGCAGCAAGAAAGAGGACGCATTTCCGGGTTCAGGCACATAGACTTGGACCGCAGGGGATTGTGGACTGGAGGGAGGGGGTTAAGGGGAAATTATGTTAGTTTTTTTCACTTGTTCAATTTTTTCTCTTACTGCTGTGGATTAAATGTTAGAAAGAAGCAAATACTCGCCTCCGAGTCATTATTAAAATTCTAACTTTCCGTTATGGAAATAGGAAAATTTAGTAATTACATACCCCGTCAGATTACGGTGCTTTGAAAAAAATCCCTGAAAACGCAGATACAGTTTCTCCGATTGTTAGACATTCACTTTCTGTTTATCATTGATTTTCACAAGCTTTGCAAAGTCAACAAACATTTCAATAATGCAAACCTTTTGCTTGTGCTCCAATCCCTCTTTACATATTCCAGGCACACACTGTTTTTTGGCATCTCGTATTTCCATATTCATAGCAAATCAGGAAACCGAAGACATTCTTTACAATTCTTCTTTTGATTTAGATACTTTATTAATGAGGGTACAATGATCTCACATGGAGCTGTTTTTAAATATCCAGATTTTACTTAAGATGTCTTGTCCATAGGTAATATATCTGAGGCAAAATCAAAATAATTCATTCCTAGAGTATTCCAGCCATCTGCGCTACCTAAAAATCTACGCTAAAATCTACTGTCTGGCCAAAAAAGTCACAACCTGGATTTACATAAGCAAATAAGTAATAGATTTCCATTGGGTAATTACTGCAGTGATTAATATGTTTCAGCTGCAAATAATGAAGTCATGTGACTCCCTGAATATACTGAATGAGCAGGTTTTTCCATCAATTTATTTATTTATTTTATTTGAAAAGGATTTTACCAGGAAACATTGAGATTTCTCTCGTTTTCAAGTATGTCCTGGGTTCGAGAACATTGAGTGGTTACAGTTGTTACAGAAATACAAAGTAATAAAATGCAAACTATTAAAAACAAAACACAAATATACAGATTAAGATATCATGGGAAGGGCTAGAACCTTGGATTAACTAGGGTGATTTGCAAAGTGGAAGCAGCTGGAAAGTAAGCTACAAATTTCTGACCAGCATTGGGTGGGTGGGTGGATGGGGAGGGAGGGACAGCAGAGTCCAGGAGCACGCGCGGCTGCTGCAGAGGATGATGTGAGTGTGTGTGGCTGGGCTGTGGAAGAAAGAATTTGCAGAGTCAGATGGTGTGGGTTGTAGAAAGTAAATTTGTTTACGACCTGGGGGGGGAGTAGGGGGAGGGGCAGGCATGGAGCAGCATGGCTTTAAAAAAGCAGGAAATACATTTAGCAGGAAAAAACTATCAGTCAAAATATTAATAGAGAGTTGCAAGCAAAAAATATTAACAGTAGAATTAAAGTCAAAATTGTGTCGTGGGTTTCTGCTTCCTTGATGGCACAGCAGGCATATTCCAAGATGGCAATGGCAGGATTCATTGGGTTCAAATTGTGCAAGAGTGGTTCAGGGAGCTTGAGACATCATTTTTCCACACATGGATTGGCCACCACACAGTCCAGACCTTAACCCCATTGAGAATCTTTGGGATAATGTGCTGGAGAAGACTTTACGCAGTGCTGCGACTCTCCCATCATCAATACGAGGCATTACACAACATTTCAATACGATAAATTCTTGCAGATGATTGACTTTGTTTAAATGTTATTATTTTTGAATCATGTCTGAACAACTGTAAATACAATTTGCATTAAACTGAAATCGTAGCGAGTTTTCTGCTTGATAGCCAACCCAAACCCTGCCCATATAACCCACCCAAACCCTTCCCATATAACCCGCCACCCATGACTAGTGGATGAGGGATAAAGCAAAGCAGGTGGGCTGTTCAACCTACTCTACTTTAACTACCCAACCTCTCGCCTCGGGTGGTTTTGCTGTAGGGAAGAAAGGAGTCCCCCCTATCTTATGCAGGAAAGAGCAGTCGGGCTTCGGAGCAACCCGCCGGCTCTCATAATTATGTGCTTATCTGTTGCTGGAGAGTTTAATTAAATATTTATTTACAGGGTTATTCAGAGAGGTGTAAACCAGGAGAATGACTGGAGAAGTGAAAATTCTAGGTCAAAATACCCAAACCAGAAAAATTCTCCCATTTATCTCACTTTCCATATCGGCTATTTTGACCTAGAATTTTCACTTCTCCAGTCATTCTAGTTTTCCCCTCTCTATGAATAACCCTGTTAGTTAAATTGATTTTAATGAAACTAAATAGTTGGTCTGAGTTTCAAATGAACCAAATCACTGGACAAAATCAATTTGGACTAACCGCCATAACCTAAATTTTCAGAAGAATGGAAAATTTTAAGCCAAATTGTTTTTGCCCGTGCTTAGTGTATTTTACGAACGCTTAGTGTCATAAGTGTTCCGGGCAATATTCAAAAATCAGGTGGCGTCTCTACTTCTGATCAAGAAAACAATTATATTCTTTTACTGCCTCGAGTATCATCACCGAAATAAGGTTTTCTACTTTTTCTTTATAGTTTAATTCTAATAACTTTATCATAGATTAATAAGACTCATTTTCTCAGCTTGCCTGAAAGGGGAGCAGTGCTTTAGAAAGTAAGATTACCTGTAAATTCCCGTATTCTGTGTCATGGATCCCCCTTGTTTCCAAGATGTCGGTCCTTGCATACAGTACCTATCTACCCCTCCGATTCTTGAATGGTTGGTACAGCTGACTACCATCAGCGACTCGATCCTATAAAACCCAGCAAGGGTTAACAGGACCCAGAACAGTATAACACAGCAGGCCCTGACAGCATAGGTCTTAATGCCAGGAGAGAGGGTCAGCTTTATACCAAAGGTTATATTCAGAGCAGGGTTCTCAGTAATAGCCGGGTCAGTACATAGAGCGGGGTTCTCAAAGCCAAATGTTAATTATCAGAAAAGAAATCGCCAAAGCACTGGGGAAACAAACTCCACGTCAGGGCAATGAGTCTGATTTTTAAAGCTGGCAGCTTCGCTCCATCATGCTGCGCCCCGCCCCCTGACCACCCAGATGACCACCGCGGTTCTGTATATCACTCGGCGCCTGGCCAGCGAGCTGCAAGAACAGCGCTGCCGGGCGCTGGGCAGGGATCCGGACGCTGGACATGACATTCTGCATAAGAGGATTTAAAATATGCATTTTTTTTAAAATGTAGACTGTGCTGAATTGACTCTAGAAAAGAGAAAATCAGAAGTGGCGAACCTTATGACAATTACAGAAGCCATGATATTTTCAGATTTCAAATTCATCGTACATGGGTCATGATGTTGGTTTTGAGCAAATAATTGAGGGAATGCACTAATTTAAAGTATGTACTTCTATACTTTATCGGACAGGTGCTCAAGGGACCAGGGGAAGCCCACACTCGCTTACACTTAATATGACGAAGGGACCCTGGTGTGCATCACTTTGAACTTGGGTACATGGGCCTTGAGATGTACTCCGGAGATGCAGGCCTGGCGTACTATATTGTTTCCCTGCCATCTCCTATGCTGAAGTCACCCTGTGCCTGCAGGGTGTTTGTGTAATCTGTGTTATGTCTGAATACTGTTATTGTTGATATTATTGTCTGTTTATCGGTTACTTAGTATCTGCTGATAGGATTACTGTGTGGGTCACCTTAGTCTTTTCCAACTCCCCTATCTGGAATGTGTTTGTATCTGTTAAAGGTTTGACTGGATATTGTTCTTGTTTGCCAAATGTTGAGCAATACAAATCCCACTATCTGTCCCTGGTCTAATTATGTCCCAGATGTCGAAGCAGAAACATCAGAGCCTTAACAGTAATATTATAGGGGAGGGATTAATGAAGTGCAGTAGAAGCCAGAGTGTCATTTCCCATTGGCTGACAGGCCAGGCCTGGCACTGTATATATATTATTTCATTAAAGGCTCAGTCCAAGTTGCTGACTGTTCTAAAATATCCAGATCTGCGTGTTGCCTCGTTTCTGGGGAATGCTATCACCATGCTTTCAATGTACCCATCCTTAAGCTTTGTCTAAGGACTGGAGAAAGGCACAAAATACTGCTGGTGCGAGATGGGGGGTCCAGCAAGGAAGCGGTATTAACAGATGTGAACCAGTTGGGGTATAGAGATCTGTTACAGACCCGACTGTAAAGAGTACAACTTTATCAGACAGACGCGCAAAGTACTTAATGATGTGGACCTTGAACAGTCTGGAGTGCCGGGTTCTTTGATATTATTACGCTTTTTCTGAGACCTTTGACAGAAAGGTAAAATGGCACGTGATTGCATAGCAGAGCAGTGATCTGTAACTCATTTTACACTAAGACCTACAATAGATGCTTGGCATTGACCTGGCAACCCAATGCTTGGTGGTAAAAGTAGCTCAATGACTCATTCAACAATGATAATGTAATAAGACAAAAAGGGTGGACGGCGCCCAAACCTATACCACCACCAGTCAACCAATGCCAAACCAGAAATTCAGTGGTTTCCCCCAAACCAGTGGATAAACGCTATGCAATACGTATCTGGTGGCGCGATGGAGGTCGCTTAAGGGTATCGGGTGGTTCTCTTAGTTCAATCGTCCACAAGGATCATAGAAGAAAACAGAGCAAAATAATAGTGTAGGATGTTTTAACAAATTCCCAAAAAAGGATTATATGGTATTAACACTCAAAAACATAGAGCCTGTACACTGGCTCTGAGTGGGTCATCGCATTCGGGTACTTAAATGGTTGGTTTGAGAAGGCGACCCACACCTGCTCATAGAGGAAGATTCTTCTCACATGTAATACAGAAGACAAGAAAAACTTCCTTGTGCAGATCTCGGATGTGATAGCATACAATAATATATAAATTGCCAACTGACATATGCTGGAGCTTATGGACCAAGCTCGAAGTATGTGCGCGTATGGATTTATTATAGGTTAAATCCAAAAACCTTTACAGCTTCCAGGACTTCAGAAGAAACGGGGATAAATTGGATAAAATTTTTAAAAATGTATTAACCCCTTAAGGACCTCGGACGTACCATGTACGTCATTGCAGCGGGTCTCTTTTAGACCCGCTGACGTACATGGTACGTCCTGCGTTTTTTTTGAGCGCTGGAAGCGATCGGATCGCTTCCAGCAGCTCAAACGCCATTGCAGGCTGCCTGGGAGTCCAGGCATCCGTGCAATGGCGGTGAGAAGTGCCGGGGCACCATGTGATCGCTCCCCGGGAGCGATCAACATCCGGTTTTACCGGAGAGGTGCCCGGCACTTCTAGAGAGCGCTGGAAGCGATCGGATCGCTTCCAGCTGCTCTGTGTATATTGCAGGGATGCCTCGACATCGATGCATCCTTGCAATATGCTTACCTGCCGCCGGTCCGTCCGTGATCGCTCCCCCCGAGCGATCACTTCCGGTAGCGGCAGGAAGTACTGAGTGCCACGAGGTATCGTGGCACTCAGTACAAAAAAGATCACATGAGTGATCAGGTGCTCTGCTGGGTGCCTCGAGGGATCAAGGCACCCAGCAGACTAAAAAAAGTGTAAAAAAAGTAAAATAAAAATAAATAAAATAAACTGACGGTTAGGGTTAGGGTTCTAAGGGCAGGGTCATCTTGGGGCTGAGTGGGATGTTCCTAGCCTGCCTCATCAGAGAGGCAGGCTAGCAACATCCAATCAGAAGTTAGAAAAAATCAAAATAAAATTTCTAATTTGTCAGGTCAATATTTTGTAAATATTGTCTCTGACCTCTGATTCTCCCTCCCTCTCCTCACTTGTGTTTTGGTGAGCGAGAGAGAGAGATCAGATTTGACAGGTTAGAGATTTTAGGTAGATTTAGTGAGATTAGAAAAATTGAGGCAGATTTAGAGAGATTTTAGGGAGATTTAGAAGAATTGAGGCAGGTTTAGAGGGATTTAGAGAGATTTAGGTGTTTATTTGTATTTTCTTGTGAAACCCAACGGTTCTTCTAAGAACCAACAATCCGCTTATATATATATATAATAATTATAAAATTTTATAATCTATTATATATAATGTCTGAGAGGGTGTACAGCGCCGAGGAGGCATATGCCATCCTGGCGTCAGAATCTGAGGCATCTGCGTCAGACTCAGACCCTCATTTCGACCCCGCTAACTGCTCAGAGACGTCACTAGATACATTATCTACGCTGGCTGATGTATCTAGTGATGTTTCTGATGCAGATCCTGGGTCACCACCTGCCAGCAGGAGACGCACAGCTCCAGCTGAGGAGTGGGTAGTGCCTCATCGCCAGAAGCCAGATATCCCTCCTTTCACGGCAAATCCTGGCATCAATATTGATGTTGCAGGATTTACCGCCACACAGTTTTTGCAGGTGTTTATGGGGGATGATTTGTTGGGCCACATCGTGACCCAATCAAATCTGTATGCCCATCAGCATTGTGCTGCGAAGCCAGACTCCTACTTGGCAAGGCAGCAATGGACCCCGCTAGATGTGCCAGAATTTCTGAAATTCTGGGCACTTACTATGCTGAGGGCATCATAAAGAAGCCCTCAATTCGCTCCTACTGGAGCAGTAGCCCCATCTGCTCTACCCCCATTTACCCCCAATCAATGTCACGTAGAAGGTATGAAAACATTTTGCGTTTCATGCACTTCAGTGACAACAGCCTGTGCCCCCCCTAGAGAGCATCCCCAGTTTGACAGGCTGTATAAAATCCGCCCCCTGATTACCCACTTCGCCGCCAGGTTTGCAGAGGCTTATACACCTGGAAGGAATATCTGCGTGGATGAATCCCTAATGAAATACAAGGGAAGGCTGGGATTCAAGCAGTATATTCCTTCCAAACGCTCCAGGTATGGAGTGAAGGTGTATAAGCTCTGTGACAGCGAGAGTGGGTATACTCAGGCCTTCCGGGTGTACGAGGGAAAGGATAGTAGCCTTGACCCTCCAGGTTGCCCAGAACACATGGGAACCAGTGGCAAGATTGTGTGGGACCTACTTTTTCCCCTGATGAACAACGGGTACCACTTGTATGTTGATAATTTTAATACGAGTGTCCCTTTGTTCAAGCTGCTGTATTGTTTTGTTTCAAGATATATCACACTGTGCGTGATCTGTGATTTTTTTTTTTCCTTTCTATTTTTCCGCACACTCCAGTTAGTTAGTTCAGTTTAGTTTTTTTTTTCTTTTACTGCACCAGACTTTTACATTTTATTCGTACATTTTTATGCTCTACAATTGGTGCTGTATTTTGCCAAAATCTTTGCACACCTATGCATGGGGGGCATGGGTGTACTCAGGAGACCTTGCAGAAAACAACCTGGAGAGTTTTCATGCAGTAACAAACAACAGTGTCTCCTAAATCACAGTCCAAATCTAATGTGGGCGTAAAAATCTGAAAATTGAAAAATTACCGCCACACACCTTCTCAAATGTTTTGGGCTAAAACCGTTGCATCCATGGCATCAAAGCACTCCATATGCAATACCTTGGGGTGTCAACATAACAAATATAAACAATTTTCTGGCAATAATTCAAACTGGGGTATGCGGTAGACCCAAAACCAAAGATAGGCCTAGCTGAAGAAATAATCTCAATTTCAACTCCAATGACAAAGTCATAAAAATTGTATTTGAACCTTCCCAAAATCATGGCAATCCTATGCATGGGGGGCATGGGTGTACTCAGGAGACCTTGCAGAAAACAACCTGGAGAGTTTTCATGCAGTAACAAACAACAGTGTCTCCTAAATCACAGTCCAAAACTGATGTGGGTGTGAAAATGATAAATGACCACCAAACAGTATCCAATTTGTTTGGAGCAAACGGATGCATCCATAGCATAAAAACACTCCATTTACAATACTTTGGGGTGTTAGCTTACCAAATATATGCACGTTCATAAAACTGGGGTATGTAAAAAGGCCCCTAAAAAGAAGATAAGCAAAGAAGATACTGTATGTCAAATTAGAAAATTGACAAGCACATGTCAAAGATTGGCGTAGCACCCCAAAAACAACAGAACAAATCTATATATGGGTGGTATCAATTTACTCAGAAGATGTTGCTGAACATATTTTGGGGTGTTTTTTGGCAGTAACCCATAACTGTATTTGACAGTTCATGCCTAAAGTACAATGTGTGTGAAAAAATAACACAAAAAGTGACTACCTGAAAGTTTGACATAGAGCTAGTGCATGGAAAGTGTTAAAATACAACTCTTTGAAGCACCCTAGGGTGTGCCCTTTCTAAAAATATATGGTTTGATGGGGATAAATTACTTTGGCCGGCTTCAAAAATGTCCCAAATAGGACATGGGTGCATGATGACGAAATGTGAAAATTCCAAGTTGGAAAGCTGAAATGCGCACCCCCCAAATAAGGCCTATTAGCCCCCAAATGACCCGACATACCTATACATGGGTGGTATCAATTTACTCAGAAGATGTTGCTGAACATATTTTGGGGTGCTTTTTGGCAGTAAACCTTAAAGTTCACAGTACATGTATTCTTAAATTGCATTCAAAAACCCAAAATCACCAAAACTTTTTTTTTCTCAAACTTTGGCATAGATTTGTGGTAAAATGGTTTGCATGGAAAGAGTCAAAATACCCCAAGTTTAATACCTTGATTTGTGTACTTTAAAAACATATGTATATGTGGAGGGTTATTCAGGAATTACCCCCTAAATGCACTATCATTATATCTGGCTTCCCTCACCTTCTCCTAGATTCCTGTGCTACCCCTAAAAGTTGCGCCCACCCCATACCCCTCCTTCCTATCCACCTAATGCCTGCTTTAGCGAGGCTGAACCCTAGGTTCACTCCCATCGTTGTGCCTGCAGCGTGAACAGCCGCCCAGTGCACGTAGGAGTGTCCCAGGATCCATACTCTCTTTGCCCGCTCTGAAAGAGAAAACCCAAAAACAGAAGAATATTAACGCTCGAACACATACCGACTTTTATCGCGACTGTAACTTGAATCAGGGTTATACACATACCCCTGCATATTCACAACCCTCTCCTCTTTAACTTAGTAAATTATGAAATACCACCTAGACCGGTGCCCTTTAAACAAATTCCCTTCCCCCACCACCGTTTAATCTTAACTGCTCCCGATCTGCCAGAGCAATGAAGGGCACGTTTCGCCTTGTAACTGCGCCTCGGGTGCCAAACGCCGAAACAGATCCCACTTAAATCTAGATAATGCATCTGCAACCGTATTTTTTACCCCCGGAATATGCTTTGCCCTGAAATTTATATTCCGCTTCAGACAGATCAACACCAGATACCTGACATAGGCTATAACCTGGGGGGATGATGCCGACATGTTATTCAGTACCTGCACCACTCCCTGATTATCCGACCAGAACAGGATGCTCTTATTCTCTAGTTCTTCCCCCCACAGCTCGACTGCCGCTACAATGGGAAAGAGTTCCAGCAAAACCAAATTCTTCACCCAACCTCTTTGAATCCACTCTAGAGGCCATTCTCCTGCGCACCATCTACCATTCAAATATGCCCCAAAACCTGCGCCTCCTGCCGCGTCTGTAAACAGCTGTATCTCCTCAGCGGTCACTCTCTGCTCCCAAAATCTCACTCCGTTAAAGCCTTGCAGAAAAACATCCCAAACTCTTAAATCCGCCTTGACCTGCTGCCCTAACCTAATCTGAAAATTTGGCCCCGTCACTCCCCTGGTACACATCTCTAGACGTCTTTTAAAAATTCTACCAACTGTAATCACTCGGCATGCGAAATTCAGTAAACCTAACAACCTCTGCAAATCCTTCAATTTTATTTTCTTCCCTTCCATAGCCTGTCCAATAGCCAGCCTCATCTTAGCCACTTTGTCCTCGGGCAACCTGCAACGCTGTCTCTCAGAGTCGATTTCAATTCCCAAAAATGTCAGCTTCACACAGGGCCACTCTGACTTATCCTCTGCCACTGGCACCCCCAAGCGCCTAAATGTTCCCAACAGCACCTCCATGACCCTCCTGCATTCACCAGACCCCTCTGAACCCACTATCAAGAAATCATCCAAGTAATGCACAATCCCCTTACTGCCGGCTTCCTTCTCTACCACCCAATGCAAGAAAGTGCTAAATCGTTCAAAGTGAGCGCAGGAGATTGCGAAACCCATGGGCAGACACTTATCAACATAAAAACACCCCTCAAATTTGCACCCCGTCAACCTAAAACTCTCTGAATGCAACGGCAACAACCTAAACGCTGATTCGATATCCACCTTCGCTAACTCTGCCCCCATCCCGGCTTCCTTCACCAAATCCACTGCCTGGTCAAATGACTGGTATGTAACCGAAGCGACCTCCCTGCTAATAGCATCGTTCACGGACTGACCTCTTGGATATGATAAATGCTGGATCATTCTATACCTCCCCGCTTCTTTCTTGGGGACAACCCCCAAGGGAGAAACAACCAAATCAGGGATTGGGGATTTCTGAAATGGACCGGCCATTCTTCCTAACAGCACCTCCTTTCCCAACTTCTCCCTCAAGACCTCTGGCAAGTCGTAAGCTGATTTTAAATTTCTTACCCTACTTCCCCCCGTCACTTTCCCACAAACCGGAATCTTAAAACCATTCTTAAGGGCATCACATAACCATCTCCTATCCTCAACCTTCGGATAACTTACCAACTCCGCAACCAACTCATTTACCTGCAATGGCGTTCTGGCCAGGCCCAACATTTCCCCCTGTCCACTTTGCATTTCCCCGAAAGGAATTAAATCTACCTCCCTCTTTTCTCCTGCAATCCACCCCGGGATGAGCCCCCCCGCAGAATTTACACACATGTTTAAACCTGCATGACATTCCTTTTTCGCAACGCTTGTCATTGAACGCCCAGCATTCCCTAACCTCCCCCCGAAACGACCTTTGCGCCCCCTGACCTCCTGACGCCTGCCCATCTGCAACCTTAACCAATCTAGACCACGAGTCCAACACTTTAACCCCGAAATCCTTTCTACCATGTCTCCCTGTCCCCACGTTACCTCTCCTGAACTCGTCATCATAGTCGCGCCAGGAAAAACCTCCATATGCCGTGGCGCAATCCGTAATCAGGTGCAAATAGCGCAACATGCTCTTTACCTGATCTGGGTGCTTACTTAAAAAACATTCTGCGTAAACTGCAAAACCTTTTACCCATTCCATAAAAGTGCCCTTTTTCTTAAAGTGTTCCCCTCCTCTTCCCTTGCTGAGAACTGCCTCCCTAGTTATCTCAAAAAAGTCTACATATTTTCCCTCCTGCGCCTTCTTGATCACCTTAGAGCGCAAATGCGACGACAAGGGGATCAACTTTGTACCCTGAAACTCGTTCTCCTCCCCGCTGACCGACGCACTATCAGCGCTATCCTGCTCTGAATCGCTGCCCCCCTTTCTATGTTTACCATACAGTTTCTTAACCATTTTAAACAGTTTTTTACTCGGCCCCCTCCCTTTCCCCGCAGAATCCGAACTAGAAACCTCCCCCGAACTGTCAGATGAAAAACCCCTTTTTCTCTTACCTTTTTTCGCCGGTCCTCTCGCCCCTCCGATCTCCGACTGAATGGCTCCTTCCCTGCTGGTGCTTGTCCGCTCCATGTCCTCCGCTTGCTCCGTCTGCTCTGCTCCCTTGTCCTTCTCTCTTGTGCCGCTGTGAGTCCTCCATGCTGCCGAATCACGGTCCGTATCCTGCAATGGCATATCATTACAAAGAGATTCACTGCTGCTCTCCCCCCCGCACTGCGACGGCTCCTCAATGCGCCTATACCAGTTCCCCAGCCTGTCCCTGCCATAACCCTGCCCCTCCCCTGTGGACACAATGGTGGGGCCAGACCCACGGGACGAAAAAGAGTGCGTGCCGCTCCTGCGCCTATGCGACCCCCCCTGCCCAAAACTGCCACTGGGGAAGTCCCTCTGGTGCCCCCGGGCCTCGCCCCCCCTACTTGAAAACCTCCCAGCTGCCATACACCCCCCCCCTGCGAAATTTCAGGTGCCTGCTCCCCCCCCATGCTGCCCCTAACTGACCACCCTTGTGCTACCTGGTAGCTGGCTTGCCCCTCACCCCTGCTGGCGATGTCCCGGCTTGCATGCTCCCCCATACCGCGATCGGTATGCCTGGGAAGCATGGGAAGGCTGCTGGGCACTTTTAAATTTGGTGCCTTTAGAAATGGTGGAGGCCCCGCCCACCCGCGAGGAGGCCCCGCCCCCCACTGGCGGCCGGCCACGAGGAGGGGAGACCTGAGCTCGGGAATGGCCAGAGGGGGTGTTAAAATGGCCGGGAAGATGGCCAGGCGAGGACCCACTGATGTCCTGGACACCCCCCTGCTGCATGGAAGATGGGCTGGCCGCTCGCACAGCCCTCTGTGTGGACACCCGATCAGCCGCCTGATCGGGTCCACACTCGGCACCGGAGGGGGGTGGTGGGAGGAAATTATAGACAGCAGGGACAGAGAGGGAAGCCGCTGGCGCCGAAGCTAGGGAAGGAGAGATATCGGAGGTGGAAACAGGAGAGAGAGAAGGGGAGAGGACGCGCTCTGCAGGCACTAATACTCCCTGTGTTTTTTCTCTTCCAGGTGCTGCTCGGCTCCTCTTCTTATCGGCTCTGCTCCTCTGCTGTCCTGCTCGGCTCCTCTTCGGATCTTCTCTGCTCCTCTGCTGTCCTGCTCGGTCCCTCTTCGCTCCAGCAAAGTGCTCCAGCCGATCTGTCCCCCGAAGCTCCGAGTCCAGGAATCTTTTGGGCACGTTAATCCTCCTTCCAGGCATCTCGATGTGGCAGCAGCTTTTTGGATCCTGTAACAAGAAAAAACAAAGGTTAGACTGCCTTCATCTGTCCTTTGCTCACCCTTTTCTATTACCCCTGCCCCTCCCCTTTCTGTTATCTGCCCCCGAGACCCAATCCCAGCGATCCCCTGAAACAAAAGGGGAACCATTGTAACTCCTCCCAACTTTCAACTCTTTTCTTTAAACAGGGAAATTGCTTAAACATGTTTCGTTCCCAGTCAGTCACTCATCAGTACTATTCCCTCGATTGGCGTTCGGAATCTATCAAACGAAAAATAGGAGCTCCATAGTTAAGCATAATTTTCTCCCTCTTCTGCAATCTATTCAAAAACAACTGCAATCATGGCACACGGTGGAACTGTCCTGGTTAGGTCGCATGGCTTCCTTAATGTCAATCCTTCCGCAAATCCTTTATTTTCACAATATTCAGATTTTTCTCCCAGCACATAGCAGTTTTTGCATACGCAAGAGGATATTTGCCCATATCTGGAAACACAAGCCCCTAGAGTCTCGGCTAATACGATTACAACCCCTAGGGAGAAAGGTGGCCTCGGCTTCCCTGACCTGTTGAGATATTATAGAGCTTCCCTATTAGCCCAATTACTAGCTGCGCTGCACGCTTCAGAACCTCCCTTATGGCTGCGCCTGGAAAATGCCGTTATCACCCCTAATTCGGTTCGTAACTTTATGTGGAATGACCCTCTCCCTAGAAGTAAATTGGAAGGGATACTTCCCTCCTCTTATCTCTCGGTCTTGACCTGGTGTCACTGGGGCAGACCGTTACTAAAACCGTTTCGGCTGCTCAGTTTTGCACCTCTTAGTTTTTTAAGTAGACTGTCTCCTGACCTATGCATTGCCTCTTGGACGCTTCAGGGTATAACCCTTGTCCAAAACCTTCTCACTCCAACCTCTATTAAACCATTCCCAGACTTGGTACAAGAATTTGGTATCCCCCTAAATGAACATTTTACATACCTTCGTATTAAACATATATTGTTCACATCTTAAGTTGTTGTACTGCTGGTATCTTACCCCTGCTCGACTGCACCATATCTCCATTAGTACTAACATATGCTGGCGTTGTTTAGCAGACAAAGGTTCTTTGCTTCATGTTTTTTGGTCTTGCCCCTAAAATTAGCCCTTACTGGGCTGACATCTGTTGCCTGATCAAACTATGTACCTCGTTAGATATTCCTCTCCAACCGGAAACCTACCTATTACATTTTATCCCCGTTAACATTCAAATACCACCTCGAGGGTTGATCTCTACAATCTTAGGGGTTGCCAAATTAGTGTTGGCTAGTCACTGGAAATCTGCCTCTACCCCCTCACTCTCAGAAGTCCTGAACCGTTTAGATAGTATCTGTAAATCTGAGGAAATGTACGCTTCGGCCCATAACGCCCTTTCACAGTACCGGGCTACCTGGGAGGGTTGGGTATCTCACAGATCCTCCAAGGGAGTCTCTTAAAATCTCTTACAATCGTTCTCAGCCTGTCGAACCGTAATTTTTATTCTTTTTTGTTTTCCTTTTCCTTTTTCTTTTCTTTCTCTTCTCTCCTTCTTCCTTCTCTCTTCCTCGCTCGTTTATGCTTACTTAATCACTGTATTCGCTATTTACTATAGAATGTAAAATGTACCGAATAATGCTGATGACCATCCACCTGCGCATATGCGACTTATATTGCTGGAAGGTCCTGCGCGACCTCTGTTGTCATTACTATATCTTTGTATTTAAACTTATGATGGTACTCAATAGAAGTTATTTGTACAGTTATTTTTTTCAATATAAAGTTTTTTATTAAGTGTGTGACCTTTCTTTGTGTTACAGATTTTATTAAACTTCCAAGATATTGGACTTCGCAACAGTGACTGTCTTCTCGCTGCCCAATAATGCCACATTAGTAGACGAAGATGGACTGGGAACCCTCTGCCGCAATGCAGGTTGGAATGCGTGTGGTGAGGGGAGTGGACTGGAAATGGGTCAACCAAGACAACGGAGAAGGGAGCGCAGGAACTGTAGTGGAAATCGGACGCCAGGGCAGCCCTACCACCCCTGATAAAACTGTGGTTGTCCAGTGGGATCACGGCACCAGGACGAACTATCGGACTGGCTTCCAGGGAGCTTATGACCTGCTGTTGTATGATAACGCTCAAATAGGTACGTGTGTGCATGTTAGCGCATCTTTATTATGCCAAGAGAAAACCCAAAATGAAATCGCATTGTGAAGTGTAAAGCTTTGTAAAAACAAAATGCCAGACGCATTTCGCTATTGTTAAGTGTTTATAGAGCGTTATATGTGGCTGTCAGAATGCGTGCCATGTTTCATTGGACTTGGCCGTAGGTAGATGCCAAGATAAAAACATACTTGGTATGATATTACTCCAAGTAAAATACCATGTCCAAACAGTGTTGCTGATTTTGACACTGTGACGTAAGTCACTTTGGACTTGGGGTGCATGGACCTGGAGGCATGTCTGTAGGGTGCAGGCATAATCCATATTATTTCATTGGCCTCTCTTGTGCAGAATGTTTGTGTAATCGGAGTTCGACAATAACCTTATTTTTGCATGTCTGTCTATTGTATGGTCCGTATGTATCTGTTATCTGTTGCTAGGGTAGGTTGGATGGCTAATCCTATCTCAGGAATGTGTTAATATCTTTATATTTGACTAGCTTTGTAAATCTGCTGTCTGTAATCTTGTTCTATCTTAGAAATGCTATGTAATGTTTAATTTAACTGTACCTAGACCAATTAGGTTTCACATTCCGAGAAGCAAATGTTTGTCCCCTTTTATCTGTTTTAGTCTAACTCTGTCTCCAAACAGTTTCTAGGGGAGGTATTTGTGTCTGTAATGACCCATATTAGACTGTCGTGAGACAGGTTAGTTTTACCCTACATGCCGTCACGACTCATGGTGTGGGTAGCAGCTATATACAGTGGTTGCTGTTCCAATTAAAAGCTCCAGATCTACAGCCTCGGCTTATTTCTGTTGGGCGCTAGCAAGGCTCTCGACATGTACCAGTCTCTAAGCTTCGGCTAAGGACTGAAGAAAAGCACGAGAGTCACGAGTGGAACACGGGGGTCCAGCAAGGAAGCGGCATTGGCAGATGTGACCCCGTCGGGGTACTGAGATCTGTCACACACTTTTTCTCGCCTGTGGTTTAAAATCCCCCTGGTCTGCTAGCGTAGCCCTAATTTCATATGCTGGGTCAGCTTTTGTTTTCTAACCATTAGTGAAGGATTTGTATAGAACAGGTACGGTTAAGGCTAGGGAAGAGTACATCACAAATGATTATTTAACAGACCGGTTTTTATATTTCATTTGAATCCTGTCCTTCCTTTATTCAGGCGTTCGCCATCCTAATATCATCTGCGACTGTTGCAAGAAGCACGGAATTTGCGGAATGCGTTGGAAGTGCAAAGTTTGCTTTGATTATGATCTCTGCACACATTGCTACATGAACAACAAACTTGACTTGTCCAATGCCTTTGACAGATATGAAACTGCTCACTCTCAGCCGTAAGTACTGAAGAATATGAATGTGTACCGTGCAATGTGAATTTTGATAAATGTATTTTTTTCCACTAGAATTTTCCAGGCAGGGGAAAAGTCCATCTGACCTTAAGCAGAAACTCTTTTTTTTTTTTTTTCTTTAATATTATGTTTTTTATAATTTCCATTGTCTTCACCAATTTCGATAGAACAGATATTCATGGGCTTAAATTCACACGATGCGTGGCTGAAGTAAGGGTTTACAGGGACACTCTAGACACTGTGGACACTGCTTGGAATTTGAGTGGTCACAGTGACCTGAGTGGCTTCACACTCCCCTCCCCGGGGAAGGGGAGGGTCACAGAGGGCTAATTCAGCCCTCCGATTTAGGACGAATAGCCAAACCCAGAAGCTGATATCCACTTGAAGGATCTGTTCCTGAAAGCAGTGGTTTTTTTTCTGTGATTTATTGGTAAGAACCCTTGTATTGTCTGGGTGTTTTGCTTGAGCACGGCCAGTCACATGTCAACTGCGGCTTCAAAGGAAACCACAATAGGTCACGCCAAGGGAGTCTGGCTCTGGTATTAAGGCACGTTTACTAACATACTCTGGTGTTAAAATGGGTGAGGTTTCAGAGGGGTCAGGCAGGGTTAACTGTTTAACCCCTCCATTTCCCTCCTAGGGTTATTAATCGCAAATGACTTTCTAAAAACGGGGGACCTCTTCCCCCAGCATATACCTTTCCCACAGCTCGCTTTCTGTAAGAAGTTAGAACATGGCTCACTACCAGTAGGGGGAGATATCATCATTTCGTTAAATGTATTTTGGGTTTTTTAGCTTTCTGTGTCTCTGTATTTTTTGTTTTTTGGGTTTTTTCCCCTCTTGTTTTTACATGTCTTATTCTTTATTACCTGCGCTTCCAGATCCTTTTATTTTCATTCTTCTGATGTGCAATAACTATAGAGCATGCCAAATGAATTCAAAGGAGACATTGTCTCCAACCCATTTCAGTCTCGGAAGCTCATGGCAAACGAAATGTATTGTTAGGATAAATCGTGGTGGGCCTCTTTGGTAATCCGTATGTTTTATAGTGATCAGCGAAGCCATTTGAGGCAGATCGTGGTGATTTGCATAGTTTGCTAAAATGATCTTCAGTAAAAGCTGGCATAGCGAGGCCTGGCCAATCCCACCACAATATCTGCAGACACAATGCAGACACAATGCTGCTCTGTTCCAAACCCGTTAAACGTCTGATCTAGCGCGCATTGGTTTGCAAGTGATCTTCTCTGAAAATCTGAATTACTGCGTTTGCACTTTATTTCTATACTATGTATGAGGAACACCACATAAAACACCCTTGTAATAAATCTTAACTATTTGTATTTACGAATCCAGATGCAGGGGTTGCACTCCATTCAGTAGATCATAGCACTAAATTGAGCGACGGCAACTAAAAGATTAATCCTCATATTTCTGATGCCTTATGTATCGCTTTCTTGGTAATAAATTCATGGCTTCTTCATGCGTTGCAGACATAATTACTTTATAACAACCACCTGACTGGTATTTCTGGGTACCCGGACATATTGTATCGGGGATTGAATCCATCTCTTCTAGGTTATTTGTGCACATGGACATTCTGCTCTTGTTTAACCCCTTAACGCCGCAGGACGTACATTTACGTCCTGCATTAGGCGGGCTTTGACACCGCAGGACGTAAATGTACGTCCTCGGTGTTTACAGCCCCTCCGGTCGCTCCCACGCTGCTCTGACTCCGCCGGAGTCAGATCAGTGTGATCCCTCCTCCGGCGCTGTGACGTCATCGCGCCGGTGGCGCGATGACGTCAGTTTCAGGCGTCCCCGTCCCCCCCGTCGGAGCAGGGGAAGTGCCTGGAGGGGAGGGGAGGGATCCTATGGAAATCCCTTGCAGGAGATAGGGGGGTTCTTTGAACTCCTGTATCTCCTGATCGGTGGCAGCTAGGGGGTCATGGCTGATATTGCTGGAAAGGCCAGAGCATGGCCTTTCCATTGATATCAAACATGACCATGGTAAAAGTAAAATAAAAGTGTAAAAAAAGTAAAAATAAAAAAAATAATAAATTAAATAATAAAAAAATAGTAAATATAATAATAAAAACTTTTTTTGTTTTTTTTAATGCAGCACTATTGTTCACATTTCAATTATAATGTGAACAATGATGCTTCACTAATGACTTTTTTTTTTTGGGGGGTTTAGCTAAAATCACGCAATTTCTCCCCAAAAAAAAAATGGGTTCCCCGTTCTAATTTTTTTAACAAATCTACCCAATAGAATATGACCGCAGAGCCTCGGATAATAAAATTTAAAAAAAAAAACACTTTACACACTGTGGAAGATTGAAATTTTATTGAAAATTCACATTTTTTTACATTTTTTGTTATAGCATTTTGGCAGGGCATGACATATACATATAATAATGATATATTAATAATCTGCCGAGTCTGACGGAAAGAACGATATATAATTTGTCTGGGTGGTATAAGAATACGTGACTTAAAAATGGTCAAAATGAGCTCAGCAAAGTTCTACTTCCGAAACAGCGCCGAAGTTGTAAAATTACTCCCGTCCTTAAGGGGTTAAAGCACGAAGGCCTACCTTAAAGTTATTAAAAGTATCATAAATCAAGTAGAAGAATCCAATTCTTACAGTCCCCTAAGTGTGACCTTTAACCTTCCCAATCTTCTCCACTTGGTCATAGCCTCACTGCTCAGGTATGCTGCTGAACAGATTGGACATATGTCAAGATACATAGTCCCGCCACTGAATGAATCCTTTTCTTTTTCCCCTCTGACGTTGTCACTTATCCTTTATTCGATTCGGCAGTGGCAGCATGGAAACTTGCGCGCAAGTAATTCATCCAGCACTCCATCCATAAACTCTATCTTCAGTCTATTCACCAGAACACCTGTGTTTTTGATTAATGCCAACACCTAGATTCCTTTTTTTTCAGACTCCTCAAAAGCTGGCATTGGTTTTGCTTTTGATTTCCTCGATTTTATAAAACCCTTAAAATGCTGATTATTGATTTAATTTAAAATACCATATTCCAATCAGGCAATTCCAACTTTTCTTTTAACCCACTACGGGCTCTATTACATTCATCACGCAAACCTTTGCGCCGGTGCAAAAACACATTAACGCAAGGGGCAAAACCCTTTGCGCTGAACGCCGTATTACAATGTCAGTGCAACAAACGCGCGCACTCGTCTAACGCGGGTGAACCTGCGCGAACCCTTTGCGAGTGTAATGTACGTCGCGTGTCTTAGACTTAACATGGTGAGCGCAAATGCATTTGTGCGCTGGTACGCGGATGGTATTACAATCTATGCGCAGTTTTTAACGCACAGCCTTTGTGCGCATAATTTTAGCAACTCCTAAAAGCTGGTGTTAATGGCAAATTCTATCAACCTGGCCGAAATCAAATACACCAGCCCAAAAAAAATACGCAGCAAAGTATAGTTACACATTCTACGCATACCCAAACAATAAAATTGAGAAGTTGTGTGTGTTTTTATTATTGCTGCAGCATAGATGCTCAGATTGATTTTGGCAGGCGCAAAAACTTAACGTGAGATAATTGTGGTTCTTAATTCTGATTGGCTGAATCGTGTGAAAAAAAACAGTCTGCACACCGATTTCTGCGCTCAACGTTAATGCGCGTGCGTTTTTGCACTTCCGTTTTACTCGCGTTATTGCTCGACTGATGAAAAATGCGCGAGGATTGTAATTCCAGCGGTGATTTGCGCGCGTTAACGTTTAACGCTTCGCGCACAAACTTGCACGCTGCGCGAGCGTTTTAGCGCGAAGATTATAATAGGGCCCAACATGCGTTCTGTCATTAAGACGTTCAGCCTGTCCAATTGGACTACTCCTCTCCTTACGCCTTTCTATAAGTCTCCTCTATCCATATCATTCTTCTACATCCGATTACGTGAAGCTAAAACATAACCTCACAAATCTATCGGTCTGAGTCAGTGGTGTATTTAGGTTTTGTGCTGCCCTTGGCCTGACTAAACTCGTGCACCCCTAATTTAAATTTGACACCCCTTCTTG
Source organism: Leptobrachium leishanense (assembly GCA_009667805.1). Taxonomy (NCBI): domain Eukaryota; kingdom Metazoa; phylum Chordata; class Amphibia; order Anura; family Megophryidae; genus Leptobrachium; species Leptobrachium leishanense. The sequence goes on from CM019073.1 coordinate 22,899,307, forward strand.
TTAAAGCCCCACCCTCTTTAGACTCAACCTTTTCCTTAGAGCTCCGCCTCTTCCTCTCGGTATATTAAAAGTGGATACCAAGTGCCTAGTTGTACATTTTGTTGTTTTGTATATAATTTCAAATGTTGTATCTATTATTTTAAGAGATAATCAAATAAAATTTATGAAATGTTTAAATTCAATCATTTTTACAAAGATCAGCCATGCATGTCAAGTATACTGGATCACAGCCGCTCTAATTGGATGACTTAGGTTGGTTTAATTGGTTGAACAATAAAACCCACAGAAATGTTCAGAGCTGTACAGCATTAAAACTCAATAATGTGCAGTGTGTATGAATGTACCACAGAGCTCCACTGCAATAAAACCCACAGAAATGTGCACTGTGTATGAGCGCATTAGAGCTGCACAGCAATAGAACGCACAATAATGTGCAAGGTGTATGAGCATATCAGAGCACCACAGCAATAAAACCCACAGAAATGCGCATCACAGAGCTGCACAGCAACAAAACCCACAGAAATGTGCACTGTGTATGAGCGTATCACAGCACCACAGAAATAAAACTTACACTCATACACACTGCACATTAAGTTTTATTTCTGTGGTGCTGTGATACGCTCATACGCAGTGCACATTACTATATCACAGAGCTCCACAGCAATTAAAATCCACAGAAATGTGCAGTGTGTATGAGCGCATCACAGAGCTGCACAGCAATCTAACTCTCAGTAATTTGCACTGTAATACTTTTAATTTCATTTACCCCCTATTAAATCCATTCCCCCTGCTTTTCATTTCATTCACTCTCCTTTTCATTTAATTTACCCACCCTTCTTCTCATTTCATTTACCCCTTCTTCTCATTTCATTTACCCCCCCTTCTCATTTCATTTAACCCCCCCATCTCATTTCATTTAACCCCCCCATATTTCAATTAACACCCTTCTTTTCACTTCATTCAATTTCTCACTCCATCCGGTGAACCTGTGGGCTGGCTGAGTCCTGAGAGCAACCGCTGCGGTTGCCCATCCAGGGTTGCTGCATCTCTGCAGGAAGTCCCCGCACCACAGCACAGTCAGCAGGTGACGCATATCTCCTTTTGTCAGCGGCTGCCACTCGTCCCCCATCAGCCCGGTGAGTTACACGTCTGGGCCCGACATCTCAGCCTTCACTACGGTGGAAGGGGAGGGCAATCTGCCTGCCTCAGACCTCCAGGCTCTCAAACCGTGCCTGCCTCTGAGCTTGGTGGAACGCTGAGAGGAAGTGATGTTGATGATCACTTCCTCCCAGCGCCGCAGGGCTCACGTGATGGGACCGCTGCGGCGCGACATGGAGGATGCTTGGCTTGGCGGCGCCGCAATGCTTCGGTGATGAGGGATTTAAAACCAACTGATGCGGGTTTCACTGAGCGGCAGGGCAGCATTTTTTGCCACTCTTTCAAAAGTGCCTCCTTAGGCCTAGGCCTTGTCGACCTAGGCCAAAATACATCACTGAATAGAAGGGTGTCTGATTATGCTCAATATGTCACTCAATATAAAAATAATTAAAAAAAGTAAAAAAGGACACTGGCAGCTTCCATTCAGGATTACAAGAGTTATCAAGTGAGCAAGCTGATGCTTCATGCTCTTCTAGGTTTAGGAGAATATAAGATGTTTGAGAGATCCCTCTCTTACCGTACAGGTTTACCACTTACAGTTTCTCATTACAGCAGTGTAAAACATGAGGTCACTCTAGGCTCCAATTCTAATGGCCGTTTTAATTGAAAAAATTATCAGCGAGTAAATTCCAATATTATTTTTCTAAATATATAGCGTGGATCAACTGTAACCTAGAATTGGAGTATGATCATGTTTGACATAAAGCAGCCCATTTATCAACCCCCTTCAGTACTTGGCATATAGTGCACTATCGGCTGACCGATGCGGCGAAGGGGGAACTGAATAGTTAGTTTCTTATAAAGCACCAACAAGTTCCCTAGCGCTGTACAATGGGTGAGACATAATAACAAATATACATACAAGTTAAACACACAGAAGAGTTGGAGAGAGGACCCTGCTCGAGAGCTTACAATCTGAGAGGAGAGGGGTGACACACTAGGTGAGGGTAAATAGAGTACCTGAAGTAGCGGGGCGCTTGTGGGCTATGTGGGAACATGGTGCTAGAAGTGTACAGCAGGGGAATCATTGAGTGAGGCAATAGGTTTCCATTATTGAGCATAGATGCGAGGCCAATAATTCTGCAATTTTTTTTAAACTGGAATGGATACCCCGGAAAACCCGTAATATGCCGAACTGGAAAACTACACAACTGGCCGTAAACATGGTAAATATTGAGACCAAGCAAACTTGAAAAAGAACTGACTCCTGTGTTGGCATTTTTAGTGATGATGCATTAATATTGTTATCGACAGCGCCAGACCTGATATACTGGTTTATGGTGACAGTACAGTATATCTGGAATGCAAATTGACACGCAAAGCTTTCTTTTTTTAGGTTTAGGAGAATCGATGACCTTTGGCTTCGCAAAAAAACAAACAAGAAATGAGGGAGCTGCACAATGTATCGATTAAACAAAAAAGGGAATGGGTTCCTCACGACTCAGTGGGACGCCAACGCGCTCAAAACTCAGTGGAAAGAAAAGAGAAGGTGACCACAACAGTCTCGATTCAGGGAGCAGACTTTGTTCTGGAAAGTGCTCTCCTGCACTTAGAAATAAATCAGCTCTCCAGATAGAGAATGGTGTGGCCATCTTCGCTCTTCTTCCATGGACCTTTGGCTCTCTGAAACCATACGCTGTGCATGCCTAGAGGTGGGATCTACAACATCGGGAATGATAAAGCTTGCCATCGTTGCGTCAAGGTGAGTAAGCCACGTGTGGATATCTAGCAAATGAGAATGACTTGTTTATTTTAATTCAGGGAAACTATTGGAACAATTGGTGTATTTAGATAAAGTAATGGCTGCACCTCTTTAATTATAATTTCTGCCACTTCCTGGTGGTTGTTGAGTGTCGCAAGATGGAGAGCGGTGAAGCCATCATCCTTTTTGGAATCCATGAGCTGTCGAGCCCTCTCCAGAATCTTTCTTACAGCCCTAAAGAGAAGAACAAATCACAGAATAAATAAAAGGCACGTCCTGTGTGGGGCGACCAACGCAAATACAAGATGATAAAGTAAAAGGAAGAATTGTGATAACTTTATAAGCACAAAGCAACTTGAGCTACGTCCATATGCACAACAGTGACATGATACGTTCATGGATAAGAATATGAAACAAATACTAAATGCAAAGGACACTTGGTTATGTTTGGCACCCACACAGAACAGAGATCATGATAATTGGGGGCTTCTTACTCTACAATAAAAAAAACACATATGGTGGCTGTCCAGGGAACGTGGCTTAACTTATGGCAGAGCACGTCAAAGTTGTGTGCCGCATGATGATGTCAGCACGCAAGCAAGGCGAGAAGGTGGGGCAGTCCACACAATAATAAGCTAAAGTGGTCAGGATGCATAGAGCGTCCTTTTAAAATCATTTCATGAGCAAACTGAGTGGGGGGAGAGACTGGAGGTTGGAAGAAGCGAGTCTGGGCAAGTGACTGACCCAAGTGTGAGAAGAGAGATTGGGTAAGAGACCGGACCCAAGTGTGGGAAGGGGTTTGGGGAAAAGAACCGGACTAAAGAGATGGCAGCTCCTGACCGGAGTGAGGGTGGGGTGGTGGTACAGGACTCCAGCCCGAGACAAGGATAAAACACCGGAGGGACAGCTCATCCACCCAGTGTCAATACCCCAGGGCCTGTGCTACAGTTCTGCTACTGTTGTTAACTAAATAAAAACAGTCTGTTTATATCAGACCTAAACCTAGAAATAAACCATACAGAGTAAAGCAGCCGGCACGTCTTCTCCAATCAACTCCGAAGTAGCTTATGAGGTTATTAACCCTTAACTCAGTTTGACTCAAAATAGTGTGTGCTGTACACAGGTCGATTATCGATCAGTTGTTCGATTAATGAAAACAGTTGACAACTATTCTCCTCATCAATTAACTGATCGTTATTTCAGTCTTACTGAGTAATAAATAATAATAATAATAATTCAACTTTGATGAATGAGCCTTTACCAGATATTTTAATTATAGTTTCCAGGAATAATATAGGGGTTATTCAGTTGCTCAACCCCCTGTTCTAGCACCGAAGTTCACGGCAATTGCAAACAATGGTCAAGAATCACCATGGCTGGAACTACCGTGAACAAGGGCTCATTGCAGAAGCAAAAATAAACAATGCCAGGTGAAGTAGTTGGAAACAAAGGCGAGCAATGCATAAAACAGAATCACTGATACACCCCCCCCCCCACCCCAAAGAAGAGTAACTGCGACGTTCTTTCGTGGTTTGCAACACCGGTGAATATACGTAGATGATCTCCATTGAACTCCGATAGAAACAATGATGAAAACGGTAAAAACAATGCTGGACAACTTCAACTGAAGCACTGGTGGAAACGAAGGTGTGACATTTACGTCAAATAACATTGACAGAAACAATGGTGGAAACCCCACGCGAGACCACTACAGCAAAAGCTACGGTTGAAAGAACTTAGAAAAGAACCAAGAACTATGGTGGAAACTCCATCAATAAAAAGGACTCCCCATAGTTGAACCACAGTAGTTCTCATACATTAATTCACCATTATTTCCATATAACGGCTGTTGGTAAATAACCCTTCTGTTTTTTCTCGAGCCTTTCTGTGAGGTCGAGGGATATGCTTTGTGAGTAAATGCAGTCGCTCGGATGACCTGTGACTACGATTTAAGAACAAGCTGTGGAAAATGATGAAGACCTGGCCTTCACAAAGCTATTATTTTTATCTACGTGAGCGAGACATCAGACCCATTTCCATCGTGTGGGAGTGAGCTGTTTTATCTCTGGCACGGCGAGTCAACGTCGGGCGACCCGGTTGGGAAATGTGTTTACATCAAAAGGAGAGCAACGGAGTGACGTTCAAAAGGAAAACTGATTCATTAACTATGAGTATAATGGAAAAATGGCAAAGAAAACCCCAAAAAAAACATGGCAGCAACTAAAGCAGATCTGTTCTGTGACGATAGGGAGTTTTTCAAAGAAAGGTAAATAATCACCACTTTTATTTATTTTTAGGACAGGGTTCGGTTTGTAAACTCCTACAAGGAAGATTCTAGACACCGAACAAATTCAACATGACTAAACAGGGTTCCAGAGGGGAGACTAACTGAACTCGGACCATGGTGGTATAAGAGAGCCTGGGAATTACATTTCCCGGCCTTTGTCCCAAAGGGTACTGTGAGGTTATGTACAGGGTTCCGCATGCATTCTTCTGAGAGCACCCCATCTCACATATTAAGGATTAGTAATGTTATTTTTAGACTTTTAGATTTTAACGTCTTTGAAAAGCTGGTGGTAACTGCAAATCGGAACATTCTGGCCGAAACGAAAAACACCAGCACGAAATAAAATACAGCACGGTATACACATTCTACACATACCCAAACAATAAAATTGTGAATTCGTGCATATTTTTTTTTATTGCTGCAGCATGTATACACAGATTTACTTTGACAGGCGAAAAAAACTTAAGTGAGTAAATTAAGGTAAATTGATGTCAATTAAGGTTCTTAATTCTGATTGGCTGAATCCCGCGAAAAAAAAACAGTCCGCACACTGATTTACATGCGCAACGTTACTGTGCGCGTATTACACGTCGTTTTTACGAACGTTATTTTTTGACGGATGAGAAATGCGTTCGGATCGGAATACCACGTTAAGTTTCACTCGATGACGATGCACGCAAAAAAAAATTGCACTGCGCGAACAAAATTGCACGAAGAATGTAATAGGGGCCTACATTAGAAAGTGATAAAGCGATGGCGATAAACCACAACTTCTAATCTTTAAATGCTTTGCAAAATACATTCTGCTTCTCCCTGGTGCCAAGACCAAGCCTCGGGAATTCACGTCACGATTATCTTTCCGAGAAAATTCTTTACATAGCGAGCTTTTGGCAGTAAGTCACGTGCTTGTGGTTCACAAAGAATTCCATAATAAAGTAATAATTCTGATTGCCGCCCCAGTTAAAATCTGCACAGACTTGTCTCCTTACATAAAGTCTAATTTATTTTCTGATGTCTTCAAAGCATTCAAGTACGAATGGTAACCTGGATGAGACTCTGTTCTTGGGCAGATAATGGCTGAACTCTCGATCTTTGGGATGTGTGCTAAAATGCTCAGTCCATTTTTGATGGAGAACTTCAAATCAATGCTCGAATGCTGGAGTTGACCAGGAGATGGAAGATGTTAGACTCCAAAGTAGAAAGAAGTTTGGATTCTCTGAAAAAACACTTGAACAAAAGAGGTTTGTTCTAGAAGTGACGGGCGTTACAGTTATAAAGATCAATGCATTGTCTAATGCCTTGATGAGATATTGAAAACCTCTACTAAGCTTCGAAAAATTGGTGGAGTGGAATTGCCCACCATGGCACGCGAAACACCTGGGCGAAAGTATAGGTTCCCAGCTAGCAAAGAAGGTTTAGAGAACGTCTACTTTACCTTTCTTGGCCTCCTGATCTGACACAAAACCAACTTCTTCTGGAAAGACCAGGTATGGAATTAAGGGAAGTAAGTATTTGGCCATCACCTTGGGGAGTAGCTTGATATCAGTTCATTTCTCTCTGTAATGGTTAGAAGTCAAACCGAGCAACAAGTCCTTGCCCTGCTTCGACAGCACCACAATGGTGGCAAACAGACTTTGGATGAAAGGAACCCCCTTCCCAGATAATATTAAGAGTCGATGCCAAATAAGGGGGAAGGATCTCAGAACATGCACAGTAGTAATGAGGAGACTGGCAGGTTCCAGACTTGTGTCGAGCTTGCTGGATTTCAAAGTCACCCCTAACACTTCTGCAGAAACTGAAAACTCTTGTGCTTCCATCTCAACTGGGTCAAGATGGTGGAATAAAAGGATAGGCAGTTGCATTTGGTAGAGGTATTTGCATGTGAAGGTTCAACCGTTCTCTCATTAAAGATTATGGTGAGAGTTTACACAAGGACTGATAAATGTAACATTAGTGAACTCAGGAGAGAGGGTGCCAGTTGGGGCGCAGATTTTTTTTGGGTATAATTCTTGACTCAAAACATGCATGGCATCCAGGCTAGGAATTTATCAGGGCTATTCTTGTGGTGAGGATCCTGACTATACCCTCCTGATGAGGCCAACAAGGCCGAAACGATCGTCGGGGGTTGCTGCACCTCTCGTGCAGGGATGACGTCCTTGGCAATCAGTACTGGCCTCCCTTTTTGGGTGAGAGGTGAGAGCAGACTGATTTGCATATGGAGCATTCATCCCTGTAATGGCACAATCAAGCTAAAACCTTGTGAGACCTGAGCGGACCCCACCGTAGAGCAGGCCACTAGTGCTGTTGCTCGTCCTCAGGACCCTCACAAACCCCTCTTTCTCTCACTGTAAGTGATAATGTCTACTTGTTTTAGCGTAGTGGTTCCTCTGTAGCAAAACCACAAAATAAATCACTTTTTAACATATCTAAAAAAAAGGGACGCAAATGGACAACTCCCGTCGCTCATAGTCTGGCAGAAAGTTGAAGAGGATCAATGAAGTTGTAGATCAGTCTTGAGGACTTCTCTACACATCACGAAGGCCATGGAATGGAAATTCAAATAGTATATTTTCAAAGGTGTAGTAAAAGCACACCACAAGTTTATCCAATGGCTTCGATTCAACCATTACGCCCAGACTTGTGGTGAATGCTAAAGATCGTATATAGCGGTGGTTTCTCTTGCGGTCTACAAATAACATGTTGCAGAAGAGGATGAGAGGCCATTTCCTTCTTGATTTTCAGAATGAAGTATGCTGGGAACCAGAACTCTTATAAATAATAACAGTATCGTTAGCAGACGACCGTGATTCTACAAGATGAAATCATCACATTGTAATAATAAAAAAAAAAATACTACAAAATATGTGAGCGGAACAAAAATAACACTTTATTGCTAAACAAAGAAAGCGTATTAAAAGGAGTTTAAAGAGAATGGAAAGACCTGTATACAGACTATGACCTGCTTAAATATACTATTGTAACACCCCCTCCCTGACGGTATTCCTGAGTGTGACTTGGGGTTAACGTTTTGTACTGAAAGCGGTATCCCCGAGCCACACTCTGGCTGGATACATACATGTCCTGCGCTCCCTCGCTGATCCCGCAGTCTCCTCCAGCCGCTCGCAACGTCACACTGCCTGGATCTCTTCTGCAAGGAGTGAACCAGGAAGTGTGACATTGCGATCGGCTGCAGTGTGACTGCGGGGACAGCGAGGGAGCGCATGACAGGTAAGTATCGGCCCGAGTGTGGCTCGGGGATACCGTGTTCAGTATTGAAAGTTAACCCCTGAGTCACACTCATACCGCTAGGGGGCCAGAATAAATAGGACCGATTCTGACATATAAAATATGTCAGAATCGGACCGCCAGGGAGGTTAAGGTTTAGTTTGTCCGGATTGTCCATTTCTATATTTCTGCCGAGCAGATTGTTCCAGTGCAGCAATGAATTGGACCGTAGGTTTAGTCTCCTTGAAAGTCAATTGAATGATTAGTCGGATGTATTAGTTACTATATACATTTCCATATGCTTTTGCATTCTTTAATGTTCTGAGCCCACCCAATTACCGTAGTTGGGCTGTAAGCATTAGGACAGGTGGTCCCACGTAGGAGTGTGTGAGTTGAGTAGGCAAACTTGGTGCTAACTTAACCAGAGCTGTTGTAAACTTAACTCCATAGACTATAATGGCTCTGGTAAGATTACAACAGCTCTGGTTAAGTCAGCAGCAGCTTTTGTAATACTGCCCTTTGTGTCTTGCATCGTCTTACTACATTGCAAGGACTTTGTAAAATGACTTGGTCACCCTGACACATAAAAGAAAACGGCTTTCTATTTATACCTATCCCAGGAAGACCGGAGAGAGATAAAACAAAGAATTCCATTTCTCCAAAGGGGGCTGTGATGGGGTGTATATAAGGTTCCCTGAGGAAAGGGTTAACTTGGCAGGGTTGATCAGCCCAGCAACACACACGCTTGATGTTGTGATTGCTGGGGCTTTAAAAAGGGACACGCCTATACAGGCACAGGAGGTTCATTTTGGTGCATCTCCCCTGAGACAGAGACAGCTCCAAAAGGGCTGTGATTTGAGGACACAATCATTTGTTATTGTTACGTTGATTGCTGGATAGCAGAGAGAGGTTTTCTTCTTCTAGGCTATAAGGAATAAAGGCTGCTTGATGAAACACTTACCCTGCTGTGGTGTTCACGTGACAAGGTCCACTCCATTACAGGAGCACACTAATCTGGCTTTAAAATGGCATGGAAATTGGGTTTTGATAGGATAATGAGTGCTTTTCATTGTATTACAATGCAAAATATACAGGGTTATTCAGAGATCGTGAAAAGCAGGAGAATGACCGAAGAATGAAAAATTCTAGGTCAAAATAGCCAAACCAGAAAAATTCTCCCTTTCATCTCACTTTCCAAATCGGCTATTTTGACCTAGAATTTTTCATTCTCCAGTCATTCTCCTGCTTTTCACCTCTCTGAATAACCCTGTTAGTTAATTTTAGTATGGAACTAATTAAAAACGGACACATAAATCAAGACAGTCAACTGTATTTATAAAATATGAAAGAAAGGGGGGTTTGTGAGGGTCTTGAACGAGCAACAGCACTAGTGGCCTGCTCTACGGTGGGTGCCCGCTCAGGTCTCACGAGGTTTTAGCTTGCACCGAAGAGCAGGCTACTAGTGCTGCTGTTCGTCCTCAGGACCCTCACAAACCCCCCTTCCCTCACTATAAGTTTACAGTGTCATCCAGACGTGGACCCCTTGTTTGATGTGCCTAGAGATGTGTCAGCTATATCCTCCTGACGAGGCCTAACAAGGCCGAAACGATCGTCGGGGGTTGAGGCACCTCTTGTGCAGGGATGAAGTCCTTGGCTGTCAGTACTGGCCTCCCTTTCTGGGTGAGATCAGACTGATTTGCATATGGAGCATTCATCCCTGTAATGGCACATACAAGCTAAAACCTTGTGAGACATTAGCGGGCCCCACCGCAGAGCAGGCCACTAGTGCCGTTGTTCGTCCTCAGGACCCTCACAAACCCCACTTTCCCTCATTTATAAAATATGGCCTACAAATTCCACTTCCATCAGCTCATTATACTTTCATAATATTTTTTCAGTGTTCAGTAGATGATGTGACATTATGTAACCAGGCCATTAGCATGGCAGTATAAAGGTTACTTTAAAGAGATTCTATGGAGTTAAAAACCAGACAGAGGAAGAAATGGAGTAGTTAAACCTTAATTCCTCCTGGCCCCTCCCATTCTAACCCCTTCGTTTCCTTACAAAACTTACCTTTATCCAGGTGGCAGCAGCATGTCACATGACCATAGCAAGTTTGGGCAAAACAGCCAATCCAGTAGAAAGCACCGTGAGCCATTGGTGGGACTTACACCTCCCAAAGGTCCAGAATCTCTGGAACCTGCGCTCAGATTCCAGGAGTGACTACACCCTTGAGCCTGGAGGGTTGAATCAGCCCTCCAAGCTCCCTTCTCTTCCCCCTCAGAGAAGAGAGAGGGAGCAAGGGCTTCGAGTGTTCACACTGCATATAGTTTCCCTTTAAGTCAGTGTTTCCCAAACCTGTCCTCGGGACCCTCAACCAGGCCAGATTTTGAGGATCACCTTGGGGAAATACAGACTGAATCCTGAAATCACTGAGCAGCAAATCATATCCCCTGTGCTGTGCTTCACATATCTGACAAACCTGGCGAGGCGGAGGGTCCTGAGGACAGGTTTGGGGAACACTGCTTTAAGTAAATATAAAACCAATTCACTGTAATTTAGTAAAATGGCAATATTAAAGTAAATTCACATGATTTAATATGTAGTTAAATACCCATCATATATTTCTATCATTTTCCCCCAAATAACGGCCCCTATTACACGATTCGCTCAGCGCATTTGCGCGAGGACAAAACCATTTGCGCGGAACATCGTAGTACGACGTTCGCGCAAACGATGCGCGTAATAGTCTACCGCGATTGACCCTGCGCGAACCCAGCACGAGCGCAAGTTCGTGCGCGCATCCTATACTTAACATTGTGAGCCCAAATGCGTTCGTGCGGATGGTATTACAATCTTCGCGCAAAGTCGTACGAGCGACATTCGCGCAAATTTTCGGAACGTCTTTGAAAACTTGGTGTTAACTGCAAATATGATCGTTGTGGCCGAAACGAAATAACTCAGCAATAAAAATAAAAAAAAATACAGCGCAGTACAGTTACACATTCTACACATACCCAGACATAAAAAATTAATAATTTGTCAAAAATAAATTTTTGCTGCAGCACATATACGCAGATTGATTTTGACAGGCGCAATAACCTAACTTTAGAAAATGGTGGTTCTTAATTCTGGTTGCCCACCGATTCCTGCGCACGAATTTGCGCACGAAAACACATGAAGGCTGACAAAATGCGCTCGGATCGGAATACTGCGTTAATTTTTGCGTGATAACGTTTTTTGCGTACGCAAAAAAAAAAAGCGCTGCAAAAAGTGGATTTGCCTGAAGCGCGTATTAGGGGCAATCAATGGTTAAACATTTGATTAAAGAAAGAAAGAAAAAATCCACAAACGCTGAACACAATTATCCTTTCAGCTTGCGCTATTTTCAGTAAGGGTGACTTACGGTACATTTCCCTTCAGAGTCGAGTGGTGCAGAAGATTGAATCCTTGATTATTCTGTACAGTGAAATCTATATTGGGAACCTCCGTGAGAATTTCAACGATGCTTCTGTAATCTAAATTGATGGCGCAGTGTAAAGGAGTGTCTCCGTGCGAGTCCTATGATCAGAGATACATGATAACCACTTTCAGTAATGATAGAGATATATATATATTCATACATACAAACGCACATACATATACGATGCTTGTGGAAACACAGCGTGTATCTTCTCACCTGGATGTTGATGGTGCTGTTTGGAACACAGAGAACCTGAACCACCTCGGTGAACCCCTTATTGACGGCTATGTAAAGGGCAGTGAATTTGGCGTTGTTCAGAAGTTCGGTGTTGGCGCCTTTTGCCAGGAGCACTCGGATTACTGCAGCTTGGTTGCTGGATAGAAAAAAAATACAACCCAAATATTATTTACATACGTGGGACGAAAACCAGTTGTAAAATGGATATAAACTTTGGATCCGACCACACATTTTCCAGTATGTATATCTGGTATATATAGCTTAGTGTAGAATAATCCAGTTTGCTCCCCAAAATACAACAGTTAAAGGGATACTCTAGGCAACATGAGCACCTAAGCTTTTTAGGTGGTCATGATGCCCTGAGTATGCCGCCCTCTGTCCCCCCTCCCTCCGCTCGGCCGATCGGCTAAAACAGCTGAGAGACGCGGAGGACTTTACTCCGCCCTCCCAGCTGTCAGTCAGCAGAGCGGGATTCATATTTCCCGCTTCTGCCGACTATTGCCGAGTAGGAGACGTCATCGCGCTTTCAGCGAGATGACGTCTCCAATTCGCCGCAGTAGCTGGTGGGAGCGAGCCGCCAGCATAGTCTGCGGCTGCGATTAGTGTTGCGCGCATCCTCTTGAGCGTAACACTAATCAAAGAAGAGGAAGCCTGCTGATTGGCTGGCTTACGTGAGAGGCGCGCATGCGCGCTTCTCACGTAAACCATTAGCCAGGTTCAAGCTGTAACAGGACGGGAGCAGAAGAGGAGGGAGGGGAGTATTTAAAAAAAAAAAGCCGCCGTTGGAAACAAGTGGTTTTTAGGGCAAGTATTACATTAAAAAAATATATATATACACTGAATAACTAGGTAGGGAATAGGTATATTTTAATTTAAAAAGGGGGGGGGGATATTTTTGGCCTAGAGTGTTCCTTTAAATCACTCCCCAAGGGAACCTTTAATGACACGATGAAGTTCTGTTTTTCAATAAAGGAAGAAATAATTAATACTGAAAAACAGCTACACGTCTGGCAAACCAGAGACTTGCTTCACCCACTGATCCCATTTGCCACACTCCCTGCGTGAAGCAGTGGATTCTGGGTAGGATATGCAAATAAAAAACACAATTTCTGACCTTTTTTTATGCATCAAACGTCTGCTTTAGCGCGGACACCCTCAATAACCATTTCGCCAGGGTCAGACTAACCTCATGCGTCTTTGCAATTGGTCTTACTCGCCGCACCGATCATCATTTGGCTAGTGGGCATAGACGCGTGCAGCTCGTATATTAAATGGCAATTAATAAATGTGCAATCATTGTGCACCAACAGTAAGTAATTGCAAAATATCTATGTTCCTGCTCCTTATAAACCACATAAACATTCAAAAAGTCTAAATGAAGACCTAAAGCAGGGGTCAGCAACCTTGGCCCCTCCAGATGTTTTAGAACTACATCTCCCATGATGCTCAGCTAACCCAATGAATGGTTGAGCATCAAGGGTAATGTAGTTTCAAAACCTCAGGAGGGCCGAGGATGCTGGTCCCTGGCCTAAAGAGTGGACAAAGAGGACCTATATCTCCAACGGACACTCCCTCTTCCCACGGCTTTTGTAGTGGGATAAAAAGATCAAAGAAAAAAATGTATTTCAATTACTTGCACAACGCCAACAGTTTCCGTAGCGCTGTACAACGGGTGGGACAAAACAACCAAGTATACAGGGAATTTATTATGTGTGGGATGCATGGGGACGGTGTGGGATGCACGGGGACTGTGTGGGATGCACGGGGACTGTGTGGGATGCACGGGGACGGTGTGGGATGCACGGGGACGGTGTGGGATGCACGGGGACGGTGTGGGATGCACGGGGACGGTGTGGGATGCACGGGGACTGTGTGGGATGCACGGGGACTGTGTGGGATGCACGGGGACAGTGTGGGATGCACTGGGATGTTGTGGGATGCACGGGGACTGTGTGGGATGCACGGGGACTGTGTGGGAAGCACGGGGACTGTGTGGGATGCACGGGGACTGTGTGAAAAGGTGGAAAACGAAAGGTGCAATGGGGGGGATTGTGGAGTGAGTAGATAAACACATTACTTCAGAACGGACAAAAGGTTTGGAGGATAACGGACGGACGATATTGAGCAGGTCTGTCTAGGATTTGTAAACATTTACGTAACAAATTAAATCATCATAGCAAAAATGATACACTCGCCCGATTCTCACCCATAAGCAGCATAATGCAGAGCGGTGTCCCCTTCATCATCCTTCAGGTCAATGTTTGCGTTGGCTTGAAGCAAGATCTTGACCACTTCTATGTATCCCAAGTGGGACGCCACCTGCAGAGCGGTCTTGCCCTGATTTCTTACATCCACCTACCCAAAAGTAACAGAAAAAGAAAGGCTGAAATAACATCGAGGTCACAGTACGTACGTCGAGTCAGGCATGGCCCTCCATTGCACTCCTTGGATGTGTCATATTTTTATTTTTTGTCACAATCTGAAACTTGACAGACGACCGTTCGCCCGGTTTTGGGATCTGCTGAGAATCAGTTGCAGAGTGCCTCTGCTATTAATTATGCAGCCTTTTTTCCTTCTTACATTTGATATAAATGACAGTGTAACACTCAAGGCTTTTACTTGAGAGGTTAATTCTTATTACACAAGACTGACTGCGAGATGTTGAGCAGCCGTGGTTCTGGTTAGCATAATTTCACGGTGAGGATTTCTGCTGGATACGAGCCAGCGTCTGCCGAACGAGCACAGAACGATCAGTCTCTAGGAAGTACGTTACAGGGTAATGTGTCAATTTTTTTTTTTATTGTTGGACTTTGCTGCTCTGTCCATCTTTTTCCACAGATTTAACCAATTCAAGACCATATGAAAACAGGTTTTAAAACGTCAAGGGTGGGATTATGGCACAAGGGCGGGTACCTTGTCGGGATGTTTCTGGAGCATCTCTTTCACTCTGGCTGAATTGCCGTGGGCTGCTTCAATAACCAAGGAGCTGGGGCTTTCACAATCCGTCTTCTGAGCGAGCAACTTCTCAAAAATGGAAACCAGTGTACCTGCCAATGGAAAGAAGCATTTGTTTTGTTGACAGGCCATTTCCTTCAACATCCATCCAGTCGTAGCCCTTATTTTGGTCATTCAATGCAGTCATTTCATAGTCATCGAGTAGAAGGCAAGGACCGGTCACATAAAGCTGTGCATGGAAAGAACTGTTTAATAGGAGCAGAAGCAACACTTTGGTCCTTGGCAAAGGCCTTTTCTCAAGCAACAACTTGTTGCCGTGCACAGGACATTGCTGCTCTTGGACTTTTTGCTATGCTCAGGACGTTCCTGCTCTAGAACTTGTTGCTGTGCCTAGAACATTGTTACTCCCTTGTATGACCATTCCTCGCCTACTTGTATCCACTCCTGGGCTGGTGACCTCAGCTGTTGGAACCCTGGCTTTGTATCAATATAGTTTCGCTCATCCTGCTGACTTTTCTATTCACGCATCAGTCATGTTCAAAAATGAAGCTTCCCATCTCCTCGACCACTCCATAATCTATGCAGATCCTATCCAGGGTTGTGACTACCACTTACCATTTTAATACAATAGAAAAGATTCATATTCAGAACCTATTTTTGATTCATCAAAACAAAAATAAATAAATTAACCACTTAATGGAGCAACTCTCAAAGCCGAGCTCCTTCCCTGGCCAGGAAATGACCGAGGCACTCCGCCAGTTACCGCTCTCCAATAGCCTCGTCGTAAAGGAGTGTAACGGAGCATGATTACATGTACGCTGTAAAACATTTACACACGCAGTTATTTCTAGTGTGATGTAAAGGTCAAAGCAACCCCACCATCACCCCCGACGCGTTTTATGCTTTATAAATCACTTTTTGTTTGCATAATCAATTATGTGCATTTCCATACCCCACATCACTAGCAGAGGTTCTAGAATAGCAGCAAATAACAGTCTCAGGTTCTGACACAACAGACTAGAACAGTGGTTCCCATCCGCGGTTCTCAAGTACCTCTAACAGGCCAGGTTTGCCTTGGGGAAATGCAGACTGAATCCTGCAATCACTGAGCAGCAAATCATATCACCTGTGCGGTGCTTCAGATATCTGGAAAACCTGACTTGCTGGGGGTACTTGAGGACCGCAGTTGGGAACCACTGGTCTAGAACATAAAAGCTTGGGTTCAGATCTGAGACACTATCTTCTCCAGAAGCACATGGCTAGGTAGCCTCAACTTGCCGGATATTCCCAAACATCTGTAGCAGTGGTTTCATACTGTAAAGCTCATCCGGCTCATCACGAGTTTCAGCATTAATTACCAAGATTTCATGAGCATGGTCGTAGGTACTGGGGGTGTCTGGGGGATGATGGTATAACCCCCTCCAGTAATTATCAAAGAAATATGCAGTGTGTGCCTGAGATTAAACTCTGTCCATATAACAAACTTCAAAGAGTTTAGGTTTTAGTTTATTATCCTAAAAGTACTTAATTGCCCAATTTAAATCCCCCCCCAGGGTAACTGTAGTAAAATAGACTGCGCTTTCTGATGTGCAAGAGTTTAATGGCATTATGCCTTTGCA
>CM019073.1:22916052-23040181 GCA_009667805.1 Leptobrachium leishanense
ACATAATCTGGCATTTCCAATGATACCTCATATGTCTCTCTAGCCCTTAGGGCTCCAGAGATATCTAAATGATAGTAAATTGTAAAAATATATATATATTATATATATTTTTTTTTACAGAACACAGTGACCCCTTGTGGCAGGCGAGTGTAGCCACATGCCTACTCTGCCTAGTTATAAATCCGGCCCTGCATTCAATACACACCATCCACACGCTGGTGCTCTCCTGAACAACGCCACTATGCCCCAGACATAGGCACTCCAGGTGTATTATGCACAGATCTTTATCTGGGAAGGAGATAAAACCAAGGCGACATTTTGGCCCATAAGGACTTAAATCTGAATCAAACATTGCTCCATGTTAGAATTGTGTCCCTCAATTAATAAACTCTCCCAAATTAGGGCTCGATTTAATGGCTGCTTGCGGCTCATATTTGTGATGAAATAGCGCCCAATTTAGTTGGAAAGTTCGTCCACAGTCGAATTCCAAAAAATGTCTGATAATTAAAAATATCGGACTAGTAAAAAGCCCAAAAAGCAGTGCGAAAATTACTGTGTATGGAGGCACTTTCCAGATTTCACGGTCTTATTGTAAATCCCAGACTCTCACGTTTTAAAATGAAACCCTGGACATGTGCAATAAAATCTAACTAAAGGGGTTATTCAGGGAGCACCGTAATGTCGCCGACATTTCGGTTCTCTCTCGTTCCCTGCACTTCGGGGAATCAAAGTTCACCACCCTGCAGTGAATTCAGCATTCACCATAGGGTCCCTGGAGTGCAGGGAAAGCCTGCCGCAAGCTCGCCGAACACCTGTCGAAAACCCAACGAAAACCTGCTGGAACTACCCACAAAAAACACGCCGAAAAAGTTGTAAAAAAGCCGCCGATCACATTTTTAAGATAATATATAAATGTCTCCCCCTTTCCTGCTTACCTTTTTTGCAGGGAGAGGGCTGAATCCCTGGTGGTCTAGTGGCAGAATGGAGGGATGGGGGTTCAGTTTTGGGGACTTGTAAGATGTAGTAATTTCTGTGGACGCACACCCTAGAGCCATAAATTGTATTTGAGGTTCTCACAATTACAATATATATAATATCTAGCTCTCACGGTCAAGTTGACATGAGCCCTTCACAAATCCCTAATAATGTCCATGATCTAGGAATCCAGGATCGACAATCTAATTTTAATCACTGACTATCCATTTTCACTTATTCTGAACATTTTCATCTTAGGCTGGCGTCAGACGAGCGTATTTGAAGAGCGGAAGGAACGTCCGTGAGAGTGAACGTTCCTTCCACTCGACGCCCGTCTGGCCACCTCGCTGAGTGCACTTAGTGTGCTCAGCGCTGCAAGGCTCGATCCTCCTATGTAGGACATCGCTTTACAGCTCCGTCAACGCGCGTCCTAGCGCTTTGACGGAGAGGGCTGCAGCATGGCAATTCGTGCACATACAACAGCCTGTGGCTGGCCGCGTCGCAGCGTCTCCATGCTGCGACAGATGCCAGAAGAAACGTCAGTACGGGCGTACGATTTATAAATATTATGCTATGTTCTGTGTTTAATTACTCCCTTACGTTCCTCTGCAAAAACTAATAAAGAAGTCATTAATAAACACATATTACAACTCGTCATGTTTCAACAATTATGGGGCGTTTCAGTGAGCGCTCTGAACCTGGCTCTGCATGATGGGATTTGTAGTGAAACTGATCACCATCCCTTCAGGATTTGCATAACTCTATAATAATGCTTTCAGCGTTACCATAAAATGTCCAGGCACAATTCATTTAAACGCCTCCTGAACTTATATTACCCTTGTTACTGGATTATATGAATATACTGTGTTTTATCAATAAAAATAAATATCGTAAATGTTATGTATAATAATTTCTGGCGTTCATTCATTAGCCTACAATTCATTAGCTCAGCTCACATCATCTTTCAACATTATTCTGTGCGTGTTAGAATTTAGTATCAATGGGGTCTTGGTGGTATTTTTATGGAACGCAATATTTTTTTTTAATCAGAATTTTAAATCTCTAGAAAGTAACAGATGTTATTCCTATAGCAAACGCCTCGGATCTCTCCCTGCCTGTAGCAAAACAACAATGTTACAATAAAAAAGAAAAGAAAAGTGTAAAAAGGAATTAAGTTGCTTTTCCGTGCTCCTGTGCCGCCATACAGGGTAACAGCAATGAGATGTTACTTTGTGTCCTTATTTAATGTAACGTGTATATGTGATTTTGGGTGGGAAGGGATTAAATATATTATTTATTTATCGCATTGTATAGTTAATCCATTGAAAACAGGACAAACACTGATAATTTTTTATTGACTTCTATAAATTATTGTTTGACAGACACTGGGGGGAGGGGATCTCTCCTGAAATGTCTCTGAAGGCCTAAGAATGACTGATTTTCTAGGAGCTTTATTCAGTGATTGTACATTGTAGCTGCTTCCGGCTGTACTGACCCCTTTGTATTACCGGTATTTATACAGCTCCACTGATAAATAAAAAACACTGCAGTAAGGACATGATCATGTTTCCTAGTAAATGCTCCCCAGATTGGTATTTGCCAGCCCTCTTATGACATCATCAGGTCATAGAACCTGGCAGCAATGCACTGTTACATCACAAACATGTCATTGTGACATCACTCATGAAGCAGGTCATCCCAGAGTGTCAGTGTCCACACAGTCATTTTTCTGCGATTGGTCAAAGGTACTAGGTGCTCTTTTGATTTGAAGAAAAAGCGATGGAGAGAATTCTCAGGTTACCATCTATTTCCGGGTTTTTGGTGATATTTGCGCTGATCTTCTTGATGCCTCGGCGATGCGGAAGCTGTTACTCCTGCTTCACTACGCCTGAGGACAGAGCGGATCTGTGCAAATTTGTTTCCGAAACCCTGAAGTTGCACTACGGGTTTAACCCGGGATTATGCCAGCAGTTCCTGCAACTACGCTTCCAGGCTCTTAACGAGCTGGAGATATGTAAGTTGCCTCTTTATCTCTTGGTTTTCCTTCAATCTGACATGCAGTCACTACATCTGAGGGGGGGGGGGGACGAAACACAGAGGGGGAAATATGGAATGAAAATCTATTAAACGCTTGACGTTTGTGGTTTTACAATAAATATGTCCAAATGGAAGTTTTATTAAATATTTTTTGTCATTGTAGCCTATGGACAGAAACGTCACATCAGTGGTCTCCTGCGAGGTGTCACCCAACGGATCAAGAATCTGAAATCTGATGGTAAATTACCGGGAGCCTGGCGCCCATATACACAATCTGATCCACTTAGTCAATGGTGCCTGTGTATTATTATTCATTTATTTGTATTGCACCAACATATTCCACATTGTGGTAGAAAAGTTATGATAATTAAAGGTAAGATGAATAAACCGTGAGATAGAGGGGGACCTGCTCCCTAAGAGCTTACATTCTATCAATGTCATTGCTTTATAAATATTGACATAGGGACTTTCATGTTCCTCCATAAAGCTACTTTGGAATTTATAGCTGGCTTTACAATCCATGCTAATCACTATATAAAATACAATAAATACACAGGATAGTAAAATGCGTTGGCACAATCTATTGAAGCCGTCCAGAAATTCCTATTCCTTATGGCAAATAATAGCAATATATTGGTTTTTATGCGGTTTGTGTCTCGAGCAGTACATTACAGGAATGATGTAGTTTACGTGTTGTAATACAGGATGCATTCTGTGCTCTTATAACAATGTATCTTCTTGATGCTTTAACTTGTAATATATCACTTTTCTTCTGTAGATTTCGGTGCGGCCTTGGAGAAGGAAGTTGATTCCGTTATTGCCGAAGTTAAAGACATTGTAGCAAGTAAGTGTCTTATTAATAAGGAAGCTGGTGAAGCCTTCGGGTTGCATTTTATAATTTATCCTGGGTCGGGTGATGTTTTATATTTCATCTAGGTTGTAAATTCCCACGGGAATAGGGCCCTCACATCCACCTGTATCGGTTGGCAGGAATACTGACCTGCCTCCTTCATGTATTGTAGAATTATCCTGTTTTTACCCATTGCACCTTTGTACAGCGCTGTGGAATGTGTTGGCGCTTAATAAATAATAAAGAGCTGCAGATATATTCTATGGAAGAGACAGGATGAGTCACAATGCTACAAAAATCTCCAGAAATTACAGCAATCCTTTTAATTATGTTTCCTTTCTTCAATCAGGAAATCCTCCGAAGAAATGCAAAGCGCCCTGCGGTGAGTACACCCATCCACTGGGATTCACGTTTCTAAATGCTTTCACTTCATATCATTATATTAGAGATGTCCCGATTCGATCCCTAGGATTGGGATTGTCAGGCAGTGAGATTCTCAGCCAGTCCCTTTCAATAGGGAGCCTCCGATCTGGTGATGGGAGCTTACATTAATGAATTGGAACTCGGCCCAATATTTTAAACCCATCTGTGGTGAACACAGTAACGAGGAAGCCCCCAATATTCATCTTCTTTAAGCCCATTCCACACTTCAGATTATAAGAATAAGGAGGAATTGGACTAAATATGGGAATGTCTAGTGGATTCAAGCCATGAAA
The DNA here is from genome assembly GCA_009667805.1 of Leptobrachium leishanense. Classification (NCBI taxonomy): domain Eukaryota; kingdom Metazoa; phylum Chordata; class Amphibia; order Anura; family Megophryidae; genus Leptobrachium; species Leptobrachium leishanense. The sequence goes on from CM019073.1 coordinate 22,920,631, forward strand.
ACACTCAGACACTCTTAATTTGGCATCGGACACGGAATGGTTAGATGTGAGTCCAACCGTTGAAAACATCCAATTTCTACCAGGTCTCGATTAGGAGATCAAGGAATGGAGATAATAGTCGATTTTTAATCCCACCTATGTTCCCTCTATATAGTGTCGCATTCCCCTACACCTTGTATCTACAGAGCATTCTATAGATCAATCCCACCAGTGAATGGTTAATAGGATTGGTGAATCCGTGATGGATTTATGTATCACATGCATCTGATCTCATTCCAATACTGTCTCTTACATTCAGGTTTCCAGAAGGAGGCGCGCATGTTCAAATGCAACACGTGCGTAGAGGAGGATTGCGATTTACCTGTGGATTGCCCACGTATGTTCTTTATTTCTATACTAGCTGTTAAGCTTGCCCGGAGGGCAGTCTATTGTTCTTGCTGCCAGCTCAGAATCCATGTCCACATATTTGCTTTTCAATGTGCTATCTGAGAGTATCTCCATATATAAATGCGTTTGTAACGCGTCCATCGCCGTCCCGTACGCAACGGGAGGGCCAAGTGAGCAGCTGTGATGGGTGCGCGCGCAGCTCACAGTGCATTACTAAGGCATTTATATATTAGAGCAGGCTCCTCTTCTCGTAGATTGTAAACTCATGGGAGCGAACTCCTCTTTTCCCTCTTAAATTGTAAGCTCACAGGAGCAGGCTCCTCGTTTCTCTCTTAGATTGTAAGCTCATGGGAACAGGCCCCCTTAGATTAGAACAGGGCACCCTAAGCTCGTAGGAACATGACCCTTTACTCCGTGGCCAAGACAAGATTGGAATTGGGAGTGCCCACGGTGGAAGTGTCCAGCTGGGTGGTAGAGTTACCTCGAAAATAAAAGGGGTGCAGCCGGCAGGGGCCCACAGGAAAGCGGGCTGTCAGTAGGGGCCCACAGGAAGGCGGGCTGTCAGCGAGGGCCATACAGCAGAAGGTAGCAGTAGTCGCCTCGGACTCTCACCTCAGTGTCCCAGCGCGTGCAACTGGCTGTGCTGGATGCGCGCGCATCCTACTTTGCTGGATGCGCGCATATTAAGTGCGGCGACGGACAGAACGGTTTTATATAGAGATATAAGCTAGTCTGGCGGTAATAATACATGTATTAGAGTGAAAGTGGCGCTGGATGACAGGATGAAGTTATATTGTCTGTTTACTAATGTACAAATAAAAGGAAATTTAATAATACTGAGGTTATGGGTTATGTTAAACACAAAGAAGTAGAGATTTAAAAGTTAGAGGTTGGGGGATATTAGCGCAGTAATAGAGAGATTTACGTGTCTAGGTAAAGAGCACTCACACTCATCAGAGCCAAGTTCAACTCAGCTGCAACATCAGTGATATGTTACATTATAAAGTTACAGTAAATCAGTCTTAATGTATATATGGATACATAAGAATTATTCACGGTGTCTGTGAAAGAGCAGCTCTTAGAGCATTAACTTTCTACTTATATTTAATATATTAAAATTAAAATTTTGAATTATGCATTTTATTAAAAATTCTTTCAAGTGATCAGTAATATTCACACGTCCGATCCGATACGTAAAAACTAACGTCGTCGATCAGGACTGTTTATATCATCCTCGGCTTTTACGTGAATGTGTAAAATTTGCACTTTCTCTTCTACCCACAGTCGTTAACATCAACGCTAAGAGTGGAGAGCTGGCCATCATTAATTGCAAGATGCCATTCAAGATCCCAGAAGACATATCGGTTGTCTGGAAATTTGCATCGAAGGTAAGCGGAGTTTTACTCCATACTCTATACAGCCGCGGTAGGGGGGGGGGGGATGCGTACTGAATTGTGTCCTTAAACAGATACAGCAAACTTAACAAAGCTCTTTTTATTGCCTGCAGATCCGCACCAGAGACATCTCGTCCTTTAAAGACATTCATCATGGTGACGACCTCTACGCTGCAATAAGTCCGGCACGAGTCCACCATACAGGTACATATGCCTGTGTCATTAAAGACGTGGATGAGGACATCATAGGCGAAGGATTTTATTTCCTGAATGGTAAGATTTGGGGGTTATCTCTGTCCTTGATGTTAGATTTTAGCTGTTTCAGCATTTTCTGTTCCTATGGGGGAGTAACACCATACAAAAGCTTCTGCCACTTGACATCTTTAGGCAAAAAATTGTTCAGATTCCCCCGAAACATTTATGGCACCGAATCCGTTTTAAGCATAAAAACATCACAAATCTTAAAAGAACTTACACTTAAAAAAAACTAACAATCTCAGCGTCTGCTTGATATCGCAGGTCAAAGTAATAAATGCGCTAAACAGTCATTTCTGTCATTTCTAAGCTCTTCAGTTTTGGGGATTTCTTAAGGTATAAAATTATTTGTATTTTAAAGAAATGTAAAATAATCTTTTATTTGTCTTGTTATTTATTTCAGTCACCAAGGAGAGGTATAAATATGAAAAACAGATGGTGGATTTGTTTGACCTGACAGTATACTCCAATATAACCCTAGAGAAGGTTCCAGAAGAACCTGTGACAACGAAACCAAAAATCTCTAGGAAAGTGGTGATCACCCTCTCCCTCGGATGTGGCATGATGTTTCTGTTGGTCGTCTTATTGCTGGGGTAAGAAAGCTACTTTCTGCTTGTTAGTTATGTCGTGTGATGTGTTTGTAGATGGGAACATTCCTGCTTTGGGGTGAGGGTAATTAAAAGCTTTCCCTTTATCCTGCATGGGAGCAAATTTGAAAAAATTCCACCCCCTACAGAGAAGGGAATGCCTCAACTTCATCAGCCGGATCCCTTCCGGGATGTCTTCCCGTTTATATCGAGTCACTATCTTACGATCCATTACAGAAGGATTATGGGGTCAAAGAGGACAGGAAGGGGTACAGGAGAATTATCATTTTTTTCATGAGGTTGAGGGTCACAGTGACCATTACCCTCTCCTCCAAGGGGTAAATATAATGTTAGTGGAAGAGAAAAGTTATTGTGAGACATCGCGCCCCTCACGCACTGCGCAGCAAACACATCAGAATTATCTTAACGAGTCATAAATCATAGAAATAAAATTAACCCTTTTAAGAAGTTTATAGTTTGTCACAGAATAATGGCGAGCAGCGCTGTGCATTGTATGATTAATATATATTGTGTATATTGTCGCTCAACTGTAAAGTTGTTTATAAATGGGAATATGATTGTGCGTTCAATATGAGTGCGCAGATCTAATAACTTGCTGTACGGATTCATGAATGTTCATACAGCGGGAAGATTTCCATTCTAAAACAATGTCTCTTTCTCTTGCAGATTGTTTTGTCATTGCTGTTGTCGTCCTGAGAAAGACGAGTCCATGGTGTAAGACGTTTGTGATGGATCCAACTGCACAAAAGAATGACAGAATATCAAGGGTTAATGGCTGCCCGATCCCAGGAGAAATCTGAAGCCATTCTGGAGTCAAGAAGGAATTTTTTCCCAGTATGTTGTATATTGGCCAGCGCTTCATACTGGGTTTTTTTGCCTTCTCGATATTGTGTCACAATCCACCTTAAAATAAAACAATCTGTTGGTCACCACTATCCGCTGAGAATGTGTTTTAAATGTATTAAGACGTGTTATATTACTTATTTAACTATTACAAGTTATTTTCATTTAAGTCTAAAGGAAACACAGTATTTAGTGTATGTATCGGAAAGAAAACTCACGACGGAGAAGATCTTTGGTGTGATCATCTCTCGAGACAGACGGGTACACAATCAATTGGCATAAATTTACGTATAGATACAGTGTGCTCCACCTCAGGAAAATGTTTAGTTACTGGAAGACAATTAGGGTTATTCAAAGAGAGCTGAATTGGCTACAGATATTGGCGAATTAATAGCGAAATACGGCGATCTTCAGCGGCCTCGAAATCCTCCATAGAGAAGTAATGGTTAACCTATTCAGAGAGCACCAAACAGCACCGAAATGTCAGTAAAATGCACTGATTTTCAGTGGTTTCATTCGACACATTTAAACAGGCTAATCCCATAGGTTTCAATGAAAAAACAAATTCCGGCTTTATTTATTTGTAGAAAAAGTTTATTTTATTTTTTTGGGGATTTTTTAACTATTTTTCAGAATTGTTTGGGTGAAGGTTTCGTCTAGGACACTGTAATCTGAAGTGCCCCCTACCCACGCAATAAATGCACAAACCCTCCTGCATTGTAAAACTCATAATCCTTCTGTAAAAACCAAGACCAGTGACTCATTAGTCCAGTGAACATCAGACGCCAATGTCTTAAACTCAATAGCATAATCAGACACCCTTCTATTCAGTGATGTATTTTGGCCTAGGTCGACAAGGCCTAGGCCTAAGGAGGCACTTTTGAAAGGGTGGCAAAAAATGCTGCCCTGCCGCTCATTGAAACCCGCATCAGCTGGTTTTAAATCCCTCAGTTTTAAATCCCTTATCACCGAAGCATTGCGGCGCCGCCAAGCGAAGCATCCTCCACGTCGCGCCGCAGCGGTCCCATCACGTGAGCCCTGCGAGCTGGGAGGAAGTGATCATCAACGTCACTTCCTCCCAGCGCTCCAAGCTCAGAGGCAGGCACGGTTTGGGAGCCTGGAGGTCTGAGGCAGGTAGATTGCCCTCCCCTTCCACCGTAGTGAAGGCTGAGATATCGGGCCCAGACGTGTACCTCGCCGGGCTGATGGAGATATGCGTCACCTGTTGACTGTGCTGTGGTACGGGGACTTCCTGCAGAGATGCAGCAACCCTGGATGCAAACCGCAGCGATTGCTCTCAGGACTCAGCCGGCCCACAGGTTCACCGAATGGGGTGAGAAATTGAATGAAGTGAAAAGAAGGGTGTTAATTGAAATGAAAAGGGGGTAAATGAAATGAGATGGGGGGGTTAAATGAAATGAGAAGGGGGTTAAATGAAATGAGAAGAAGGGGGTACATGAAATGAGAAGAAGGGTGGGTAAATTAACTGAAAAGCAGGGGGAATGGATTTAAAAGGGGGTAAATGAAATTAAAAGTATTACAGTGCAAATTACTGAGAGTTAGATTGCTGTGCAGCTCTGTGATGCGCTCATACACACTGCACATTTCTGTGGATTTTAATTGCTGTGGAGCTCTGTGATATAGTAATGTGCACTGCGTATGAGCGTATCACAGAGCACCACAGAAATAAAACTTACACTCATACACACTGCACATTACTCTAAGTTTTATTTCTGTGGTGCTCTGTGATACGCTCATACACAGTGCACATTTCTGTGGGTTTTGTTGCTGTGGTGCTCGGATATGCTCATACACCTTGCACATTATTGTGCTTTCTATTGCTGTGCAGCTCTAATGCGCTCATACACAGTGCACATTTCTGTGGGTTTTATTGCTGTGGAGCTCTGTGGTACATTCATACACACTGCACATTATCGAGTTTTAATGCTGTGCAGCTCTGAACATTTCTGTGGGTTTTATTGTTCAACCAATTAGACCAACCCAAGTCATCCAATTAGAGCGGCTGTGATCCAGTATACTTGACATGCATGGCTGATCTTTGTAAAAATGATTGAATTTAAACATTTCATAAATTTTCTTTGATTATCTCTTAAAATAATAGATACAACATTTGAAATGATATACAAAACAACAAAATGTACAACTAGGCACTTGGTATCCACTTTTAATATACAGAGAGGAAGAGGCGGAGCTCTAAGGAAAAGGTGGAGTCTAAAGAGGGTGGGGCTTTAACAAGAAGGGGTGTCAAATTTAAATTAGGGGTCCACGAGTTTAGTCAGGCCAAGGGCAGCACAAAACCTAAATACACCACCGACTCAGACCTATAGATTTGTGAGGTTAGGTTTTAGCTTCACGTAATCGGATGTAGAAGAATGATATGGATAGAGGAGACTTATAGAAAGGCGTAAGGAGAGGAGTAGTCCAATTGGACAGGCTGAACGTCTTAATGACAGAACACATGTTGGGCCCTATTATAATCTTCGCGCTAAAACGCTTGCGCAGCGTGTAAGTTTGTGCGCGAAGCGTTAAACGTTAACGCGCGCAAATCACCGCTGGAATTACAATCCTCGCGCATTTTTCATCAGTCGAGCAATAACGCGAGTAAAACGGAAGTGCAAAAACGCGCGCGCATTAACGTTGAGAGCAGAAATCGGTGTGCGGACTGTTTTTTCACACGATTCAGCCAATCAGAATTAAGAACCACAATTATCTCACGTTACGTTTTTGCGCCTGCCAAAATCAATCTGAGCATCTATGCTGCAGCAATAATAAAAACACGCACAACTTCTCAATTTTATTGTTTGGGTATGCGTAGAATGTGTAACCATGCTGTGCTGCGCTTTTTTTTCTTTGGGCTGGTGTATTTGGTTTCGGCCAGGTTGATAGAATTTGCCATTAACACCAGCTTTTAGGAGGAGTTGCTAAAATTATGCACGCAAAGGCTGTGCGTTAAAAACTGCGCATAGATTGTAATACCATCCGCGTACCAGCGCACAAATGCATTTGCGCTCACAATGTTAAGTATAAGACGCGCGACGTACATTACGCTCGCAAAAGGGTTCGCGCAGGTTCACCCGCGTTAGACGAGTGCGCGCGTTTGTTGCACTGACATTGTAATACGGCGTTCAGCGCAAAGGGTTTTGCCCCTCGCGTTAATGTGTTTTTGCACCGGCGCAAACGTTTGATGAATGTAATAGAGCCCGTAGTGGATTAAAAGAAAAGTTGGAATTGCCAGATTGGAATATGGTATTTTAAATTCATCAATAATCAGCATTTTAAGAGTTTTATAAATCGAGGAAATCAAAAGCAAAACCAATGCCAGCTTTTGAGGAGTCTGAAAAAAAGGAATCTAGGTGTTGGCAATAATCAAAAACACAGGTGTTCTGGTGAATGGACTGAAGATAGAGTTTATGGATGGAGTGCTGGATGAATTACTTGCGTGCAAGTTTCCATGCTGCCACTGCCAAATCGAATAAAGGATAAGTGACAACGTCAGAGGGGAAAAAAGAAAAGGATTCATTCAGTGGCGGGTGTCACGGTTCCCAGATCCCACCACGCAGTACTTAACACCCCACACTCCACAGAACCCAGAAGCTACCAACAGAGTAGCCGTGAAAGATCTAACTGTCTGGTCCTTAGAATTGGCCAGGTAAACTAGCTAGACAGATAGGGTTAACAACACGGGGAGTAGTCAGCCGAGCCAGAATCAGGAATACAGAGTTCAGAATGGTCAAATGGAATAGCCGGGTCGATATCAGAGCAGTAGCGTAGTACAAGAAAATGGTCTAGGGCAACAGAAGGCAGAATAGTCAGAAACAAGCAGAGGTCAATAACGCAGTCAGGTACAAGGAGCTCAGGTATGGATAACCACGATCTGGCAACTGCTGAGAATACACTGAGGATTTTTAAAGACCTTCACCAGGCCACGCCTCTTGCAACCACCTCCCTGCCTGTCTCCATTTAAACCGGGCTTTGGTCAGCGAGCAGTATCAGACATGCTGCCCTCAAGCACACAGGTAGGGCTGGAAGCTCCCAACGTTACAGCGGGACTATGTATCTTGACATATGTCCAATCTGTTCAGCAGCATACCTGAGCAGTGAGGCTATGACCAAGTGGAGAAGATTGGGAAGAAGGTTAAAGGTCACACTTAGGGGACTGTAAGAATTGGATTCTTCTACTTGATTTATGATACTTTTAATAACTTTAAGGTAGGCCTTCGTGCTTTAAACACGTGCACAAATAACCTAGAAGAGATGGATTCAATCCCCGATACAATATGTCCGGGTACCCAGAAATACCAGTCAGGTGGTTGTTATAAAGTAAATATGGTCTTCAATACATGAAGCTGTGACTTTATTACCAAGAAAGCGATACATAAAGGCATCAGAAATATGAGGATTAAACTTTTAGTTGCCGTCGCTCAATTTAGTGCTATGATCTACTGAATGGAGTGCAACCCCTGCATCTGCATTCGGAAATACAAATAGTTAAGATTTATTACAAGGGTGTTTTATGTGGTGTTCCTCATACATAGTATAGAAATAAAGTGCAAACGCAGTAATTCAGATTTTCAGAGAAGATCACTTGCAAACCAATGCGCTCTAGATCAGACGTTTGACGGGTTTGGAGCAAAGCAGCATTGTGTCTGCATTGTAGCATTGTGTCTGCAGATATTGTGGTGGGATTGGCCAGGCCTCGCTATGCCAGCTTTTACTGAAGATCATTTTAGCAAACTATGCAAATCACCACCGATCTGCCTCAAATGGCTTCAGTGATCACTATAAAACATACGGATTACCGAAGAGGCCCACCACGATTTATCCTAACAATACATTTCGTTTGCCATGAGCTTCCGAGACTGAAATGGGTTGGAGACAATGTCTCCTTTGAATTCATTTGGCATGCTCTATAGTTATTGCACATCAGAAGAATGAAAATCAAAGGATCTGGAAGCGCAGGTAATAAAGAATAAGACATGTAAAAACAAGAGGGGAAAAAACCCAAAACAAAAAATACAGAGACACAGAAAGCTAAAAAACCCAAAATACATTTAATGAGATGATGTCTCCCCCTACTGGTAGTGAGCCATGTTCTAACTTCTTACAGAAAGCGAGCTGTGGGAAAGGTATATGCTGGGGGAAGAGGTCCCCCGTTTTTAGAAAGTCGTTTGCGATTAATAACCCTAGGAGGGAAATGGAGGGGTTAAACATTTAACCCTGCCTGACCCCTCTGAAACCTCACCCATTTTAACACCAGAGTATGTTAGTAAACGTGCCTTAATACCAGAGCCAGACTCCCTTGGCGTGACCTATTGTGGTTTCCTTTGAAGCCGCAGTTGACATGTGACTGGCCGTGCTCAAGCAAAACACCCAGACGATACAAGGGTTCTTACCAATAAATCACAAAAAAAAAATACTGCTTTCAGGAACAGATCCTTCAAGTGGATATCAGCTTCTGGGTTTGGCTATTCGTCCTAAATCGGAGGGCTGAATTAGCCCTCTGTGACCCTCCCCTTCCCCGGGGGGGGGGGGGAGTGTGAAGCCACTCAGGTCACTGTGACCACTCAAATTCCAAGCAGCGGCCACAGTGCCTAGAGTGTCCCTGTAAACCCTTACTTCAGCCACGCATCGTGTGAATTTAAGCCCATGAATATCTGTTCTATCGAAATTGATGAAGACAATGGAAATTATAAAAAACATAATATTAAAGAAAAAGAAAAAAAAAGAAGAGTTTCTGCTTAAGGTCAGATGGACTTTTCCCTGCCTGGAAAAAAATACATTTATCAAAATTCACATTGCACACTCTTCAGTACTTACGGCTGAGAGTGAGCAGTTTCATATCTGTCAAAGGCATGGGACAAGTCATGTTTGTTGTTCATGTAGCAATGTGTGCAGAGATCATAATCAAAGCAAACTTTGCACTTCCAACGCATTCCGCGAATTCCGTGCTTCTTGCAACAGTCGCAGATGATATTAGGATGGCGAACGCCTGAATAAAGGAAGGACAGGATTCAAATGAAATATAAAAACCGGTCTGTTAAATAATCATTTGTGATGTACTCTTCCCTAGCCTTAACCGTACCTGTTCTATACAAATCCTTCACTAGTGGTTAGAAAACAAAAGCTGACCCAGCATATGAAATTAGGGCTACGCTAGCAGACCAGGGGGATTTTAAACCACAGGCGAGAAAAAGTGTGACAGATCTCAGTACCCCGACGGGGTCACATCTGCCAATGTCGCTTCCTTGCTGGACCCCCGTGTTCTTCAGTCCTTAGCCGAAGCTTAGAGACTGGTACACGTCAAGAGCCTTGCTAGCGCCCAACAGAAATAAGCCGAGTCTGTAGATCTGGAGCTTTTAAAACCACTGTATATAGCTGCTACCCACACCATGAGTCGTGACGGCATGTAGGGTAAAACTAACCTGTCTCACGACAGTCTAATATGGGTCATTACAGACACAAATACCTCCCCTAGAAACTGTTTGGAGACAGAGTTAGACTAAAACAGATAAAGGGGACAAACATTTGCTTCTCGGAATGTGAAACCTAATTGGGCTAGGTACAGTTAAATTAAACATTACGTAGCATTTCTAAGATAGGCAGGACAATGGCAATCAGGATGATAAAACAAGATTACAGACAGCAGATTTACAAAGCTATTCAAATATAAAGATATTAACACATTCCTGAGATAGGGTAGGTTGGATGGCTAATCCTATCAACAGATAACAGATACATACGGACCATACAATAGACAGACATGCAAAAATAAGGTTATTGTCGAACTCCGATTACACAAACATTCTGCACAAGAGAGGCCAATGAAATAATATGGATTATGCCTGCATCCTACAGACATGCCTCCAGGTCCATGCACCCCAAGTCAAAGTGACTTACGTCACAGTGTCAAAATCAGCTGTACTGTTTGGACATGGTATGATATTACTCCAAGTAAAATACAAAGTATGCTTTTATCTTGGCATCTACATACGGCCAGGTCCAATGAAACATGCCACGCATTCTGACAGCCACATAGAACGCTCTATAAACACTTAACAATAGCGAAATGCGTCTGGCATTGTGTTTTTACAAAGCTTTACACTTCACAATGCGATTTCATTTTGGGTTTTCTCTCGGCATAATAAAGATGCGCTAACATGCACACACGTACCTATTTGAGCGTTATCATACAACAGCAGGTCATAAGCTCCCTGGAAGCCGGTCCGATAGTTCGTCCTGGTGCCGTGATCCCACTGGACAACCACAGTTTTATCAGGGGTGGTAGGGCTGCCCTGGCGTCCGATTTCCACTACAGTTCCCGCGCTCCCTTCTCCGTTGTCTTGGTTGACCCATTTCCAGTCCACTCCCCTCACCACACGCATTCCAACCTGCATTGCGGCAGAGGGGTCCCAGTCCATCTTCGTCTACTAATGTGGCATTATTGGGCAGCGAGAAGACAGTCACTGTTGCGAAGTCCAATATCTTGGAAGTTTAATAAAATCTGTAACACAAAGAAAAAGGTCACACACTTAATAGAATTTATTTGTATTTAAACTTATGATGGTACTCAATAAAAAACTTTATATTGAAAAAAGAAAAAAAAAAGAACTGTACAAAGATATAGTAATGACAACAGAGGCCGCGCAGGACCTTCCAGCAATATAAGTCGCATATGTGCAGGTGGATGGTCATCAGCATCATTCGGTACATTTTACATTCTATAGTAAATAGCAAATACAGTGATTAAGTAAGCATAAACGAGCGAGGAAGAGAGAAGGAAGGAGGAGAGAAGAGAAAGAAAAAAGAAAAGGAAAACAAAAAGAATAAAAATTACGGTTCGACAGGCTGAGAGCGATTGTAAGAGATTTTAAGAGACTCCCTTGGAGGATCTGTGAGATACCCAACCCTCCCAGGTAGCCCGGTACTGTGAAAGAGCGTTCTGGGCCGAAGCGTACATTTCCTCATATTTACAGATACTATCTAAACGGTTCAGGACTTCTGAGAGTGAGGGGGTAGAGGCAGATTTCCAGTGACTAGCCAACACTAATTTGGCAACCCCTAAGATTGCAGAGATCAACCCTCGAGGTGGTATTTGAATGTTAACGGGGATAAAATGTAATAGATATTCCTCTCCAACCGGAAACCTACCTAACGAGGTAGTTTGATCAGGCAACGGATGTCGGCCCAGTAAGGGCTAATTTTAGGGGCAAGACCAAAAAACATGAAGCAAATAACCTTTGTCTGCTAAACAACGCCAGCATATGTTAGTACCCTTGGAGATATGGTGCAGTCGAGCAGGGGTAAGATACCAGCGGTACAACAACTTAAGATGTGCTTCTCTCATGCCAGTGCTTTTAGATAATCGATATACTGAAGTCGTGGCATAAAACCAGTCCGCACGCGGAAATGATAAATTTAAGTCCTTTTCCCATCTCAACATATATGGTAATTTATGTTCCTTACTAGGGGATACTAAGCTTCGGTAACAGAGACAGTGGTTTCGGTAGTTTTTTTTTTACCCAAGCATAGTCTGTGGAAAGCTGTAATGTCTGTGACTGGAATCGCCCCGACCTTGTGCGTTTACATACCTTCGTATTAAACATATATTGTTAAGAGTTCATTTAGGGGGATACCAAATTCTTGTACCAAGTCTGGGAATGGTTTAATAGAGGTTGGAGTGAGAAGGTTTTGGACAAGGGTTATACCCTGAAGCGTCCAAGAGGCAATGCATAGGTCAGGAGACAGTCTACTTAAAAAACTAAGAGGTGCAAAACTGAGCAGCCGAAACGGTTTTAGTAACGGTCTGCCCCAGTGACGCCAGGTCAAGACCGAGAGATAAGAGGAGGGAAGTATCCCTTCCAGTTTACTTCTAGGGAGAGGGTCATACCACATAAAGTCACAAACCGAATTAGGGGTGATAACGGCATTTTCCAGGCGCAGCCATAAGGGAGGTTCTGAAGCGTGCAGCGCAGCTAGTAATTGGGCTAATAGGGAAGAGCTATAATATCTCAACAGGTCAGGGAAGCCGAGGCCACCCTTCTCCCTCGGGGTTGTAATCGGATTAGCCGAGACTCTAGGGGGCTTGCGTTTCCAGATATGGGCAAATAGCAGTTTTTGCATACGCAAGAGGATATGTGCTGGGAGAAAAATCGGAATATTGTGAAAATAAAGGATTTGCGGAAGGATTGACATTAAGGAAGCCATGCGACCTAACCAGGACAGTTCCACTGTGTGCCATGATTGCAGTTGTTTTTCAATAGATTGCAGAAGAGGGAGAAAATTATGCTTAACTATGGAGCTCCTATTTTTCGTTAGGAAAATGCCTAAGTATTTGATAGATTCCGAACGCCAATCGAGGGAATATTGAGTTTTAAGGGCAACCAGCGAGGGACCAGGAATATGCAAAGGGAGGGCCTGAGTCTTACCAACATTATTTTTATAGTAGGATAGCCGACCATATTTTTCAAGTAAATTAAAAAAAGAGGAGGGATGGAGGTTTCCGGGGTAGATAAGTATAGGAGAATATCATCTGCGAACAGAGCGAGCTTTTGCTCGCCTGCCGGTGTAGGAAAGTCTGATATTAATGGATGCAATCTAATATGGGATGCCAACGGTTCTAAGGCCAGGACAAAAATTAGCGGGGATAAGGGGCAACCCTGACGAGTGCCGTTAGTGATTGGAAAAGCAGGGGACGGAAATCCCATACTCAACACCTTCGCCAAGGGGGTAGAATACAGAGCCATAACACTTTGGATAAACAAGGCGGGAAATTGAAAGGCCTCCAACGTTTGACGCATAAAACCCCACTGCATGCGATCAAACGCTTTTTCTGCATCTAATGACAAGAGGAGCCCAGGGGTCCTAGAGCGATTAGCTAGGTCTATCATATCAAACAAGCGACGTGTATTATCACACGTCTGCCTCCCCTGTACAAATCCTGTCTGATCCGGATGAATCAATTTAGGGAGCAAGGGCGCGACGCGCGAGGCCAGCAATTTTGCATAAAGTTTAATAACAACATTTAGTAGGGAGATGGGACGAAAGTTCGCGCAATTAGTGTGGGGCTTGCCAAGTTTAGGGAGCGTGACTACGGTAGCCAGGAGCATCTCTGGGGGAACTTGGCCAGTGGTTTTAAATGGTGTTGAATAAGGCAGTCAGGGTAGGGACCAGAAGTGAGGCGAAGCTTTGATAATAAAGGTTAGATAATCCATCAGGGCCTGGCGCTTTACCTTTCGGGAGAGCTCGGATCGCTTTATAGACGTCCTCCTCAGAGAAGGGGGCCAGCAAGTCAGCTTGCTGATGGGGCAGTAATGTCGGTAGATGCGCTTCCGCTAAGAAGGTGGATATGTCTGTTGGGCACCGTGGTGGAATGGCCGAGTCAAGTTTGAGGTTCTAAAGGGAGCTATAATAGTTGGCAAATTCCGAGACAATCAGCGCTGGATTACGCACCGTTTGTCCCCCCGAGCTTTCAATATGGGTGATTTTAGTTTGAACGCGTCGAGCCCTAAGTTTAGAGGCCAGTAACTTTCCCGCCTTGTTACCCTGGGTATAGGAAGTGTAATTTAGTTTGCGTAGGGATCATTCCATAGCCCGCAGGCCTAAGTACTCCAACTCCAGTCGCAAGGAAAGCAATTGAGATGCAATCGATGGGGTCGGCTTATTCTTATTTTGGGATTCTAAGGAGGAGATTTGTTGTAAGAGGTTAGATGTTTTAAGAGTATACTGTTTCTTTCTATAAGCCCCCGGTTGAATGAAGTGGCCCCTGATAACGGCTTTGTGAGCCAACCACACAGAGGAGATTGAACACTTCGGAGGAGGTGGCAATCTGAAGTAATCCTCAAGAACCGACGCGGCCCCATCCCTCCCAGCCGGGTCCACAATTAACGAATCATTTAAACGCCACGAGCACATACCTCGAGCTGGAAAATGAGCACGGAAGGAAAGTATCAAAGGTGCATGGTCAGACCATGTCATGGGCCCTATTTGTGCATCCAGGAGATGGGGGATCATGGTTCGGTGTATAAGGCATAAATCAATTCTGCTATAGGAGGAGTGCAACTGGGAAAAAAAAGTGTAATCCCTAGCCTGAGGGTGGGAGATACGCCAGACATCATACAGGTCAACCGAATGCAAAAAGTCAGTGAAACGGCGGCCAAGAGATTTTGCTTTTTGAGAGGGGAGGTGGCCCCCAGGGGACTGGCTATCAGCCATGGGGCAAGGAGTCATATTGAAGTCGCCACATATGTACACAGCGCCTTGGCTAAGAGACTGAAGTTTTTTATGGGCTTTCCTCAGGAACTGCAACTGGTTAACATTCGGGAAATACAAATTAACAATAGTCACCGGAACATCATTAAGAGAGCCAGTCAATAGCAACATTCTCCCCTCCTTGTCCTGGTATTGAGATGCAACCTGAAACAACCAATCTCTATGAAAAAGGATGGAGACTCCTCTCGATTTTGTAGGGGACATAGAGTGATAAGCTTCAGGGTACATCTGAGACTGAAGACGGGGGGGCATCGAGAGAACGAAAATGCATCTCCTGTAAGCACACTATCGCAGGTTTATACTTCTGCAAATCTCGGAAAAGGCAGGGTCGTTTAAAAGGAACATTCAAACCTCTAACATTCAAGGAGAAAAATTTCAGTTCAGGAGAACCCAATCAATCAATGTAAAGGTAATAAACATTGGGAAGCACCAGTTGGTGAACGCCTCCTCCTCTTCCCACCCCCACAATGCAGATAATCCAACTCGTAAGAAGCGTAAGGCCTCCAAGGGACCTGTGCGAGAAAAAAAAAAAGTGCGACAGAGTGAAACTCGCCATCATGGTCAATGCGAGGTAGAAAATCAGGAGAGGAAACATCCACGGGGGGGGGGGGGAGGTTATCCCTGGTATACCAGGGAAAGGAAATATCCAGATCAATGAGATTGTATCGCGTACGAGCCACCAACAGGGGGTGAGGAAGCTCGGTTCCATATTAAAGGACGGGTCATCCCATCAGCGAAGGAGAAGCGGGAGTTGGTAAAGTCCCATAGGGCAGAAAAGAGAGCGATGTAGGTCCAGTCACTTGATCCGCTGTTCATTTTGGCTTGACACGGTGCCACTCCGGCGAAACCTTAAGTGGAGAAGCTGTTACCACGCGAGGTGGGGTGTACTCCTGCACAAACCCCCATTCCTGAAGGAGTTGCATGCCCGATGGGATGTTGGAGATAGCATGTAGTTTCCCCTCTCTCCACACCAGCAATTTGGTCGGGAAAACCCATCTGTAAGCCACTTCGTGGTTCCTAAGGAGCTTTGTCAAGGGAATAAATTCACGTCGTTTCGCCAGGGTCATTGTGGATAGATCCGCAAATAATAGCATGGCAGCATACGGAGCAGGCAAGCTAGGGCCTTTCCTAGCAGCAGACATTAAGGACTCCTTAATCTGATAAAAGTGAACCAGTACAATAACATCTCGGGGAACATCAGGTGAAAGGTGTCTCGCTTTGGGTAGCTGATGAGCGCGGTCCAGGTGTAAGTCCCGAGGGGAAGCAATAGCTGGAAAACCTCCATGAGATATGCCGGAAGGTCAGCTAAAACCACCGCCTCAGGGACACCACGGATCCGCACGTTGTTTCTGCGTGAGCAGTCTAAGTCAGCAACTTTTGTAGCCAGCACATCATGAGCCATTTGCAAGGTCTGGTGTCTGTCCACAAGATCATTATGGAGCTAGGCAAATGTCGTCAGATTTGGCCTCAAGGTTGTCGGTGCGCTCACCTAAATCCTGAACATCACGGCGGAGCTCCTGCAGCGCCTCTTTGAAATCAGCCTGGAGGGTAGCGCGGAGTCCATGGAGCATATCATGCATTGCCCTTTCAGATGCTGGGGACGTGTTAGAAGATTCGCATCCTGTTCCTCCAAGTCCAGGCCAGAGATAGAAGAGCCCGAAATCGGGGAGCCGCCATCTTGGATCTTGCGGCCTTTTTCGGATCGGTTGGTTCGGGTCCCCTCGAGTTGCCGCTGGGTCTTTGGAGGAGCCATCCTGTTTCAGGAGGGTGCTGGGACCCCGAGGGAGGTAAGTTGAGGTTGGGATGCCCCTTGTATTAGCCGCTGGATTGGAAAAACCGAGCGCCGCACACAGAGCTCTCAGAACATGCGGCTGCTCGTGTTGCCGGCTAGCCACCTATTTGTACAGTTATGTGGGTCTTGACAAGTTTATGGTAAACTTAGGAGTCAACCACACGTTTTTAGGAGTCATGCCCAGATTTATTTAGATTTTCCTGATAGCATGTGTCTAACTGGCCCATGGATTTCTCCATCTCGGCCATAACGTTTGTAAAACGCGCAGTAGAATGCGTA
Source organism: Leptobrachium leishanense (assembly GCA_009667805.1). NCBI lineage: Eukaryota > Metazoa > Chordata > Amphibia > Anura > Megophryidae > Leptobrachium > Leptobrachium leishanense. Next base: position 22,937,478 of record CM019073.1, read on the forward strand.
ATACATGAATAGTTCCCAGCACTGGTCTTCAATGAATCATATTGGGTCTACATAAAAAGGCACTTCATGAAATTGTATCTCTTCCATCAAGATTCCTGTAAGGCAGAAGATACACTTGGGTTTCCAATAATTGATGAGACGAAGATAAGCTTGAGATCTGAAATAAACACGATCGCAATTTCTCGCTCAGGCTATTCCCTGTTCAGGGTCATTTAAATGTATGAAGAGAACATGGTGAAATGCGTCAGCAAGTTTTAGAGCCATTCCCTAAGCAGAGCAAAGCATCGATGCACTAGGAGCAACTGTATAAAGGAAGGATGAAAATTATATGAACGCTCGCTACACCAAAGCGATGGTGAATACAAATGGTACAGAGAACAAGAGTACACAAAGCACAGATCTGCAAGGGTGGCACATCATGCTTGGCATCACTGCCTCTAGAACTGCATGTTATTATTTTTTGACGCTTCATACTGTAACAGGGCATCATGTAGAGAGCAAGGAAAGGTCCTGTCCGGGGTTTAGGTGTCACCCAGATTTCTCTCTTACACCTTCCGGAACCTCTAAGCACCTGGTTTTGCACTTTGCCTCAGTGGCAATTTAGTGCAGGTGAGGCAAACAGACAACGCTCTGGAGTCTGGGGAGCAGACGGTCTCTATCTGCTGGAGCACAAGGTTTGTCATGCTGGTTTGCTGAAGCCTAACAAACACTAGGTTTGCACAGGTTGTTAGTCAGGGCTATTGTATGTTTAGTTAGTGCCGGTACATGGCTAGGAATTTTCTTTGCTTTTGAACTGTTTATTTTGAGCCATATACAGCGTGGTGTATAACCTGTGTGTTGCTGCAATAAATGTACCCCCGTTTGAAGAAAAGTCACTGGTCTGGTCTCTGAACCTTTCAAGAGTGCTCACCCCAGAGAGCAATTGCACCCGCTACCTGTTTCCCAGCTCACATATGGTGGAGAATGCGGGCAAGTGATAGCAAGAACCTGCTATTTAAAAGGCCAGTTACTGAAGTGAAAAAGAAAAAAAAATGGAGGAGGTTATAAAAAACAGTTTGTGTTGGCTAATGCAGCACAGCAACAGGCTAATGCTACACAGCGGGACATGTTAAATGCTCTGCAGAAGCAAACTCAGGTGCTGCATACGCACACGCAGCAGCAGATCAGTGCTGTACAGGAACAGACACAAATGTTATTTGAAAAGCTTGCAGTTGCTGCTGAAGGTGATCGCAAGACTCTGGTGGTGCAGACTCTGGCACAGATGTCTCCCCTGCAAGCTGCAGATTCTTCTGACAACTCCTCACCCATCCATGTCAGTCGCTTCCTTTCCAAGATGACAGCAGAGGATGATCCAGAGGCCTTCCTGCTAACATTTGAAAGAACCGCTGAGAGGGAAGCATGGCCTAACACACGGTGGGCAGGATTGGTGGCGCCCTAACCGGTGAATCACAGAAAGCATATTATGATTTGGAGTCTGTGGATGCCATGGATTATGACAAGGTCAAGCTGGAGATACTAGCACGGCGAGGTGTTACTTTGGCAGTGCGAGCACAGCGTGTTAACAACTGGTCCTACCAAGCTGGGAAGTCACCGCGGTCACAGATGTTTGACCTCATCCACCTGGTCCGAAAATGGCTGCAACCGGAGTCCCTCTCGGGGCCACAGATCATTGAGCGGGTAGTCATGGATCGCTTCCTAAGATCCTTACCGATTGTCTTGCAAAAGTGGGTAACCCAAGGGGACCCCAAGTCGGTGGATCAGCTTGTGGAGATCGTTGAGAGGTACTTTGCAGCTGAGGACTTGAACGCCTCCCCGGTGAGCCCATGGACTTTCCGCCCAAAACCAAGGCCTCCCTCGGCAATCGGTAAGACTGTTCCAGGGAAAGTGGGTGGTGAGCGTGGCAAGGAGGCAGAGGGAAAAACTGCTGATTTAAACCGGGGAGGTTGGCATTCCAAAGCGGGAACACCAGTGCCGTCAGCAGACCTAACCTGAGGAATGTAAGATGTTTTCGGTGCCAGGAACTTGGGCATTTAGCTGCGAACTGTCCATTAACTGATGAGCCTATGCAGTGTGACTTGTCTTTCAAGGAAAGACGGCAGTCTTTGTTTTCCACTGTTTCATGCACCGCGGTGCCAGTAAAGGGAAAACACATGTGTGCAATAACTGTGAATGATAAGCATGTTACGGCTTTGCTGGACTCTGGAAGTTTAGTAACCCTTATTAAGGCTGAATTGATAGGCTCTGTGAACTCCCGGGCTAAAAAGGTTGCTGTAGTGTGTGTACATGGTGATACTCGGGAGTATCCTATAGTAGCTGTGAAGTTTGGAACCGCACGGGGTGATCTGAGGCACTTGGTTGGGGTTGTGCCTCATTTGGTGCATGATATAATTATTAGGAGAGACTTTCCTGAATTTTGGGAACTCTGGGAACACCCAGACTGTGCCACAGTTTCTAAACCAGAGACTGAATCTGAATACATGGATGCTGCAGAGCAGTTGTATTCAGAGGATCCCTCTTGGGGGTCCCCAGACTTTCCCTTCTCTGTTTTGGCAGGAGAATTGGAAGAGTCTGAGGGCCCTATAGCCAATGAGAATAGACTGCCCTCTGTTGAAACGGAAGCTACTCTATGAGTGTTAAGATCTGCAAACTCTAGAGAGAACTTTGGTAGTGAGCAGAGGAAAGATCCTAGTCTTGTGAGGGCCTGGGAAAATGTTATCATGATCAATGGGGAACCTGTTGAACCAGGGAATAGGCTCTCTTTTCCTTACTTCATTAGTAATGATGACATGCTATATTGTGGGTATAAAAAGAACAATGAAATTATTGAGCAATTAGTGGTCCCCAAACCGTACAAAAAGGTGGTATTGGAGCTTGCCCAGGGACACTTATTGGGGGGTCATTTAAGTACTGAGAAAACCACTGAAAGGGTTTTACAGAGGTTTTACTGGCCTGGGGTACAAAAAGATATTGAAAACTATTGCAAATCTTGTCCGGTTTGTCAAATGTATGCACCCCTACCTCATTTTCGGAGTCCCTTAGTACCCTTGCCAATAATCGAGGTGCCATTTGAGAGAATTGCTATGGACCTTGTGGGCCCCCTTCCGAAGTCTGCCCGAGGGCATCAGTATATCCTGGTCATTATGGATTACGCTACCCGTTACCCTGAAGCAATTCCCCTACGCCAGACATCAGCCAAGAATATAGCTAAGGAGTCATTACAGGTGTTTAGCCGGGTCGGGATCCCTAAAGACCTTCTAACGGACCAAGGTACCCCATTTATGTCACGAGTGACAAAAGAATTGTGCAAGTTGTTAAAGGTGACGCATTTGCGAACCTCGGTATACCATCCTCAAACCGATGGACTAGTAGAGCGATTTAATAAAACTTAAAAAGCATGCTGAAAAAGGTTGTTGACAAGAATAGGAAAAACTGGGACTATTTGCTTCCATATCTGATGTTTGCCATCAGAGAAGTTCCTCAGTCCTCTACAGGGTACTCTCCATTTGAATTACTCTATGGGAGACACCCTCGGGGACTTCTGGACATAGCCAAAGAGACCTGGGAGGGGGAGAAGACACCCCACAAAAGCATTAGAGCATATTTCACAGATGCAGGACAGAATTACAGTAGTAATGCCAATTGTAAAAGCGCATCTAGCTCAATCGCAGGCAGCTCAGCAGAGAATATATAACAGGGATGCTCAAGTCCACATTTTCTCACCTGGCGAAAGGGTGCTAGTATTAGTTCCCACAGTTGAGAGCAAGTTCCTTGCTAAGTGGCAGGGCCCCTTTGAAGTGATAGAAAGGGTTGGGGAAGTAAATTAGAAAATTCACCAACCAGGGAAAAGAAAACCAAAACCAGAGCAAATATACCATGTGAACTTGCTAAAGTCCTGGAAAGATAGGGTATCGCTAGCTGCTGGGTTCATCCCAATAACCCACCAGCTGGATACTGAACACCCTCAGGTCCTTGAAGTAAAAATTGCTGAGTCGCTGTCTAAGTCACAAAAGCAGTAAGTCAGAGAGTTTTTAATAAAAAAAAACCGAGAAATATTTTCAGAGCTGCCTGGTCAGACGTCGGTAACACAACATGACATTGTTACTGAACCAGGGGCAGGGGTTAAACTTAAACCTTACCATATTCCTGAGGCAAGGAGGAAAGACATCAGTAGGGAGGTGAAGAAAATGTTTGAGCTAGACCTCATTGAAGAGTCCAGTAGTGACTGGTCCAGTCCCATTGTCCTAGTCCCAAAGCCAGATGGGAGTTGGAGGTTTTGCAATGATTTTAGGAAGCTCAATTCAGTGACCAAGTTTGACACTTATCCTATGCCCCGGGTAGACGAACTTGTAGACCGACTGGGCACAGCTCGTTATTTGACAACTTTGGACTTGACCAAAGGATATTGGCAGATTCCCCTGACAGAAGGTGCTAAGGAGAAGAAGGCCTTCGTAACCCCTGAGGGTTTGCTTCAATAGAAAAAGATGCCTTTTGGATTACAAAATGCACCTGCTACATTTCAGAGAGCTATGGACAAACTTTTGTGACCCCACCAACAGTATGCTGCAGCATACTTGGATGACATTGTAGTACATAGCACTGACTGGGAATCTCATTTGCCTCGAGTCCAAGCTGTCTTGGAAACTCTCCATAGAGCATGTATCACTGCTAATCAAAAAAAATGTGCCCTGGTGTTAGAGGAAGCCAAATATTTAGGTTACACGATTGGGCGTGGAGTCATAAAATCCCAGCTAAACAAAGTAGAAGCCATTCAGGAGTGGCCACGTCCCACCAGTAAAAAACAAGTCAGAGCTTTCCTTGGGATAACGGGATACTACAGGAGGTTTATCCCAAACTTTGCAACTCTTGCAGCCCCGTTGACAGACCTTACCAAAGGGAAGAATTTAATGGTCAAATGGTTCCCAGAAGCTGAGGAATCTTTCCAGGTCCTGAAGAGGGCTCTTTGTGCACAGCCAATCCTCTACTCCCCTGATTTTTCCAAGGACTTTGTAGTCCAAACTGATGCATCTGATGTTGGTCTAGGGGCAGTTTTGTCACAGGTACATAAATGGTGAGGAACACCCAGTAGTGTACTTAAGCAGAAAACTAAACGATCATGAACAGAAATATGCAGTGATTGAGAAGGAGGGTTTGGCTATTGAAATGGGCATTGGATGCCTTAAGATATTATTTATTAGGGCGCCAGTTTGATCTGGTGACTGACCATGCTCCCCTCAAATGGATGGCTCTAAAAAAGGAGACCAATAGACGTGTGAACCGTTGGTTTCTGGCATTGCAGGACCACAGCTTCACTGTGAAGCATCGCCCGGGTAAAAAAAAATGGCCAATGTAGATGCTCTGTCCAGAGTCTACGCTTGTGTAGCTGACAGTGTTCCACCCAGGGGGTTGAAACAAGGGGGAGGGTATGTAACAGGGCATCATGTAGAGAGCAAGGAAAGGTCCTGTCCGGGGTTTATGTGTCACCCAGATTTCTCTCTTACACCTTCCGGAACCTCTAAGCACCTGGTTTTGCACTTTGCCTCAGTGGCAATTTAGTGCAGGTGAGGCAAACAGACAACGCTCTGGAGTCTGGGGAGCAGAGACGTCTCTATCTGCTGGAGCACAAGGTTGGTCATGCTGGTTTGCTGAAGCCTAACAAACACTAGGTTTGCACAGGTTGTTAGTCAGGGCTATTGTATGTTTAGTTAGTGCCGGGACATGGCTAGGAATTTTCTTTGCTTTTGAACGGTTTATTTTGAGCCATATACAGCGTGGTGTATAACCTGTGTGTTGCTGCAATAAATGTACCCCCGTTTGAAGAAAAGTCACTGGTCTGGTCTCTGAACCTTTCAAGAGTGCTCACCCCAGAGAGCAATTGCACCCGCTACCTGTTTCCCAGCTCACAATACCCACCGAGACGAAAGCTAGAAGAACCAGATGTTGGCATGGATCATGCAAAGGCGATTGGTACCTTCGGAAGCTTGCTGATGGAATTCTTTAATTGGAACCCCCAGTGACATATTCTGCGAATGGCAGCTACTACATAAATACGGTCATTTTATAGGATTCCAGGGCTTTTTTTTGTTTGTTTTACATTTTTACTTTTGAGTGTTCAATTAGGTTCAATTTACCAGCATTCCTGGTGATGTCCCAGCGCCAGAGGGACAAAACAAGGTCAAATGCAGTTACACATTTTATTTCTTTATCCATTTATTTCCCATTTTAATAATTTATGCCGCATTCCTGCAAACAGCACCCCGAGTGCCTCTTAAGGTCAGTACAGTTGATTGTCAGCTTGGATTTCTCTGAAGTTGCATTTTGGTGCTGCGACGGGGCTGGCCACACGATTTGCGCACGCTAGAGCACACGTGCTGTGTCCGTTTAGAAAGCCTCTCCGTCGAAGAGCTATGATGCGTGGTCGACTGGGCTGCAAAACGCTGCTCACCGAGGTGGCCAAACGGGCGTTCGAGAGGAAGGAACGTCCACTCACACGGACGTTCCTTCCGCTCGCAAAAACGCTCGTCTGACACCAGCCTTATGAGCACTAAATTGCGTTGGAATTTTTGAAAGCTGTTCTCACTCAACTTTGACATCATGAATTGGGTCTCGAAGCCATAATAAGCAACACAATTTATGTTACATTTTGACATAAACCTGCATATCTGATCCACTGAATGCATCGATTAGTGAATAAACCCCCTCAGCACTGGACTCATACCAACATCCGCAGTTTACTCCCTAAACTGGATGAGCTTAAAGCTTGGTGCTCCTATTACAAACCTAAAGTCATTGTGCTGACAGAATCATGGTTAACCCCTAAAGTGCCAGACTCTGCCATAGCAATACAAGGGTATTCATGCTCTAGAAAGGACAGAGCTAAGAGAGGAGGGGGAATTGTTATCTATGTTGACAACTCCATAAAGTTCACCCCATTGCAGAATCCTAGCCCCCCGGCCACATTTGATTTCCTTTCTGGTACTATTGAGATCCCATTCAGTAAAACAATTATTGTTGCTGGATTCTACCGCCCACCAAGTTCCCCAGTGCAATCCCTTTCTGACATAACCCAAATTCTTAGTAAATTAGTCGCTCAAAACCAAAAAAGCGAACTGCTGGTCCTCGGCGACTTTAATGTTGATTGGCTGAATCCTAAAAACAATAAACACTGCTCACTGTTTAAGGCTTTGCAGCTAACACAATTAATCTCCTCCCCCACTCGCATTAATATGAAAAGCCCTAACCACACCTTGCTGGACTGGATTCTCTCCTCATGTCCTGATCGAATACAGGAGGCAGGCGTTCTCGCTAACAGTTTCAGTGATCACTGCCTAGTGTACTGTGTGCGCAAAATAAGGGCCATAAAATGTCCACCAAAGGTAATAATCACCAGGTCTTTCAAGAAATTTAATCTTGAATCCTTCCTAAATGATCTCAAACAGCTCCCATGGTACAGACTAAACCTAATCCCAGACCTGGACTGTGCAATTGAATACTTTCAAGCCGAGCTCCTGAAAGTCTGGAACACCCATACCCCACTGCGCAAAGTGCGAGTAAAAGGGGCCCATCTCCCCTGGGTTACAGCTGAAATAACGCATATGTACCAGCTTAGAGACTCCCTGTGGTCAAAGTTCAAGAGTACTGGATCCATGAACGATCACTGTGAATACCGCAAATGCCGGAATGAATGCACAAAAGAAACAAAAATGGCTAAAGCCCAATACTTCAATGAAAATTTAAACAATAACATATCAAACCCCAGAAATTTTTGGAAAATCATAAGCAACATACAAGCACCCCCCAGCCACTCCCAACCAGCTGCTTTAAAAGTAAACAACCAAACTGTACAACACCCCCTAGATGTAGCAAATGCTTTTAATAATTATTTTGTTGGATGCGCCACCACCCTGATTGCTAAGCTAGGAAATGACACGCAATCAGAAAAGCTGCACGCAGGTCAGGACCCACCAACAGTGCAAAGACCCCGTAACCCAGAGAAATTCAGTTTTAGGCCAGTGCCTGTCAGTGCCATCACTAAACTTCTCCGTAACCAAAAAATGAAATACCAGTCTGGACCTGATCAAATCCCAGCAATGCTGCTGAAAATCAGTGCACCAGCAATTGCAAAACCTGTCGCAACCCTGATTAATGAATCACTGGCGACTGGATACATACCCAAACTCTGGAAGACTGCAAGGGTGGTACCTATCCATAAAAGTGGAGACAATACTTTGGTATCCAACTACCGCCCAATATCACTGCTCCCTGTAATGTCAAAAATTCTGGAAAAATGTGTCTACACTCAATTACGTGATTATTATCAGTATCAGAACTATTTAACCCCAGATCAATCAGGCTTTCGTCCAAACCATTCAACTACAACTGCCCTTTTAAAAGTTTGTAATGATATCCAAGCTGGCATGGAACAAGGAAATCTAACTGGAGCCATCTTCCTTGATTTTGCCAAGGCTTTTGACACCGTAGACCATGGCATCCTATTACAAAAACTTAAGAACTCTGGTATTGGTGATAGGATTGGAACCAGGTTAACGTACTATGTGTCTGATAGGTCTCAATTTGTGTCCATTTCTGACACCACTTCCCTCCCCCTCCCAGTCACGTGTGGTGTACCACAAGGCTCGATACTTGGCCCCCTGCTATTCACAATATTCGTAAACGATCTGCCCAATGTCTGCAAAGCTTCAACTGTACACATGTACGCAGACGACACTGTAATCTATACCAGCAAACCAAATCTCCCACAGCTGGAGGCAGTGCTGCAAGAACAATTCACAGGGGTAGAAAAGTGGATTGCAAATAACAAACTTTTTCTAAATACTGACAAAACTGTTACAATGCTCTTTGGAACCGCACCTAAACTACACAAATTGCAAACACCCCATCTATGTGTTGGGACAAAATCAAATGGCACGCTGACCACAGTCACTTCTCTCAAATACCTAGGTATGTGGTTAGACCCAAATCTATCTTTTGGCCCCCACATCGAAAAACTCTCATCTAAACTCTACCCCTAACTAGGTGCCCTGTACAGAAACAAATCCTGCCTGAGCCCCGCGGTAAGAAAGCAGATTGTACAACAAATGCTTATGCCAGCCATTGAATACGGAGATGTAGTGTATGCAGCCGCCCCACAAACACACCTCCAGAAACTTACTACATTGTATAACTCATTCTGTCGCTTTGTGCTACAATGTAACTACATGACCCACCATTGTGACATGTTAAAAGAACTAAACTGGCCGTCGCTGGAATCTAGACGCACCCTTCACCTTTCCAACCTGGTGTTTAACCCTTTCGCTGCTGAGGCTTTTCCCGCCCCTGTGCTGAGGTCATTTTTTACCTGTTTTGCGCATCATGTTTAAACGTGTTTTGAAGGCTTATTTTAGTATATGACATCGACATATTATATATCGTTCTTTCCGTCAGACTCGGTAGATTCATAATATGTCATTATTATATGTATACGTTATGTCATGTTTGTATATTATAACAAAAAATGCAATAAAATATGTATTTTCAATAATTTACAGCGTGTAAAGTGTTTTTTTCCACATTTTAACATGCGAGCAATTGCGGTTATATTTTGTATGGGGTGCGCTTGTTAAAAAAATTAGAGATGGGGTCTCGTTACATTTTTTTTTGGGGAAAATGACACCATTTTTAACAAACGCACCGCATACAAAAATCGTTAATGCAGCATCATTGTTCACATTATAATTGAAATGGGAACAATATTGCTGCATTAACAAAACAAAAAAAAAAAAAAAAAAGTGTTTATTTTTTTTTTATATTTTTTTTTTTTAATTTTTTTTATATTTTATTTTTCTTTTTTTTTTTTTTTTTACAATTTTTTTTACTTTCATGTTTGGTATCGTTGGAACGGCCATGCTCTGGCCGATCCAACGATATCAAAATTTTTTTTTTTTTTGTATTCAAATTTTTTTATTTTGAAATAAGTCATCATACAAGTAAAACGTAAAGTGAGGGCCTCGCAGGGCCGCATATAATCGTCTGCAATAACTCAGTGTAAAGAAAATAAAGAAAAACAGCATAGCATAAGAAAAGATCATCAGGAATCATATGCATCGAAACTACAAGGCGTATAGATAGCAATATAAACAGCGAAAGACATCAAATATAATAATAAAAAGGAGAGCAAAAAAAAAAGGGGGGGGTGAGGGAAAGATGGCAAAGGCCATATTAGTGCCGCCTCTGGCACATTCCCAACTGGTTAAAAACCACGGGAAAAGGCCATGGGGGTTAATGGCACCAGGCCTGGGCACCCGGGGAAAAGCTCTTCCCCTAGGACAACCCAGTAAAGCCAAAACAAAATGGGGGGGCAGAAAGAAAAAGGGAGAGAAGAAGAAGGAAAAAAAAAAAAAGGGGAAAAAAGAGAATTATTTACGAATGCTGCAACAATAGGTATAGAACAAATATAAAATGAAGGCCTTGCAGGGCCTCCTTAAGTCATCTAATATGTCACACAAAAGCCATAAGACCATTAATATACATCCATAGATATGAGAAAAACAAAAACAGGTCTTCTGCAAATAAAAATATCCTCTGCGCAATACCAAAAACCAGAAAGATATGAAAAAGGCTGCGAAAGGCAACTAGTTTGTAAAAATATAGGAGAGAGAAAGAAAACCCCCAACAGAGTTCGCTATAAGTGAAACATACCCCATATAGTTAGAAAAGTCTCCGACTTTCATGAAGGCAATAGACGGCATCAAAAAGAAAAATAGCAAATATCAGCGAGAAGCAGAACGGTCCGTATCACAAAGAGGGGGGAAAGCGGAATGAGAGCAGAATCCTGTTAGTTTAAAGCACCAGGCTGTGCCATTCCACGTCCGATTCTATCCCGGATCTAGCATCGGAGGGGAGGAACCCCCAGGGACAAGGCTGGGGGACACCGGGGCAGGGGAGAGGTCCAGGGAGTGAAGCAGGGACCACGCGGCCTCAGGGGAGGACACCAGGTGAGACAGGTTGTCATAATTTATGTACATAGAACCTGCAACCCCCCATCTATATCTAACCCCACGGTTCCTCAGGAACGCCGAGACTTCTCGGAATTGCCGGCGAGCTATCAAGGTCACAAAAGGAAGATCGTTAAACAGTGACAAAACCATCTCTTCAAAAACAATTGGGGTTCGAGCTGCGGGAGCCGACATCAGGCGCCGTTTATCTGTCTCATTTCCCGCCACCGCTAGCACATCGCGGGGGGAGTCCACCGGAGCTGTAGTCGCCTTACGTAGTCGGAAAACATTGTGAAAAACAGTCCCGGACGGCGCAGCGATCACGTGCAACGCCAACTTGTTAATAAGCGGTAGCAGGGCATCATCGGCTATCGTCTCCGGGATCCCCCGGATACGAACGTTTCTCCGGCGATGACGGTTTTCAGCCGCCTCCACGGCTCCCGTGAGCGCCGCCACCTGCGACTGCAGTGAATCCACCTGTGGCGCGAGGAGCGTCTGGGTCGCTACTATCTCTTCAACCCGGGCCTCTACTGTCTTCAGCCTCCCTTTGACATCCGTCAATTCTGTTGTTAAGGCCGCAAAGTCCGCGCGCCACACCGCTCTCATCTCCTCAAGTGCTTCTCCCAGTAGGCCACGTATATCGTCCCTAGTGAAGGACACGCGGTCCGCGTCTCTTCGCCTCCCAGGAGCAGTCGGAGTAACCTCCGCAGGGACAGGGGGACCAGAAGACTCGAGTCGGCGCGCCACCGGGGTCCTCCGACCATTGGGTTCCGCAGCTGACCGTCTGCCTGCCTCCGGTGCCCGGGGCGAGTGCCGCGCCACCACCGAGGCCTCCGACCAGTATGGGTCCTCCTCCTCGGACGAGCTCATCGTGGGAGACCGGTATGTATGGGGTTCTCCCTGTCTCTTATGCCTGCCCTCTCCCAGCGCATCTCGGATGTCCAGCTGTCGTGGGCCTTCTAATGGGAAGGGCTTCTTACCCGACTTCTTACCCATGGAGATGCGGCAGTCTGGGTCACTAATCCACCGGGAGTATCTCTGCCGGGGAGAATCCACCAGGATGGCCGCCAGGCGTGTGTTTCCGCAGTAAGCCTCTCCCTGCTGTATCACCTCCGTCCGGGCTAGATAAATATCGCACCACAATCCAAAGCGCCGCGACAGGTCTAGGGAGACATCACCCGCTGTGTCAGAGGGAGAATGTCACTCAGCACGGCCGGAGCAGGGATGAATAGGCCCAAGATGGCCGCCGCACGCAGATAGCCGAGGTAGGCCCAAAGTCACCGCACTCCAAGATCTCCACCTAGCACGACTCAGCAAGATCCCAGTCCGAGTCAGAGGGCTGTAGGGACCTCCTGTCACCGTCCAGTACGTTTAAATCCCATGAGGGAATCACCAAAATATGTCACATAAGCTTCTATGGTCGAGGAGCTCCTCAGAACGTGACCTTCCTCGTCGGCAGTTAGCTCCCCAACGATATCAAAATTTAACCCCTAACTGCCACGGATCGGGAGATAGGGAGTTCCAATGAACTCCCTATCTCCACACTTCGTGGCAGTTAGGGGTTAATGCTAGGACTGGCGTCATCGTGCTGCGCACGATGACGCCAGTCCTCTGGGGGAGTTCCCGGAAGCTTGGCCGACATCCAAGATGTCGGCCAGCTCCCGGGAAGGATCGCAAATCGGCGCTTTTCAGCGCCGATTTGCGATCCAGCTCCCCAGGGGTTAATGCCAGGCATCATTTGGAAGGGCAGGCTGTGCCCTTCCAAATGATGCCTGGGTAAGCCCCTGTGAGCCGCCGATCGGGAGGGAGAGAGGTCCGAAGGACCTCCCCCCCTCCCTTTCAGGCGCCTCCTCCGCACATGCGGGGGGGCGCCTGAATTATGTGTCATCGCGCGGGGGCGCGATGACACATAATAATGGCGGCCACTGCTCCGGATGTCGGGCTGACATCCAGGATGTCAGCCCGCACCGGAGGGGCCAGCGATCGCCGGAACCCCGCGCCGAACGCTGACCCCAATGCGAGGACGCGCTCAGCGCGTCCTCCGCATACCAGGGGGAATGCTGAGGACGCGCTGAGCGCGTCCTTAGCATTCAAGTGGTTAAGAGCTTTTCTGGGAAGCTACCACCCTACCTGAATATGCTGCTTCCCCCGGCAGTTCCCTCATCCTATAACCTCAGATCCAGGACCAGCACCTTACTTGCAATACCGCAATACAAAAAGAAAATGGCTCGATCCTCATTTTCCTACAGAGCACCACAATTATGGAATAACCTCCCAGACACCGTCAAATCTTCCCCCAGTCTAAAGTCCCTTAAGACTTCCCTATTAACATACCTCAATACAAAATGCACCTGTAAACATGTAACATAATGACTTTATTTCCTCCATATTTATTTTTCTGTTAATCTGTATATTTGGTCTTGTGTTAATTTCTTGCATTTTACTATTTTGTATTTCTGTAACCACTCAATGTTCTCGAACCCAGGACATACTTGAAAACGAGAGAAATCTCAATGTATCCTTCCTGGTAAAATCCTTTTATAAATAAATAAATAAATAAGAGACAGGATCCAAACCCATTAAAACCTGATCAAGAGCCAGCGCTTGCAAACATGAAATATTTAAGAAGCACCAATTGCAGTTCGACATCTAATGATTTCTGATAAGTTCAGAGATGCAATCAACGGACAATAAATTAAGCTGATTGCATTAGCCTCTGGCTCGGTGTCTGCGTAACGCCAAACTAATAATGAATGACAGCTACAGGCAAATCAGTTTTACTCCTGCAAGCAGCTGCTATATAGAGGCTGTTAATCTGTACGAAGAAATTCAGATCTGACTATCCCGGATCGGAAATGCTGGGACCAGAAGGGTTTTGGAAGATTTGCATAGAATGAGATTTCTTGGGGATGGGACCCAAGTCTAAATATGAAACATCTACACCACCTGAAGGCAATTTTATACCATATTTTTAACAAGGATATCCCAATCCAATCTCTAGGATCGGAAGAACCAACGATTGGCTTGGTCAAGTCGTTCCAACCCCTGCATCCATACCATTTGTCAGCGCCATGGCTTTGCAAACTGTTCGGCATGACACACACAGCACCAGTCCACCCAGAGCAGGTGGAGGTAAAGACCCCGCAAGTCAAGGAGGAACGAACAGCAGAGCTCACGGAAATGCTCTGGGATTCACTTTGCTAGGGTGCCAGAAATACTGTTGATGGTACGTGATTTTGTGTACTCTGTCTGTATTGGGCGATCCTAAATACTGCAAGACTGGGGTCGAGGCATAACAAACGTGATTAGGACATCTCTAATTTCTATTAGTCTCGCCCCCCCCCTTTGGATATGGCATACTCAACCTGTATTTTTATTTCTGAAAACCATCAAGAGTGTTGTCACCGTCCATTCACAGAAAGATTAAAATGAGGGAGAAATTAAAAAAAAAAAAAAAATTATAAAAATTACATGATCACAATAATAATAAAAAAATAAAAAGATTTACAAAATGTTGTAATACAACCTGAATGCAAAAATCAGATTTTTCACAAAAAAGTAAATGTGATTTAAAAGAGAACAACCCGAAGCTTATGGTAAATATTTTTCTGCAAGGAGCATGACCTTTGAAAAGTATTAGAAATATTACACAAATATCCTGTAAGAGTGATCGCTAAGCACGACATCATGGTGTGTTTTATTAAAAGAAAAAAAATATATATCACCCCAGACATTAAATCAGCTAGACGTATGACTTGCCGGGCATCACGGGACACGCAGTTCCAAAACAACTGGGATGCCAAGGATAGACATTGTTCGAATTGTGTTTTCGTTTTTGATAATCTACTTTTCCAGGATTTAAGTGTTTGCGTAAGGCTGCGATCTATGCCCAGGAACAAGGCCACCCATGAGAAGATACAAGGCCATAACACAAGATACAGATCATGGTATGAAGAAGACCTTTCAGGTCATATGAAATCTAGATTGCGGTGTCACACACTCTCACAATAAAAGCAATCCGGAGAAAAAAGATCATAACAGCAATAAGTAACTTTGACGTGTCTTTAGAAAACTGGGCCGGAAACGGTTTAGACATAACATCATAAGTCAAATGTTTTTCGTTTTTAGCTGTCAAAATGTGTCACCAGAGCACCAGCAGGATGTCTGCCGACAGGGCTTGACGAATATATATACATTTGGAGCTGTGAACAGTTCTTCAGATACATTTCTAGCTTAAGCTAAACACAGCTAAAATTCGAAGAGTCCATTTGAGGCTGGTTTCTGGATTTATCGAGCCTTCTTCAAAGATTTAAAGAAAAAAAAAACCTGCACAGAGTTGCTGTCATTTTTATAATCAGACAACCTTTACGACTATGTAAACTCCCATTACTCCACGACATCTGCTCCCAAGACCCTTAGCAACCAAGCAAGCTTCCATTACAGCAAGAAATCTGGTCCTTGAGAACCTCTAACAACCACGTACCATCACATTACTCCAAGACACCGGCTACTCAAGAACCTCTAGCACCAAAGCAAGCTTCCAATACGTCAAGACATCTGCTCCCAAGACCCTTAGCAACCAAGCAAGCTTCAATTATGTCAAGAAATCTGCTCCGAGAACCTCTAGCACCCAAGTACCATCAGATTACTCAAAGGCATCGGTTCCTCAAGACCCTCTAGCACCCAAGCAAGCTTCCAATACTACAAGACATCTGCTCCTCAAGAACCTCTAGTAACCAAGCTCGTACTACTCCAAGACATTGTTACCACTGGCAGAACTCCACTCAGATCATTTCCACATAAACTAAGACGGTTATTCCCTAAAAGGTCTATTGGTGGAGTCATTCAAGGAAAGTTAAACTCATGGCCAAACTAGACAAGCTGAAGAAGGATCAGAGATGGAATTTTTATCCAATTCTGCTACTTGGACCAGAAATTAAGCCGTAATCCTAATTGGAAGCTCTGTTACAGTGTAGCGCTTGAAACTGCATCACGTTTCAAACCCTTAAGGCTTGATTACAGTCCATCTGACAGTGACCTCCTGCAGCTAGAAATGGTCACAGGAGTCCAGAGAACAAAACGTGAGGCTTTTGATTGGCTGAGCCACTTCCTGGTTTGGCCAGAGAGCCAACAGTGCATGGGAAAGCTATATGTCCTCAACACATTGTGGCGGTCATTCCCAGCCTGGTATGGCCTTTTAAAGCGAACACATTCCGTGGACAAAACGCTTCATACAATCCCACACAAACGCAGGAAATGTCTCTCAAACCGTTTCAATGTGGGCACCAAAGATAAGAACTCGCTAGTGCTGAGAGTATGAGCTTAATTTATATCTACATTAACATTGGTTCATATTTTTAAACTTATTCAGTTTTTCTCTCCTCTTTTAGAAATGTATATCCGTATCCGTGCAGCTTGCCGAGAGCCTGGGGACCGGCTGACATTGTTTCAGCATTCCCGGGAGATCCCCGTCTTCATTCGGAGAAGTGATTAAAATGATTGTGACTTATTTATATGTTCAATAATTCATCTGCACTTCGCAAACCGAACAACCCCAATCTGTGTGAAAATGTAAGAAATAATTAGCAGGCTTTAAGCCCCGAGCTACTAATTAATATTAACATTTTCCAAATGGTGAAAAAGGAGGAGGTCTGCATCAAAAAACAGCAGATGTAAGAGCCTGGAAGAAAGTACGTTGTTTTTTTTAAATAAAATAAAATCTCTCTTTATACAATAATTCGTTGACATTTTTGGGGACTGAAAGAACATTTGTAACGATTTTTGGATACAGCAAGACAAAAATCAATAGGGGTTATTTGAAGGACAGGATGGATAATTTTGAGTTGAAGGAAATAAAAACTTAATTTTTAGCTATTTTTTTTAAAAAAAAAATTCAAATTAAGGCCTCAATTGAATAATTCGATCAGCCGTTTGAGAAAGGGAAAAAAAAGGATTTTTTTGGCTGATATTTAATACTGTCAATATTTTAATATTAATACATCAATTAGAATAAAATGAATAGTGACATAAAAGGTAAATCGTTTTATTAAATATTACGGGTAGAGAGAAGGCAGGAGGAAAGAATATTCAATTGAACAGCATCAATGCACAGCAGGCAACATCTTTCAACAGATTCCTGGATGTGTTGCTCGCGAGCGCGTAGAATGGACGCGTGTCCAGGAAAACATGTTGGATCTGGCAACTCTACTAAATTGGCTTTATAGTCTCACTGGAAAACCATAAAGAGCACTCCCAACATCAACCAACAAGCAACTATACCACCTTTCCATTTACCTCTTATAAAACTTGCCTAGGTTATATAGTTTGGGTTATTACTGTAGACGTATTCCGCGACCACCTCTCCCCTCCAACTTACCCAAAGCCAAGGAGGTCCACCTCCCCGTGGCTTATAAAGAGTTACAGCGCTTTATTGTCGCTCTTTTTCACTCCTTTTATCAGGGTCCTACCCTGTTTGACATCACCTTTAAAAGTCACCTCCATTCTTCTCGTTCTAAATTTGAAATTGGTGGTTAGTCACTGGTGGACTCCACCTTCAAGCTATGAAAAATGAATACACTCCTTAAACCAAAAATACTCCAACTCACTGAATAATGCACCCTACACCTCCTGTGTCAGCTGTTTGGAGAAGTATTGACAGAAAATTGTGATGTCACCAGTGAGGATTTCAAAAAAGCATGACCTTATTGCTGATCCCCTTCGGCGTTTCTTCCTAATAACGCCACATACAAATAAAAAAAAATCCAGAATAGGTGATATGCAATCTATAAAAGAGACAAGGAACATCTCATAGTGCAGAGGGGATCAACTTTTTGGATGATGAAGAAAGATTCTTTCTTCTTTTTTTGCTATCTCCCTGATGAAGTTTGCTGATCGACAAACGAAACGCGTTGGAGATTATTTTATCTGCGGGTGAACGTAACAGAGATCTTCCAGTGGGAGCAGTAAAAGGCATTTCTACGTGCCAATTATCTTTTATTATTCTGTGAGTGTTCCTAAAGCGGGGGCCTCTAATGTCCAAAAAGTTGATACCCTCTGCACTATGCATATCCCCTATTCTGGATTTTTTTGTTTGGATGAGTATACTGGACAGGAAATTATTAGCCGGGGCCTCGTCTAATCCACCATTCCTCCTAGGGACTCCCAATCTCCATCCTCTGCACTCATCTTACCCGATCGTGGGTTTCTTGTGAAACGGTCAGGCTGTGTGGAGCACCCTCCCTTCAGCCTCGAATGGCCAGAAGTGCCGTGTGAAGTGGAGGAGTTTCCGCTGTCCACAAAGCTATAACACGGCAGACGGGAATTTGAATATCTCGCTTGTAGGGTCCGATGAGGTCAGGTTTGTGTGCTGTCATCATCTGGTCTCCCAATGCTCTCAGCACCACCATTGTTTTCCGCAGGTGCTCTCTCGTAACTTCTGTGCAAAACTACGCAAGTTACACAATTTTGTTCAGCGTACGCAACTTTTTCAAACTACGCAAATTGTGCAAGAAGCTCCAGGGACGTCAGAAGCAGAAAAGGGGAGTATTTACAAACAACTAAAGCAATTAATTAAGTAACTGGGACGATGTTGTAAGTAGCATCTGCCCAATTATGGCCCCTATTACAGGCTTCGCGCAGCGCATTTGCGCGAGGACAAAACCATTTGCGCGGAACGTCGTAGTAAGACGTTCGCGCAAACGATGCACATTAACGTCCAACGTGAGTGACCCTGCGTGAACCCAGCGCGAGCGGAAGTTCCTGCGCGCATCCTATACTTAATATTGTGAGCGCAAATGCGTTTGCGTGAAGATTGTAATACCATCCGCACTAAGTCGTACGAGCGGCGTTTGCGCAAATTTTCGTAATGTCTTTGAAAACTTGGTGTTAACTGCAAATATGATCGTTGTGGCCGAAACTAAATAACTCAGCAATAAAAAAAAAAAATAATATATATACACAGCACAGTACAGTTACACATAGAAACATAGAAACATAGAAACATAGAAAAATGTCGGCAGATAAGAACCTTTCGGCCCATCTAGTCTGCCCAATTACATGGATACTTGACCTGGATTTATCTTTTGTTTAGGATAGCCTTATGCCTATCCCATGCCTGCTTAAATTCAATTACTGTTTTGGCCTCTACCACTTCAACTGGAAGACTGTTCCATGTATCCACCACCCTCTCAGTAAAATAATGCTTCCGGATGTTACTTTTAAACCTTTGCCCCTCTAATCTAAGACTATGTCCTCTTGTTTTGCTATTTTGTTTCCTTTTTACATATCTCCTTCCCTTCCTCTACCTTGTGGATTCCCTTTACGTATTTAAATGTTTCTATCATATCTCCTCTGTCTCGTCTTTTTTCCAAGCTGTACATGTTAAGATCATTAAGCCTTTCCTGGTAACTTTTCTCCTTCAAGCCGTACACCATTTTAGTAGCCCTTCTCTGAACTCTCTCTAAGATGTCTATATCCTTCTGGAGATACGGTCTCCAGTACTGCACACAGTACTCCAAGTGAGGTCTCACCAGTGCTCTGTACAGTGGCATGAGCACTTCCCTTTTCCTACTGCTAATACCTCTCCCTACACAACCAAGCATTCTGCCAGCATTTCCTGCTGCTCTATTACATTGACTACTTACCCTTAGATCCTCTGCAAAATAACCCTAATCCCCTCCCCCTCCTCAGATGTTGAGGTTAGGACTGTATCAAATATTCTATATTCAGCCCTTGGGTTTTTACGTCCCAGGTGCATTATCTTGCACTTATCCACATTAAAACTCAATTGCCACAACTCCGACCATTTTTTTAGTTTACCTAAATCATTTGTCATTTGGCTGATCTCTCCAGGAACGTCAACCCTGTTGCAAATTTTGTGTCATCAGCAAAAAGACATACTTTTCCATTAATACCTTCTGCAATATCACTAATAAAAATATTAAAGAGAATGGGTCCAAGTACTGACCCCTGAGGTACCCCACTGGTAACAAGACCTTGTGCCGAATAAACTCCATTTACCACAACCCTCTGTTGCCTGTCACTCAGCCACTGCCTAATCCATTCAACAATATTGGAATCCAAGCTCAAAGATTGCAATTTATTGATAAGCCTTCTATGCGGAACAGTATCAAAAGCCTTACTGAAATTCTAAATAAGCAATGTCTACTGCACCACCTGTGTCTATTATTTTTGTTACCCAATCAAAAAAAATCAATAAGATTAGTTGGCATGATCTCCCTGAGGTAAACCCATGTTGTTTCTGATCCTGTAATCTATGTGTTTTTAGATGTTCAACAATCCTTTCCTTTAACATGGTTTCCATTAATTTCCCCACTACTGACGTAAGACTAACTGGCCTATAGTTCCCGATTCCTCCCTACTACCCTTCTTGTAAATGGGCACATTTGTTAATTTCCAGTCTTCTGGGACGACTCCTGTTAACAAGGATTGGTTAAATAAATCTGTTAACGGTTTTGCTATTACATCACTGAGCTCTTTTAATAATTTAGGATGGATCCCATCAGGCCCCATTGACTTATTTGTCTTTACTTTAGACAGCTGCTTTAGAACCTCCTCCTCTAAACTCATATGTAAATGTCTCTTTAGTGTTCTCTCCTAACTGAGGTCCCTTTCCTTCCTTTTCTTCTGCAAAGACTGAACAAAAATATTCATTGAGGCAGTCAGCGAGACTTTTATCCTCTTCTACATCCCTTCCTTCCTTTGTTTTTAATCTAACTAATCCTTGTTTTACTTTTCTTTTCTCGTTTATGTATCTAAAAAATGTTTTGTCCCCCTTTTTTACTGACTGAGCTATTTTCTCTTCTGCGTGTGCTTTGGAAGCTCTTATAAATTGCTTTGCCTCTTTCTGCCTAATCTTATAGGTTTGCCTATCCTCTTCACGCTGAGTTTTTTTATAATTATTGAATGCTATCTTCTTGTTCTTCACTATTTTGGCCACTTCTGCAGAGTACCACAGTGGTTTCTTCCCTTTTTTGTTTTTGCTAACAAGCCAAATGCAATTTCCTGTGGCCTTCAATAATGCTTCCTTTAAATAATCCCATTTCTCCTGGACTCCCTTTAAACTCCTCCAGTCTGATAATGACTCACATACACATTCTACACATACCCAGACATCAAGAATTAATGATTTGTCAATTTTTTTTTGCTGCAGCACATATACGCAGATTGACTTTAACAGACGCAACAACCTAACTTTAGAAAATGGTGGTCCTTAATTCTGATTGCCCACCAATTCCTGCACGCAACGTTCATTTGCGCATCGGATTTGCGCACATAAAAAGTTGAAGGCTGAAAAACTGCGCTCGGATCGTACTACTGCGTTAATTTGCGCGCGCTAACGTTTTTTTTGGTGCACAAAAAAAAATAAAATTGCGCTGCGCGAGTGCATTTGCACGAATCGTGTAATAGGGGTCTATATATGCAGGAAAAAAAAAGGGGTATGTGCTTAATAGAGAGCGTTCCTTTAAAAGAATTGGAGTCAATTATTGCTGAATTTTCTATTTCCAATAGGAGCTGGAATTCCTTGGAACAGCAGATGACGAGCAAATTCAGAAGAGCATGTTCTTGCACGATTTTGGGGGAGAACATGGTTTCTGGAACACTACGACCAGGTGAACCAAGAAAGCCCATACTGATATGGTCCATTAAGATCAGAGTGACGATTATAGATTCCTTGCCCGACTCTCCAACACTTTAGGAGTTATGTAGAACCAACATGTTCTGCAGAGCTTTACAACATAGGGAGGGGAAATAAAAACACCAAAAAGTTGGAGCGATCCCGGGTCACAGAAACGTACACCTTTAATGCTGACCATAGGTTCGCCCGAATTATCCGACGTCCGTAGACTTCGATCAGTAGATCTCAATGTTGCCGAATTCGAACGAATGCTAATCCTCGCAGAGAAGCCGCAGCAGGAAACAGCAGGAGAGCCAATACCTCAACAGCAACGGCGCGACCAATTCGGCAAAATTGATGATACGAAGATTCAGATAAGCAGTGGCCTGTATGCTAATGGCAATGTAACATGACGAATATGTCACCATATCACATATGCCTTCTAAATCAATGGTGCATTGCAAAGCCCTTCCATGAAAAACCAGGAGATAAGTCACGTCTTGCTCCACCCAGGTGTTCAGAGAGCTAGGAGCTATAAAATGATAACGAAGAACAAAGAGTGACATCACAGTAAAATGTGTGATGCAAGGTTTACATTGTATTCTTTTAAGCTGAAAACCAATATATTCAGAAACCTAACCTATAGGAAGCTGCCATCTTGGAAAGAGCATTAGCACAGCAATCCAAGGGCCAATCAGAGCGGCCGATGTTTAGCTGTCAGACACGCTTTGGGCAAACTGAAATCAAGCATGGCAATACTAGGCCAACTAGAACAAAATCTTTTAAGAGGAGTTAGTGTTTAATCATCATGGGCTCCTCAGGAGACCTCTTGCGGCCATGGATAACTTGGACCATCGCAAACTCCTAACACCGCGTCACCCAGACGCATAAGAGAAACTGGCCAAAAATAAGTAGCTTAGGACTTTCTATCTTAGACAGCAGTAATCCGGCGACTTGCTGAGCTAGACGTTTTCTAGATAGCGGATGGATATATAATCCCTTTAGAGCAAATTAATAAATCCCCTCTATAGGATTTAGGTGGGGATTGTAGAAAAAAAAAAAAAAAATCTTCTGCTCGGCTATTGGTTAAATCGGGATTTCAAGCTTTCAGAAGAGAAGAAAACGATGACTGCGTGCAAACGTCTGCTTGAAATTGGCGGAGCTCGAGCTATATATAGCCACATAAAAAGCCGGATGACAGCTTGAAGCATGTTTGTGCTTTACACTTGAAGCTTAATCTTGGGAAAGTTTACAAAAAAACATTTTTTTTTTTGGTAAGACACACACACACACACGATGATGGAGTAGAAAAAAAAATTAGAATTTTTTTATTGCCAGGTTGCATGGCTGTTTTTAATTCCTCTTTTCGTTTTTTCTGTCTTTCCCACTGAAAAACGTATGAATGTAATGCAAGTTGGAATTTATATATTTTTAATTATTATTATATATAATAGAAAAAAAAATTATATATATTTTTTATTATTATATATAATTAAAAATCTATATAAATTCCAACTTGCATTACATTCATACGTTTTTCAGTGGGAAAGACAGAAAAAACGAAAAGAGGAATTAAAAACAGCCATGCAACCTGGCAATAAAAATTATATATATATATATATATATGAAAATATTACTTAAACAGGAGGTTTAAGTGCATTTTCGGTTAAACTATGGGACAGGCTGCTCTCCAAGTGTCTTGGTCTTGTGCCCTATGTCCCTCTAATGAGGGGCTCCACATATTTATTTATATAGTACAAGGTGGAAAGCCTGCCCAGAGGGCAGTCTATTGTGGATATATTGCCCCAGCTCGTGGATACTGCCCCAGCTCCTGGATATTGGCCCCAGCTCGTGGATACTGCCCCCCAGCTCGTGGATACTGCCCCCCAGCTCGTGGATACTGTCCCCCAGCTCGTGGATACTGTCCCCCAGCTCATGGATACTGCCCCCCAGCTCATGGATAATGTTCCCCAGCTTATGGATATTGGCCCCAGATCAGACCCCAGACCAGACATGGGGCGGCTGTTCGAATGCTCTATGAGCATTCGGACAGCCGCCCCATGAGCTCCTGATACTTACCTCCCCGAGCGGCGAATGGAAAGTTTCCCCGCTTCCGGTCTTTGAAGGACCCAAGCCGCGGTCACGTGACCGCGGCTTGGGTCCTTCAAAGAGCGGAAGCGAGGGAACTTTCCTTCGACGCTCGGGGGACCGGTTGGATGCACACAGCAGCCGGGTAGAGGCTGCGCTCGCAGCCTCTACCCGGCTGCCGCGCTCATCCAACCCCCGAGCGGTGGAGGGAACTTTCCCTTCGCCGCTCGATGGTTGGATGCGCGCGGCAGACGGGTAGAGGCTGCGAGCGCAGCCTCTACCCGGCTGCTGTGTGCATGTTGTAACCGCCGCGGCGAGCCGGCAGCCGGCTCGTGCCGCGGCGGTTGCATGCGCGCGCAACCAACCGCCGCTGGTTGCGCGCGCATGCGCAGAGTAAGGCTTGGCGACGGACACGCCAAGCCTTACTCTATTATAGTATAGATTTCACCAGGAAGGACACATTGAGATTTCTCTTGTTTTCGAGCATGTCCTGGGTTCAAGAACATTGAATTTTTTGCAGTAGCTACAAAAATTCAAAGTAATAAAATGCAAGATATTAAAAATAAAAACACATATATACTTGTAGTGGATGCTGGTGTATTTTAAAACTGCAAAGCAAAAAAATTCCGAAGAAAGCGTTTCTAATGTTGTTAGATGATGATTTGTAAACGGAAGATATATCCCTGATAGCCTTAATAACCTGACAGATCGTAAAATGTCAGCTAGAAATGTTCTTATTTGATTGGCTAATATCAATGGAGTCTGGGTCAAATAGAAATTGACCCCAATTAGCAAGATTTTGAAATATTGAGAGAAAAGAGGCAGGGATGTGAGAATGTGGTACCAATAGAGGTGTTTGGTCTACTCTCAAATAAATAAACATATAGAAGCTCAAATGTAAACAAAAGGATTTTTTTCCCCACTAACCCCCTTGCTGCATTGAAATTTTATGGAATAACGTTGGATTTCTTATACTAATACATACTTTTCATTTGTGGGTTTACTCCTTTTACTCTATAGAGCGATGAATACTAAATTGCAAACTTTATTACACAAAAAAAATATGCAAAATTTTAAGGCATATTGATTCACAAAGCACTGAAATTCCATTTCGCACAAATTCTAGGCCCGAAACGTGGCTGCCTGCACAAACAATTTAGCAACGTAGTTATGAAAGAAAAATAAATAAATAAACCCTAAAATCCTAGATAGAAAAGCCATTAAGCCAAAACCCTATCCCATAAAAAAAAACCAAAAAAAAACCTTGAAAGAAAAGGCAAACTAAGCCCCGAAATCCCAGAAAAGGAAAAAAAAAAAAACCCGTATTTTCTTACCGTAAATATTCTTTTCCATAGTCGTAGCGGCAGTACCGCTTCCCTCACTCTTGATTGTGTTATGTTGGTTTTTTTAAAAAGTTGATGGTATTTTGCTCCTCCGGTTCTGCTGGTCATTGACGGGGGGGTTCTGGGCTAGGCTCTTCTTATAGGCAACAGGGGAGGAGTCACAGGTGAGGGAGGGGGTTCACCTGGCCCTAGGTGTGTTCTTTTTGTTTTTTAGGCTTGGTAACCTGTCCAAAAGTGGGATTGAATATGAACCCATGGGTACTGCCGCTCAACGTATAGAAAACAACCAACAACACAAAAGGTCTAAGATCCCAGAAAGTACAAAAACAATATGCTTTAGGCCATGGTCAGACTAGTCCACTACGTGCACCCTTACTGACGTGCCTCCTGGCATCTGTCGCAACGCTTCGACTAAGGCTAGGGACAGATGAGCGCATTTTCTGCAGCCACCGTCAAAATGTACGTCGATGCGTGCGCACGCATTTTTTCACGGAATACGCTTAAGTGGTCAGACGATGCGCAATTCTGGACGTATTTCATGACGGTGGGTGAAAAGAAGTCTAGGGAAATCCGGCTGTTTGAACGTTATGTAGGCCGCACACTAGCAGCGTCTGACGTCTCCTAATCACGCACACACGCTGCATGCGGCGCAGCGCACTCTGTACGTCAGTAGCAGCGGTTTCACGTTCTGAGAAAAATGCGTTCATTTGCTGGTTGCGTGGTGTCGGCGCACTTTCCTACGCACGTACTGCATATATTGGCCGTCATTGGCCGTTATGTGCTGCTACTGCCGCCGTGATTTAGTGCGCCTGCACGCGCGTTCCGACTGCCCCACTCTGACCCTAGCCAGAGTCGGCCATACTCTGTAGCGTGCGCTACAGTGGCCGTGCTGAAAGCCTGTCGAAACGCTACATCACGTGTCCGACGGGGCTGCAAAGCGCGATTCTCCATGGAGGGGGATAAATAAATAAAAACAAAACCTAGCCTTGCAGTGCTGAGCGCACTAACTGCGCCCAGACAGGCGTCCACTCTCACAGACATTCCTTCCGCTCTTAAAAACGCTCGTCTGACCCCGGCCTTATTCCAAGCAAAAAAAAGAACACACACACACACACACACACACACACTATATAATATGCTGCCAAGGTCCATGTTTTGTAACAGACAAAGATTTGTTGTCCAGACACAGCGCTTGCCAGTGCGACCCAAAAGAGCTCTGCAAATACTTAAGGAGCTTAACCAGAACTGCAAGCAGGTCTGGCCAGGTTAAAGAATCCAAAGTGCTCATATCCCTCGATTGGTTTTCAGAAAAAAAGAAAAAAAAACACTGATGATTGGACATAATACAGAACCCCAAGTACAAGTAAACAAATAAATAAATAGAATGTTAACAGCGCGAGAAAATACACATTTTCTGGAAACATTAAAAACAAACATCCAACTACTCTGATCAACCTGGATCCCGAGGAATAAAAGTGACAATAGTCAGTGGACCAACACAAAGCGTTAATAATTAGTAATATCAATTACAGTGCACCCATTCCTTCTGCACCTCCTCACACTGCAAAGCGAGGAGATGAAGCCGCAAGAATAATAAAATATGTAGAGATCCCTGCTTGAATGATCAAGTGATGTATAGAGTTGCGACATGGAGAATTCACAATGGATTTTGTTGTCGTGTCCGTTCTTGCTTTAACAAAAAAAAACATTTTACCACTGTACTTTGGGTTCCACCTTGTCACACACACAATGAAGATTTTAAACCTTATTAGAGATCTATATATCTATCTCTAAATCACAATGTGCACATCTTATTTTTATTATCAGAAATATTCACCTTGGAGTATCTTTTGCCAATGTTTGTGGCTTTTTGTGAAATCCCAGCATTTGTAGTTGCTGCTATGACGGTTTGAGAGGTAGCCTGCAACATCAGCAAACCCCAACGCTTTCTGAATAACATCCCCTACTTTAAACAATAACTATTTATTTATAAAAGGATTTTACCAGGAAGGATACATTGAGATTTCTCTCGTTTTCAAGTATGTCCTGGGTTTAAGAACATTGAGTGGTTACAGAAAAAACAAAATAGTAAAATGCAAGATATTAGGGCTGTGCAATTAATCGCAATCGCAAAAAAATCTTGATTTAAGCACATGCGATTTGTAAACCGCATAAGGCTGCCATTTTATCTATTCATTTTAGGGCTGCGGAAATTAACGTGTTCGGCTCCCTGTAAGCTTCCGGCGGCATGGAGCTTTGGGCGCTCGCAGGGGGAACCACGTGTACAGCCGCGGTCTCGCGGCTCGTCACGTGGTTCCCCCATGCGAGCGCCCAAGCTCCATGCCGCCGGAAGCTCACAGGGAGCCGAACACGCGGCGCAAAGAGGTGAGCTGGGGCAGTATATCCATGTGCTGGGGCAGTATATCCATGTGAGCTGGGGGCAAAGCAATATATCCATGTGAGCTGGGGGCAAAGCAATATATAATTTGTATTCCTGCCACCAGCTCACCTTCAGAGAGAGTGTTTAGTACTGGGGGAAATGTAGTGACATGTCACCGTTCATGCTTAAAACCAGAAATGGTGGACATGCTGGTTTTTCTTGCAAAAAACCTTTAAAGAGAGCAATCTGTTTTTTGGTTTTGATTTCTGTTAGTTTATGACTGGAGTTGAGGTTAATCTTAAAAACAGACAACATGAAATAAATTAAGACAATTTATTAGT
Organism: Leptobrachium leishanense; assembly: GCA_009667805.1. Classification (NCBI taxonomy): domain Eukaryota; kingdom Metazoa; phylum Chordata; class Amphibia; order Anura; family Megophryidae; genus Leptobrachium; species Leptobrachium leishanense. Next base: position 22,965,257 of record CM019073.1, read on the forward strand.
TTTATCAAGCAGTTAGTAATACTGTACAGTATGTTATATCATTTGAAATGTGTGCACTGAAAAACAGTTTAAGTTTATTTATTATGACTGAAATTTAGTTTAGTTAATCTTAATTCATTTTATGTTGTCTGTTTTAACCCTTTCAATGCGGAGGACGCGCTCAGCGCGTCCTCCCTTTGCAGCCTCGATCGGACAGTATTCCGGACGATCGCGTGGGCCCCCCCGGTGCGGGCTGACATCATCGATGTCAGCCCGGCCTCCGGGACCCCGGCGGGCACGATAGGCGTCATCGAGCATGCGCGATGACGTCTATTTCAGGCACCCCCCACCATTGCAGGGAAGGTGCCTGGAGGGGGGGGGGGGAAGAGGAGGTCCTTCGGACCTCTCCCCCTCGGGCCAGCGATTAAAGGCAGGCACCGCCTGGAAGGGCACAGCCTGCCCTTCCAAGCGGCGGCTGTCTTTAACCCCTAGGGGGCTGGATCGCGATATGGCGCTAACATGCGCCGTATTGCGGTCCCCTCCCGGAGCTGGCATCTTGGATGTCGGCCAAGCTTCCGGAATATCCCCCTAGCCAAGCTTCCGGAATATCCGCAGAGCGCGATGGTGCCAGTTTTTAAATTGACCCCTTGCTGCCACCTATAGTGGAGATAGGGGGTTCATTGGAACCCCCTATCTCCCGATCCGTGACAGCTAGGGGTTAATGTTTGCTACAATTGGAACGGCCAGAGCCATATGTAAAATGTAAAAAAAAAAAAAGAAAAGGTTTGTTTTTTTTGTTTTATTAGTGCAACAATATTGTTCCTATTTCAATTATAATGTGAACAATGATGCTATTTTTTCTATGGGGGGCGTTTGCTAAAAAACACGTAATTTTCCCCAAAAAAAAAAAAAAAAAAGTAAAGATTCTTCATTTCTAAATTTTTTTAACAGGCGCACCCCATAGAAAATATAACCGCAAACGCTCGCATGTTAAAAAAAAACAAAAAAACTTTACACATTGTAAATTATTGAAAATTCAAATTTTATTGCATTTTTTGTTATAATATACAGACATGACATAACGTATACATATAATAATGACATATTATGAATCTGCACAGTCTGCCGGAAAGAAGGATGTATAATATGTCTGGGTCATATATTAAAATAAGGCTTAAAAACGCGTTTAAACATGATGAGCGAAATAGGTAAAAATGAGCTCAGCATAGAGGTGTGAAAAGGCTCAGCAGCGAAAGGGTTAAAGACAATTTTACTACAGTTTTGTCTATTAACCTCCCTGGCGGTATTCCCGAGTGTGACTCGGGGTTAAATTTCGCTACTGCGAACGGTAAACCCAAGCCACAGTCGGGCTGGATGCATATTCAATACCTCCTCCTGGCTCCCTCGCGGTCCCCCGCAGTGTGATCGCGGCGAGCTGCTTCCTGGAAGGCTCCCTGAGAGTCACATGGTGCAGGGGGCGGGGCTAGCATAAAAGGAATCTTTTTTTACAGTTTTCATTTTGGATTATACAGTGTATTGTTTTTGAACGGCCACTAGGTGGCAGTACAGGATAAGAAATAGATCATACATCGTCTCAACCTTGCTTGCAGACAGATTTCAGTGTTTGTTGTATTTTATTGTACATCATTTATTTGCATTATTTTGGATAATTATTTTTGGGATAATAAATTATTATTTCGTGTTTCAAACTTTATCGGACTCCATGTATTTATTAATTTATTTATAAAGGATTTTACCAGTAAGGACTCTTGATTGCACGGATTTCAGTGCGTGATTCCTAATTATTACAGGCTAACTATGTACAAAAACTCGTTTCCTTTGAAAAAAAAAATAAAATAAATTTAGATGCTTTTAGACACGAAATTTTAAAAAAGATGAGACCGCCAGGGAGGTTAAACTATTAATAGTACGTTATTTCATTGTGAAATGTTTTGTTATGCACTTCTTGTGCACTGAATACATTTAGAACGTATGTAGCATGTTTGAAAAAGCAAAAACAATTGCCTACATCGCAAATAAAATCGCAATATTCATTCAAGAAAAAAAAAACGCAATATGATTATTTTGGCCATATTGCACAGCCCTACAAGATATTAAGCACAAAAACAAATATACAGATTAACAGAAAAATATATGTAGGAAATAAAGTCATTATTTTACATGATTACAGGTGCATTCCGTATTGAGGTTTGTTAATAGGGAACTCTTAAGTGACTTTAGACTGGGGAAGATTTGATGGCGTCTGGGAGGTTATTCCAGGTTTGCGGTGCTCTGTAGGAAAATGAGAAATCGAGCCACTTTCTTTTTGTATTGTGCAATTGCAAGTAAGGTGCTGGCCCTGGATCTGAGGTTATAGGATGAGGGAACTGCTGGGGGAAGCAGCCTATTCAGGTAGGATGGCAGCTTCCCAGAAAAGCTCTTAAACACCAGGTTGGAAAGGTGAAGGGTGCGTCTAGATTCCAGCGATGGCCAGTTTAGCTCTTAACATGTCACAATGGTGGGTCATGTAGTTACATTGTAGCACAAAGCGACAGCATGAGTTATACAATGTAGTAAGTTTCTGGAGGTGTGTTTGAGGGGCAGCTGCATACACTACATCTCGGTATTCAATGGCTGGCATAAGCATTTGTTGTACAATCTGCTTTCTTACCGCAGGGCTCAGGCAGAATTTGTTTCTGTACAGGGCACCTAGTTTGGGGTAGAGTTTGGATGAGAGTTTTTCTATGTGGGGGCCAAAAGATAGATTAGTTACCTATAAACCTCCTACTCAGGTGACCTTTTTAAACTAGCTTCCTTTCGAGTCCCTCGTCTGCTTTTTCAGTCTTCAGTTGAGTAGTAGCTTGATGCTGACCAATGATCTGCTTCTCATAGAAAAGCACTGAGGAAAATCTGCGCATGCACAGGTTCGTTAGTTAACTTCATACAGCCGATCACTCTAGTAGAGCAGCAAAACTGACTATCTCTCTATCCATCCATCCGATGATTGGCAATGCAGGAGCTACATGGTAGAAACGTACAACTTTAGGAACTCTTTGAAGATACAGGGAGTTGAAGACTTTTCTAGATATATGAGCGTCTGGAATTTGATTTATGATTATATAACTGCACTAGGGATATTTCCTCCGGGCAGGGTAATATTTTTTTCCTTTTCAGGCAGGAAAGCAAAACAGAGTCACAGTCGCTTTTATTGCGCCGCGCTCACAATATAACGGAGCCCTTTGTCTCCGCTGTAATATCCGGTCTTTAAAAAGATCCCGATAATTTCTGCCGCGGCCGTTTAGTTTTATGGGAACCTGATTTAGGAGACTGGGATGAAATTAGAAGTTTTATGTTGGGATTTACAAAACGGCCGCAGCCGAAGAACTGATGTATTACCTGGTTTTTAAACTGTACTCTGGAGAATCCAACAATCGTTACGAATCGACAATTTCTCAATTAAAACACCTTGACGATCTTGAGGTCACCAACATCGTTTTGCAAGCACGCTTTGTCTGTTATAGTCTCGTAACAAAAACGCTTTTCAGATCTTTCATCCAGTCTGGTGCTAGAGAGGAAACACTCGGGTCTATTCACAAAGCAGAGAAATTAAGCGCAATTTCGATGCTTTGCATTTCGGCCCATTTCAGTGAGTTCACTATTTAGCGATTGGTCACCGTATTTTGAATTTCGGTGCAATTCAGCGTTCTGTGACTAGGAGACAAGAGTCTTCTATGGGGCAATTTCGGTGCGTCCGAATTGCACCATATTTCACTGTCAATTCGCCTGTATTTATTTATTTGCAAAGTATTTTACCTGGACGGATACATTGAGATTGCTCTTGTTTTCAAGTATCTCCTGGGTTCAAGAGCATTGAAATTTTACAGTTGTTACAGAAATAACAAAATAATGTGTTAAATGGACCTGAAATTCACCGTTAGGTTCAATTCGGAGGTTAGTGAAGAACCCCAACAGAGTATATTATAAAGAAATCTATATAAATGGTTTTTTTTTTTAAATAAAATAAAAAAAAGGTTAAACTAGTATTTTGATGTGACTAAAACAAACCCTATAAACTAAGTATTTTCTAAAATTAGATCATTTTATTCAAGAGTATAGAACTGGACAGAAAAAAAAAATGGATAAAACAAAAAGACGCCCTTCTAATAACTGTAAAAGAGTATACTTATAAAATGTAATCATTACTATGTACAACAAATAGAAAAATGCACAGTATAACAGTTAAACATAACATAGAAGTCTGTAAGTAAACACTGGAATAAACAGATCAGCTCGATAGACCAGCTCTCCAGAATCTTCTTGAAACAAACTTGCATTTATTTACACAAAGTCAGAGGACTTTCTTTTATTTACATAAACAGAGTAAGTTTGTTTCAAGAACATCCCAGAGTGCTGGTTTATGTGTCTTCACTGGCTGAAGCACCAGACACATTCTACGCTGGATCGAATCGAGGAGTTGATGATATATATATATATATATCTATATCTATCAAGGATAATGTAGGCTGTGTAACAGCCCTGGCTATATAGGAGGTGATTTTAATCATTTTGAAGGTGCCGGTTACTTTTTATTACACAAAAAGGAAGGAGAACGCATACATTACAATATACCCAATTAAAATACATTTGGATGACCAGGTAGCTGCTGGCTCATGAGGTTTTACTTCAGGCTCCCAAATCTAAAAATTATTCCAGCAAAACCCAATACGCGTCACTTTAGGGGTTATTCACTAAACCTACGAATTGGCTTGAAATTGCACCGAATGATAAAATTCACCGGTCGGTGCAATTTTGTGCCAATTAGTCTATTCACTAAGGCTAGGGTCAGACTGAGGCAGTCCGAACGCGCGTGCAGGCGCACTTAATTACAGCCGCACTAGCAGCAAATGCCGGGCAATGACGGCCAATATACGAAGTAGGGTCGCACGAAAGTCCGGCTGCGCAACGAAAGTGGCAAATGAACGCATTTTTTCGAGAACGTAAAACCGCAAGTACGCTGGTACAGAGTGCGCTGCGTCCACTAGCGGCGTGTGTGCGTGATGTGGAGATGTAATTTTAGACGCTGCTAATGTCCGGCCAACATAACGTCCAGATGCAAAAAGGGTTTCATTGACGAGCCGTACAAAATCACGCCCGAAAATGCGCATCGTCTGACCGCTTTCGCATATTCCGTGAAATAATGCGTTCGCACGCACCGACGTACGTTTTGACGGTGGCCGCCAAAAATGCGCTCATCTGACCCTAGCCTAAGCTGTCAATTCCCTAAATACAGGTAAATGTGGTGCAATTCGCAGCAGTTCACCACTATTTGGTTTCGTCGAAATTGCCTCATAGAAGGCTGTGTGTTCTAGTCACAAAACGCCGAGATGCCTTGATTCTCAGGGTTAATTAAATGGAACAGGTTTAAACAGGCGAATCCCATAGGTTTCAATGTAAAAACTTATGTTTTTAGGCTTTTCCTTTTTCAGCAAAAAAAAAAAAAAAAAAAAAAAAATGTTTTGTAACCCAAGTATTTAAAAAAAAAAAAAACATTTTTTTTTTTTTATTATTCGCTAAACCACCATTTTTAATTTTTTTTTTTTTAATTGACCCTTTTTTATAAAAACACATGTGAATACAATTTTATTGATTTAAAACACCTGTTAACAGAATAGCAGACTTCGGAGGAGGGAGGGAAATTATTACACACAGCTGTGCGCTAACGTTAAGATCGTAATATTGCCCAAAGTCTTTTAAGCTCCTTGTTTTATCTAATCCAGCTGCCATCTCTCCTCTCAAGTAGCCAGGAGTACACAATAGCCTTAGCGAAACATTCACTCCCCCAACTCATTAATTGCTAAACAACAGCAGTAAAGTAAAACTTTTGCACAGATTTTGGTAAATGTCGCATAATGGGGAAAAAAATAAAAATAGAAACAGGAGATAAAAACCCTATCGTTATTTTATTTTTCCTATTTACATGCAGTTACTAAAAAAAAAAAAAAAAAAAAAAGCAGCATGTGATTTATAAAGTGGATTTATTTGTGAAGCCCTCGTAACCTAGTTCCAGCTTGTGTAAGTGGTAGTGTCCCTTTAAGCAGCCCGCCAGCTGGCTGTTTATGTCTGGGCCAGACATCATTGTCGCTGACCTGGACTGACTTGGCGGCTTTGCTGTTCAAACTTGTAAGTGACAGCTGCACATCAGCTTTTCTGTTAATGCCGTTTTCTCCCGCACGTTGGTGGAAACCTGTACAGTCAATTGTTGTCGGTTGGCCGGCGAGCCCGCTGAAAACACGAAACGGAGCGGTTACTCGATGTCTGTGAGCGGGACACAGGATTAACTCCCCAGCTCTATGTGTGTAAATTATCTTTTACTCACGGATTAACATCAGCGCACATCCCATCGATTTCGTACACAAATGATGCTCTATGTAACACTAAAGCATATTATGCTCTGACTAGAACACTGCTCTCGCTTAGGTCGGGGGTCAGACGAGCACACTATGTGCGCCTGTACTGACGTGCCTCCCGGCATCCTTCGCAGCGTTGCAACGCCTTAATGGAGCCGGCCACACGCTGTAGTGCGTGCTACAGAGGACATGCTGCAAGCCGTCCCGTCGAAACGCTACGACGCATGTTCGGCACGGCTGCAAGGCGCGATCCTCCATAGCACGAACTGCACTCAGCGAGGTGGCCACACGGGCGTCAGACTCTCACGGATGTTCCTTTTCGCTTTGAAAAACGCTTACTTTCCAATAGCCTGATATTAACCCATTACTGACCTATACATCCCACGTGTGCTACCTCTACCACACTGAATTAAAAAGGGACACTATAGCCACCATGACCAAATTAACTTTGGTAAGTGGTCAGTGGCGTCACTAGGGTTGGTGTCACCCGGTGCGGTAACTTTTGGTGTCACCCCCCCCCCCCCCGAGTTTTAAACTACTCTAACTCCTAAAATCAGTACTCCCATATAACACTGAATGCTCATACACAAAGCGCACATTACTGTGAGGTTTACTGCTGTGGAGCTCTCTCATATGCCAACTGCCAGCAAGTATGTTGCCTGTTCGAAGGCAGTGAAAGCACACATGGATATATATTGCCCCCAGCAGCTCACACATGGATATATATTGCGCCTCAGCTGTCAGGTCTCACCAGACCCACGGGCTCCCCCACCGCCGAGCTCCGAGCCGCAACCCCGCGCCGCGATTCCGGACCCCCTGCGGCTTCCTTAGCGGTAGTGAGGGCTGTTCCCGCGGCACAGTGGCCCCCAGCGTCAGCGCTCCATGCCGGGGACCCCTTCAATCAGCCGCACACCCCCGCGACACCACGGATTCCCCTTGCAGCACTCACCTCCGGCATCAGCTACCACGCGTCTCGGCGTCCCACGTGGTTCCTCCAAGATGGCGTCACCAACCAATCGGAATCCAGTATCCCCAGGTAACCAGATAAACCTCTCTCCTGATTGGTCCAATTCCCACAGGCGCCCTATTTAAATCCCAGCCTCTCCAAAACTCATTGCTTGGTTGTCCTGTTCCTTCCCTTTAAACCTCCCTTACCTGAGCATACCTGCCTAAGACATTTCTATCAGCTTTACCGTGTACCGAACCCCTGCTTGTACCACCGACTACCCTCTATCAGCTTTACCGTGTACCGAACCCCTGCTTGTACCACCGACGACCCTCTGCCAGCTTTGCCGTGTGCCGAACCTCAGCTTGTATCATCGACTACTCTCTTCTAGAAACCCTGCAAGGTACTGAACTTTACGTTATTTGCTATACACCTTGTCACATCCAGACTCTCCCCCAAAACGGCTTGTCCCGCATCCTGAACTCCACAAACACGAACCTGACACAGCTCACACATGGATATATTGCCCCAGACCAGCTCACACATGGATATATTGCCCCAGACCAGCTCACACATGAATATATTGCCCCAGACCAGCTCACACATGAATATATTGCCCCCAGCTCTCATGGATACTGCCCCAGCTGCTCTCATTGATAATGCTCCAGCTGCTCTCATTGATTTTGCCCCAGCTCATGGATATACTGTCACCGCTGCTCTAATGGATTTTGCCCCAGCTCATGGATAATGCCCCAGCTCATGGATTTGCCCCAGCACCTCATGGATTTGCCCCAGCACCTCATGGATTTGCCCCAGCACCTCATGGATTTGCCCCAGCACCTCATGGATTTGCCCCAGCACCTCATGGATTTGCCCCAGCACCTCATGGATTTGCCCCAGCACCTCATGGATTTGCCCCAGCTCCTCATGGATTTGCCCCAGCACCTCATGGATTTGCCCCAGCACCTCATGGATTTGCCCCAGCTCCTCATGGATTTGCCCCAGCTCCTCATGCATATGCCCCAGCTCCTCATGCATATGCCCCAGCTCCTCATGCATATGCCCCAGCTCCTCATGGATTTGCCCCAGGCCCCCATGGAATGCCCCAGCAGTTCATGGAATGCCCCAGTCAGCTCACCTCATGGATATGCCCCAGCCAGCTCACGTCATGGATATGCCCCAGCAGCAGCTCACCTCTTCGATTTGCCCCAGCTGACCTCCTGGATATGGCCCAGCTCACCTCCGCCGCGTGTTCGCTCCTTCTGAGCGTCCGGCGGCGCGCAGCTTGGGCGCTCGTCTGGGGGATCCACGTGACCAGCTGGCGATTGGCTGGTGACGTGTTTCCTCCAGGCGAGCACCGAAGCTGCATGCTTCGGACGCTCGCGCAGGGAGCGAACAGGCGGCGGAGGGGTAAGACACCCGCCCTTAGGGTGGCGGTGTCACCGGGTGTGGGCCGCACCCACCGCCCCCACTGTAAGTGGTCATGGTGAGTGCCTCCCTTCAGGCTGTAACAGCCCTCCAACGTGGAGCGATTCTCTCTGCCCAAAAGGTGGTCAAGTGATTTACATTGGGACAGGCTACAAGGGTACCAGTCAGCACTGCACAGGACGGGCAATGCTGATCGGCCGAAGCCTCTTATGAACATCTGATTATCTGCCAAATAGCAACACAAAGAGAGTGTGTATGAGACACCGAGGCAGCTGGCACAGAAAGTGGCGGGGTACAACTTTAACACGAAAATCAGCAATGACGCAAGTAGGAGAGGCCACCTACACAAAATAAGGAGGGAAGATGGCATGGAATGTCAGCCGCGGGACAGGGAGGAGGAGAGCACACCTCAGCCGCGGGACAGGGAGGAGGAGAGCACACCTCAGCCGCGGGACAGGGAGGAGGAGAGCACACCTCAGCCGCGGGACAGGGAGGAGAGAGCACACCTCAGCCGCGGGACAGGGAGGAGGAGAGCACACCTCAGCCGCGGGACAGGGAGGAAAGTAGGCACCGTGTCTCCAAAGTTGGGAATGATTGTAAGGGCCTTTTAACATACAGGAGGTTACTGTTTGCTAATCTTCTAAAGACAGTTGTTCCCATCCCTGGTCCCCAAGTTCCTCTAACAGGTCAGGTTTACAGATATCTGAAGCACAGCACAGGTGATATGATTTGCTGTTCAGTGATTGCAGGATTCAGTCTGCATTTCCCCAAGGTGATCCTTAAAACCTGGCCTGTTAGGGGGACTTGAGGACGACCGCGATTGGAATCAATGCTCTAAGAAATGAACATCAAAATAAATGTTTTGCAAGAACAACAAAAGTAACAAAGGCTTTTAGAAGCCGTCACAGGAAAGTCAGTTATATTATAACAGCTCAGCAAACACGGAAAGTCAAAACACAGCGTGGCTAACACAGGGGGACGCACCAAATGCCGGGTCAGTGCCGGGGTGCTCCACCATCTGGGATCCGCAGTGAACCAGCAGTGCACACCAAGAGCTTGACCAAACTCCCGGTGTGGGTTGCTGATTTTTGACGAGCTCTGCAAATACGAAATCAAGTCACATAAAAATGTAAAGTGATGTTTGTAATCCAGTTTATATATATATTATCTTAATCTCACAGGGATTTAGCGAGATTAAGAAATTAAGGAAATAAAATCACATGGTCACGTCCTCTGATTCCGTTTCCAAAAGTGACCTTCATGCCTTCTTTCCGGTTTAAGCCAATATTATAACCCATGCCACACCGCTGGGGTTACCACCCGCGTTAATACCATGCTATAAAAAAAAAAAAAAAAAAAAGAAGAGACCTTCGATCAAACAAGGGATACATAATTATGTATTAAGATAATCTCGTATCACTGGAAAAGCGAGTCCGTGCGCATATGTTTTATCAGGTCAGACCCCAATGCTATCAGGGGGCTTTTCTAGTAGCCTCCAGTCGTTCCCTATGCACAATCCAGCTCAGGGCTGTCACACACGCCGCCACCCCCCCCCCTCCCCCCATGGTTCCCTGGCACACATTACTTTCTAAAATCTCTAGGAATTGTAGGTCACCAACACCTGGGGGTCAGAGGTTGACATTCCTGCTCTAGCTAAAACCAACTGCATTGTGATCCCCTTTAGGCTGGCGCCAGACGAGCGCGCTATGTGCGCCCGTACTGACGTGCTTACCGGCATCCGGCGCAGCGTTGTGATGCTGTAACGGGGTCGGTCACACACTTAAAAATGTGCACTCAACAAGCGTCCGTTATCCAAGCCTCTCCGGCAAAGCGCTAGGACGCGCGTTGACGGAGCTGCAAAGCGCGTTTCTCCATAGGAGGATCGCACTTTGCAGCGCTGAGTGCTCTCAGCGAAGTGGCCAGACGGCGTCATGTAAGGAAGGTCCACTCTCAAGGACGTTCCTTCCGCTCTCCAACATTGCCTTCGACGTTTTGCCAAATAATTACATTTTTACCCTTTTCAGCTGAAATATAGCGTATGGCCGGATTTTTTGTGGGTTTTACAGCTCAGTTTCGTGTCTGTTAATTCTGTAACTTGGGATCAATCCTCTTCCCTCTGCACAAAACAGAGACTGCAACGCCAAAACGTGAACGGCGAGGAGCAGAGAGCGTAGCCTGCAGTATAATGAACGCCACACGGGGAGAAAGAAGCAAATAAATGCTATAGCTAAAAGGCTTCTTTTACCAGAATGGATTTCTTCCATCTAACCCTTTAATATCCATTATATAAAACAGGCAGCTTTGAGAAATAGATAATTAAAAAGTATCTCTGATATTGTAACACATCATATTGTAACGTGTAGCAGCACCGCATTGTGTTAATTGGTGCACACACCTACAAGCAACACAAACGCATTACTGTTAGCCACTGATAACTAAATGGTGTAATGCGTGTTAGTCGTATAGTAGTCAATACGGTCATACATGTTCGCTTGGCACATGTTAATAATGCCAGTGTGTGTAAAACATATCTATTTTGCGTACATATCAATTAGTAAAGCCTGTGTGTGCACATTGCTCTTTGCATGTGTGTGTTAAGAGAGATAGGTGTGTGTGTGTGCCTAATGCAGTCAATGTGTGTACATTGTATATGTTGCTAGCAGTGTGCGTATTGTCAGTGCTGCTGCCAGTGTGCATGTTGTCTGTGTTGCTAGTAGTCTTTGTGTTTCTTGCGGTCATCTGATGTGCATTTGTGTGTGCTGCGGTACCGTGGTTTTGCCAGGTGTGTGTGTGTGTGTGTGTGTGTGTGTGTGTGTGTGTGTGTGTGTGTGTGTTGTTGGCAGTCAGTGTACTTTTGTGTTTCTGTCACTGCATGTTGCGGTCATTGTTTTGTTGCCAGTGTTTTTGTGTTGCCGTCAGTGTGAAGTGCTGTTAGATTTTGTATTATTGTGTGTCTGTGTTTCATTGTCAGTTTGTGTATTGCGTTCTGTGTGTTGTTGGGTTTGTATTTATGTTACTGTGTGCAGCGTTCCATTTGTGTGTTGTACTGTCAGCCAGACACGTGTTGCTAGCAGTAAGTGTGTTGTTGTGTATTGTGGTCAGTGTGTGCTGCTGACATTGTGCTTATATTGCTGTCAGTGTGAATTGCTGGCAGTCATTGCGTGTGTTAATCTAGAGTGTTGTTGGCACACTGTGTGTATGTGTTGTCTCTGTGCTCTTTGTCAGTCACTTTGTGTTGCAGTCAGTGTTTACATGTGACTTTCAAGGTGTTCTTAGAGCGTGTGCTGCAGTCAATGTGTTTGTGTGATCCTGTCAATGTGCGTCTTTTCAGTGTGTTTTGCTGGCGGTGTAGGTGTATTGTCAGTACTGCTGACAGAGTGTGCACTGTGTGTGTGTTACTGGCAGTTGGCATGTTGTGATCAGGCAGAATTTGGTATTGGGAGTCAGCGTGTGTCGTGTTTGCTCAGGTCAGTGTGTATTGTCTGTGGGTGGTTTTGTCTGTGTATTTGTTGCTGACAGCTTGTGTGTAGATTGCTATAGGGGTTGTTTTGTTTGCTGTGTGTATTGCTGTATGTGGGTATATTGCTGTGTTTGCTGCGTGTATTACTGTCGGTTTCTGTCGTTTATGTTTTGTTGTCTGTATATTGCCGTTTGTGTTTGTATCGTCTGTGTGTATTGCTGTTTGTGTTAGGTTCGCTGTGTATCATCTGTTTATGGCAGTCTGTGTTAGGTTTTCTTGATTGTATATTGCTCTGGGGGGTGGGGTGTGTGTGTGTGTGTGTTCTGTTCCCTGTGTATCGTTGTTTGTATGTATATTGCCGTTTGTATTATGTTTTGTTCCCTGTGTGTTTGTGTGTATATTGTTGTTTGTGTTATGTTTTGTTCCCTGTGTGTTGTTTGGGTGTATATTGCTGTAGGTGTGTTGTGTTCAGTGTATATTGCAGTTTTTGTTGTTTATGTTTTGTTCCGTGTGTGTATGTATTATTTGTATATTGCTGTAGGTGTTGTGTTCACTGTGTGTGTGTATATATTGCTGTAGGTATGTTCACTGTCTGTCTGTGTGTATATTGCTGTTTGTGTTATGTTTTGTTCCCTGTGTGTGTGTAATTGTGTTTGTGTGTATATTGCTGTAGATGTGGTGTTCAGGGTGTATATTGTTGTTTCTGATGTTTATGTTTTGTTCCCTGCGTGTTTCTCACATGGTGTGTTACTGCGGTTTGTGTTGTTTATTTTCTGTTCCCTGTGTGTTGCCTGTAATGTCAGAGTGGGTGTCTGTACTCCCTGCATGTCACTCCCTGCATGTGGCCCCTGTGGCCCCGGGCTGCCTGTAACCTGTCCCTTACACCTGGCTGACTGTGTGTGTCCTGCCCTGATCCCTCACCTGTCAGCTGGCAGCCGTCCTGTGCAGCGCCTCCGTGACAGCAGCACACAGCCCCCAGGCAGCCATGCCACATGCTGGGGAGAAAGGTGCAAGGCTTACCTAGAGCCCGGCGGGCGCCGTGACACCGTCCCCTGCCGCCCCGCTCTCTCTGCGCCTGCACTGCCTCAGGGACCGAGCCGCATTTCCCCTTCCACTGAGCTATGACAGCGGCCACCGCAAAGCCTGAGCCTCGCGCGGGTCCTGCCGGGCTCTGTAGTCCCCCGGTTGCCCCTCGCCAACGTCACGAGCTGGTGACGAAACTACAGCTCCCGTCATCCTCCGGGTCAGCACTGAAAAAGGCCGGATGAGGAGCGTATGGATCACCCCTAGTGCTCTCTGCAGTGCTGTGCCCTGGGAGGCCAGGAGCAGGCTCATTTAACGCCAGTTTAACGTGTTTACAAAACACAGATTCCGCCCAGGCTGCCCTCACCTGGGACACACAGTGCAGGGCAACATGGCGGCCCCCGTTACCTCAGGCAGACCCCGTTACCTCAGGCGGGCTCACAGAGATTGTTTGTTTTCTAGAGCAAGTTACAGAGGTTTAGAAAGGGCCATTTGCTGACCATGTGTACATTGAATCATTGTGTTATATAATCCTTGAGGCTGGTGTCAGACGAGCGTAGTGTTCATGTCAGTGATGGCGCCTAAGGCTAGGGTCAGACGAACGCATTTTTCGCGTCGTCCGTGAAAAAGTGCGTTCGAACGAATGGAGGTATTTTTTCACGGAATACGCGATAGCGGTCATACGATGCGCATTTTACGTTCGTGATTTTGCACGGATCATCAATAAAACCCTTTTTGCGTCTGGACGTTATGTTGGCCGGACATTAGCAGCGTCTGGCGTCTCCTAATCACGCACACACGCCGCTAGCGGACGCAGCACACTCTGTACGTCAGTACTAGCGGTATCACGTTCTTGAAAAAATGCGTTTGTTTGCCGCTTGCGTTGCGCGGCCGGACTTTCGTGCGGCCGTACTTCGTATATTGGCCGTCATTGCCCGTCATTTGCTGCTACTACGGCCGTAATAAAGTGCGGCTGCACGCGCGTTTGCACTGCGTTCGTCTGACCCTAGCCTAAATTGGCTGGGGGCACACTAGGCATCTTCTTGTGCGCACTAGCACGCGTTACCGGCGCAGCATTGTGATGCTGCGGACGGAGCTGGTCACATGCTTGCGCGAGCGCACTTAGTGCGCTAGGATGCGCGTCAACGGGGCTGCAAAGCGCGATCCTCCCTAGGAGGATCACACTTTGCAGCCTTGTGGAAGGGGGCAGGTGGGCGTCGATGGGGGGCCGGTGCATTAACGTTTTCTTTAACGCACGCTAGTGTGGGACAGAAAGCCCATCGGAGCCCGACACGCGAAGTACGTCCGCACTGAACTGCGGACGCACAACGGCCGTGGCGTACAACCCCCAGAAAGGCCGCACAAAGTGCGCAACGTCTGCATAGCTTTGTGTGTGAGTAATGGAACGTGGTCAGACAGACTGCATTTATACGTCCAGCATTTTTCACGGACAAAATGGTTTTGCCTTTTAATTTATTTTCCCTGCTACATCCGTCAAAATATACGTCAGTGAAAAAAAACGACTGTGTGGCCACTACTGCGTCTTCCATACTAACGTCATCCGTACTGCACGGACGTACAGTCCGTAGAAATCACGCTCGTCTGACCCTAGCCTAATATAGAGCTATGAAGCCTAGAAATGGATTTTTTTTTATATTGTGTTTGTTCCAAAAAAGTGTTTCTTTACCCCAGAAATAATGGATATAAATGTCTCACGCCACAGGGAATGGATAGCAATATTATTTTAGGCTTTTAAAGGAATAATAGGGTATATGCAAAAAAGTACTGACATTTCAGTGATTTCTAGTTCGGTGATTCCAGTTCGCCGACCCTGCGGTGAATTCACTATACGATGCAGGGATCCCAAAGTGTGCTGAACGGGAGTTGCCGATCAGGCCGCCGAACTGCAGAAAAACATAAACTCTATTCTTTAAAAGACATTTAAAACAATTATAATGCATGGAAATAATAAAATAAAGGTCCTATAAAAAAATAATAAAATGGTCAGATACAGAATTAAAAAAAGAAAAGGAATCAAAACGTTTTAGGCTGGAGTCAGACGAACGCAGTGTTCACGTGCGTATAGCCGCACTTTAATACGTCCGTGGTAGCAGCAAATAACGTCCAACGAAGGCCCACACACGAAGTACAGAAGTGCGGTCGCACAGCGCAAGTGGCAAAAGGACGTAGGTTAGCAAGAACATCGAACCGCTAGTACTGACGCACAGAGTGCGCTGCATCAGCATAGCGGCGTGTGTGTGTGTGTGTGATTAGGAGACGTCAGACGCTGCACATGTCCGGCCTACATCACGTCCATTTTTTTTAACCGCTGTTTCCTCAAGATGGATCAAAAAGAAACAGGCTCCTTAGTGCAATATATACTGATACAGGGGTCTCAAAATAAAGACAAGGCTATTATGTGGCTTATCACCAAGCCCGGGTTTGGTATCAGTATATATTGCGCTAGGGAGCCTGTTTCTTTTTGTTCCATCTTGAGGAAACAGCGGTTCATGACCAGAGGAACGAAGGCAGATGGGTAGGTTTACTTAACGACCCACATGTGCTACATCAAGAGCTGTGCGCTCTGGATCAGGTGAGTGTAATGAACGAAAATTGGTTGGTTTGAGTTTACTGTTTCAATCTACTGCATCATAAAGTGTTTTTTTCTCCTCAGGTGATGCTGCCAACATATATACGGGAGGACTGTCAAAGCTACAACGAACGGGCGTGTTAGAGTTCCATTCAGACATTGGGTGCTTTACTGGTATTGTGGTCTATGAATCAAAACGTTTGCCTAAAAAAATGCAAAAAATACCCCAAAGAGTCCAAAAAAAAATTAAAAGGCCTTTTGCTGAAAATTAAAAGAATAGACGGTTGAATCAAAATAGGATAAAAACATTAATATATTTTTACATTGAATTCTATGGAGGATTTCCTCCTCCTGCCGATACCAACTGCGTAATATTTCCAGAATTCGGCCATTTCTTACCGCTGTCACCACAAAACAACTCATACACGCCCTGGTAATCTCCCGACTCGACTATTGCAATAATCTCTTATCTGGCCTCCCTCTGACCCGCCTCTCCCCCCTACAATCCATCCTGAACGCCTCCGCCAGGCTAATTCACCTCACCCGCCGCTCTGTCTCTGCCGCTCCCCTCTGCGAGTCTCTTCACTGGCTCCCCATCCACTGCAGAATTAAGTTCAAAATCCTTATCCTTACCTACAAAACCCTCACTAACTCAGCTCCCCACTACCTGTCCTCACTAATCACCAAATACACCCCAGCCCGCTCCCTAAGGTCAAACAGTGACCTGCGCCTAGCTTCTCCCCGCATCACCTCTTCCCATGATAGACTGCAGGATTTCTCACGCGCAGCCCCCACTCTCTGGAACACTCTCCTCGTACTGTCAGACTTTCCCCTAACTCTCTTCCTTCAAGCGCTCCCTTAAAACATTCCTATTTAGGGAAGCCTACCACCCAACTCACTGACGCAACCATCAATCACTCTCACCTTACAGTCCTCTCCTCCTGTTTCCAACCCCAACCCTCCTAGATTGTGAGTTCCTACGGGAATAGGGCCCTCATCTCCTCCTGTACTGTTCGTCAAATGTTGTTCAATGTATTGTAACCCAGTCTATACTGTGCTTATTGTACAGCGCTGCGGAATATGCTGGCGCTTTATAAATGCAGAATAATAATAATAATAATATGAGATTCGCCTGTTTAAACCTGTCGAACCGAAGCACCGAAAATCACGGCACAGACTCATTTTCACTTTTATTTCTGATTAATTAACTCTGATTCTTTTATACAGCTGTTTGTATATCAGCAAGAGAATAGTTAAATATTTTCAATAAACGTTTGCAACTTTGTATCAAGCGCTGCAGAAAAGAACAACATATTGGGTTATTAGCAGCTGTGTGTGTAAAATGTATACTGACACCTATTGATAGTGCTGAGTATTGCAGTCAATCATCCCATCATCCCAATATTCTGTTTAGTATGTCCCCATTTTGTTGATATTTCGGTGCAGTTTGGTGTTTTCTGAATAGATTATCCATTCTCTATGGGACAATTTCCCTGCTGCCAAAGTTGGCCTGAACTGCACCTTAATTTGCTGTCAATTTGCGAATTAGCAGCTTTCTGAATGGGCGAACTGCCACAAAATTGCACCGTACGGGGAATTTTTCAATTCGGTGCAATTTGGTGGCAACTTCGGTGCTAATTGAATAACCCTTTAAATATGGTAATGCATTTGTTTTTGAAGTGGTGTTCAATATACACTGTAATATGAGCAAGTATTGCACATATCTATAAATTATTACGGGAGGGTCATTCCATGTCAAATCAACCAATGCATAAAACCTTTACATCATGGATTTGGTTCATATTTGGTACCTTACCATGAGGTTTTTAAAAATTATTTAAAAAAAAATTTGTCCTCCCATTTTTTAAAAATTGCCTAAAATCGCCAAAATTCACTAGCCAACATAACGTCAAATGCCATTTACAAAATACCTGTGATAGATGCAGACATGGAACAGGTGTCGTTTTAAAGCTTATGAATAGGGCTTTCATTTGATATAAAACATGACATAATTGTAAAACTTGAAAAATACACAAATTTTACAGCAATAATTGATTTTGAGTTATCGGAAAAATGATATGATACCATTGAGATACCACCTTGAAATTTGGATTGACTGGCTACAAGACATTTACCTTTTAAGTGTGGAATTTTTTGGAAATTTAAAAAAATCAGTTTTTCCAAAAACAAAATTTTCGTTGTAAAATTTTGTTTTGAAATTTTACAATTGTATCATGTTTTATATCAAATGAAAAGCCGTATTAATAAGCTTTAAAATGACACATGTCCCATGTCTGTATCTATCACAGGTATCTCGTAAATGGCATTTGACTTTATGGTGGCTAGTGAATATTGGCGTTTTTAATCAATTTTGAAAGTTCAATATCTCAAAAACGGGTGGACAAATTTTTTTGAAAAAAATCGTTTTTAAACATCTCACGTTAAAGTACAAGTGTACCAAAAATGAACCAAATCTATGACCTCAAGTTCCAAAATTAACTTTTCATTGGTTGATTTGACATGGTTTGAACCAGGAAAGACATGTATTCATCTCTAGGGACTGGATAACATGGGTGGAAATATGTTGTGGCTGGAGGAACGTCACTGCTTCCCACAGGACAAATCCCAATTCCTTTACACCACAATTTTATCCCCGTATTAAAAAAACAAAAACCTCTCAAATTGGCAAATACACTGAAATTTAGGTGTAGGTTGTTTCACAACATCACTGGATTGCTGGAAACTGATTGCTGGAAACATTTAATACAATGATTTCGCCAAATCCCAACTAATACTCTGGTCGTATTCACTTGTTTAGTCAAGTTTTTTTTAAAAAAAAATATGCCTTCAGGTGGATTCTGGCTGTGTGATAACACCAGGTGCTCCCTATAACGAGGCCTGTGTTTCCCTTTATAAGGGTTGATGCAGTGCTCCATCATTGTCTAAGGCTGCTGTCAGACGAGCGTAGTGTTCACGTCCGTGATTGCGCCTAAAAGTATGTCCGTGATAGCATGACAGGAAGCCCATCGGAGCCCGACACACGAAGTACGTCCGCACTGAACTGCGGACGCACAACAGCCGCGGCCCACGGACGCAAGTTAGGCAAGAACGTACAACCGCTAGAACGGCCGCACAAAGTGCACTGCATCCGCAACGTCCGCATAGCTTTGTGTGTGAGAGATGGAAGGTGGTCAGACGGACTGCATTTATACGTCCAGCATTTTTCACGGACAAAATGGTTTCTGCATTTTAATTTATTTTTCCCTCCTACATCCGTCAAAGATAACTTCAGTGAAAAAACGAACTGTGTGACCACTACTGCGTCTTCCGTACTGACGATGTCCGTACTGCACGGACGTACAGTGCGTAGAAATCACGCTCGTCTGACCCTAGCCTAACCTGGCAGCCTTTTCTCCTGAAACCTGCTCCTTCCCTTCAAGTTGGATTTCCCTTGTACCGAACCTTGCTTGGACTTTACACTACATTTGCCAGCCTCCTGCCACGACCTATTGCATGTACTTTATCATGACTACTGCTGTATCCTTGCCTCCAGTGCCCCTGGTTCAAGTCTCCAGTGCTCCCTGCTTCAAGTCTCCAGTGCTCCCTGCTTCAAGTCTCCAGTGCTCCCTGCTTAAAGTCTCCAGTGTTCCCTGCTTAGGCTAGGGTCAGAGTGGGGCAGTCGGAACGCGCGTGCAGGCGCACTAAATCACGGCGGTAGTAGCAGCACATGACGGCCAATATACGAAGTACGGTCGCACGAAAGTCCGGCAGCGCAACGAAATTGGCAAATGAACGCATTTTTTCGAGAACGTGAAACCGCAAGTACGCTGGTACAGAGTGCGCTGCGTCCGCTAGCGGCGTGTGTGCGTGATTTGGAGATGTCAGACACTGCTAATGTCCGGCCAACGTAACGTCCAGATGCACAAAGTGTTTTATTGATGATCCGTACAAAATCACGCCCGAAAATACGCATCGTATGACCGCTCTCGCGTACTCCGTGAAAAAATGCGTCCATTCGTTCGAACGCACTTTTTCACGAACAACGCGAAAAATGCGTTCATCTGACCCTAGCCTTAGTCTCCAGTGCTCCCTGCTTAAAGTCTCCAGTGCTCCCTGCTTTAAGTCTCCAGTGCTCCCTGCTTTAAATCTCCAGTGCCCATGCTTCAAGTTTCCAGTGCTCCCTGCTTTGTCTCCAGTGATCCCCGCTTTATCTCCAGTGCTCCCTGCTTTGTCTCCAGTGCTCCCTGCTTTAAGTCTCCAGTGCGCATGCTTCAAGTTTCCAGTGCTCCCTGCTTTGTCTCCAGTGATCCCTGCTTTATCTCCAGTCTCCCTGCTTTAAGTCTCCAGTGCTCCCTGCTTTAAGTCTCCAGTGCTCCCTGCTTCAAGTCTCCAGTGTTCCCTGCTTTAAGTCTCCAGTGCTCCCTGCTTTAAGTCTCCAGTGCCCCCTGCTTCAAGTCTCCAGTGTCCCCTGCTTTAAGTCTCCAGTGCTCCCTGCTTTAAATCTCCAGTTCCCATGCTTCAAGTTTCCAGTGCTCCCTGCTTTGTCTCCAGTGATCCCTGCTTTGTCTCCAGTGATCCCTGCTTTATCTCCAGTGCTCCCTGCTTTAAGTCTCTAGTGCTGCATGCTTCAAGTTTCCAGTGCTCCCTGCTTTAAGTCTCCAGTGCTCCCTGCTTTAAGTCTCCAGTGCTCCCTGCTTTAAGTCTCCAGTGCTCCCTGCTTTAACTCTCCAGTGCGCATGCTTCAAGTTTCCAGTGCTCCCTGCTTTGTCTCCAGTGATCCCTGCTTTATCTCCAGTCTCCCTGCTTTAAGTCTACAGTGCTCCCTGCTTTGTCTCCAGTGCTCCCTGCTTTAAGTCTCCAGTGCTCCCTGCTTTAAGTCTCCAGTGCTCCCTGCTTCAAGTCTCCAGTGTTCCCTGCTTTAAGTCTCCAGTGCTCCCTGCTTTAAGTCTCCAGTGCTCTCTGCTTTAAGTCTCCTGTGTCCCCAGCTTCAAGTCTCCAGTGTCCCCTGCTTCAAGTCTCCAGTGCTCCCTGCTTTAAGTCTCATGTCAGCCCCTTTTCTGTCTTGTGTCTTATGTAAGTCTCCTGCCATGTTTCCCTCAGTTTCTCCCTGCGTCTTGTTCCTTCCTGCAATACCTCCTCAGTTAACTCCATTCCTGCCACGTCCATCACATTCCATACTATTGTCTGTACATAAGCCCCCATTATACCTTATCCACGTGGCTCAGCTCATTATTCACTGCACATTGGGCTCATACCCTCTTCGCCTCTACCACGGTCGTGACACCGATAGAGATCTGTGCATTTTAACACTGGATGGTGCCGTTGAATACCTGCAGATACATGCTATATGTAGTTTGTTGTTATATTCTGAAAACCATGTAAAGACATGTTGCGGTTTTTGTTTTACAAACGTTTGGTTTTCAGTACTTCTGGAAGAATGCAAAAAATAAACAATATGCATCAGCACACTAACATATGAGTAACAAAGAATGGAAAGTGTCCAGAAACGTATACCGTTGTTAATCAACTTGGTTAATCACTGTTATGTACAGGGAGAAAACATTACCTTTGATTTCTTCTGAGAGAACTGTAAAGAGGAGATAATTCCATAAAGATCTGTTACATTCTTTTTCTACATTTTTGATCACTGTCAAGGTGAGAACTGCAATTATTATCTAAAATCTGCATTCAGAAAGCAATAAAAAAAAATCTCATAGGCAGTCTTTGCATTTTACCCCTTCACTACAAGCAGTTCTTGTTGGGAAAAAAAATCACTATTACATTTATTTGAAGAATGGGATGGGGAGATAACAATGAAATATACGGTAAAATGACGATTCTGAATAGAGAATGTTATTCAGAGAGGGTTTAAATAATGTAAATTTGCTCATTTTTAATTTTTAATGTATTTGTCCTTTAAAAAAATATTGCTAGTATGAAAGGTTGTAAACACTAGATGGTGTTGTTTCACACAGGCTCTGCATTATCAGCATACAGGCAGAGGTGGCCGTTGTGTCAAAGCCAGTAAATGTGATGCAGACTTATCATAAAAATGGTGAGATCTCCTGCTTGTTGGGTTTAGTAGTGATCGTAATGAGATTATAAACAATGCAACTTCCATGAAAATTGCCAATATAGTACTTTTTTTTTTGAGAAAGGTTTTTACCAGGAAGGATAGATTGAGATTTCTCTCATTTTCAGGTATGTCCTGGGTGGTGAGTATGTACTGTTAGGTGTCTTGCCCAAGGACACTTACTGGAGAGGTTGCTTGCTGGGATCAAACCCATGTCTCCACAGGCTCTCTCCATGCAGAGCAGTGATGTTACCTCTACTCCACCCAGCCGGGACTGTATAAAAATGATATCTGAAATTCTCATCATTCCTGCCTCTAAGAAGACCCCCTCTGCCTCCTACCTCTCTATGATTAAATAGAAAGCTCACTAGCCCAATGCCTCAAGCTCGCTGCCTTGGTGTTACCTTCAATTCCGACCTAATGTTTTCTCCCCACGTCCAGACAGTGATCAAATCCTGTTATTATCAATTCAAAAACATTTCTCGCATGCGCCCCTTTCTGGGGCAAGATACCGCAAAGGTGCTGGTTCATGCGCTTATTATTTCACGGCTTTATTACTGTAAAATGCTCCGTTCTTTCCTTAAAGCCCACATTGCCCGTTTCAATCTGTAATGAAAGCAGCTGCCAGGCTTATTTTTTGCACCCGATGCTCCTCGCGCACCTCGCCCTTTGCCGGTCCCTCCATTGGCTTCCTTTACATTTCAGGATACAGTTTAAAATACTGACGCTCACGTTAAATCACTCAATAACTCAATCCCTCCCTACATGTCTTCGTTACTCTGCAAGCACTTCCTTTCTAGGCAACGCCAGTCAGCGGGCGGTCTTTGCCTGTCCACTCTCTACACCAGCACTGCCAACTTCCAGGGCCGGCCCAAGACACTGTGCTGCCTGGGTCCAAGGATGAAATGCTGCCCCCCCCACAAAAAAAAACAAACATGCACCGTGCATGAGCGTATCACCAAGTTCCACAGCAATAAAACTCACAGTAATGTGCGGTGTGTATGAACGTATCTCAGAGTTCCACAGCAATAAAACGCACAGTAATGTGCGGTGTGTATGAGCGTATCACGGAGTTCCACATCAATAAAACACATACACACTACACATTACTGTGAGTTTTATTACTGTGGAGCTCTGTGATACACTCATACACACCAGACATTACTGTATCACAGAGTTCCACAGCAATAAAACTCACAGTAATGTGTGGTGTGCCTTGCTGAGGCTCAAAATGCTGCCCCTGGCAAAAGTGCTGCCTGGAGCCACTGCACCATCTGGCCCCATGGACGGGCTAGCCTGCCAACTCCCGTCTCAAGACTTCTCACCGGCACCTCCATTCCTGAGGAATGACCTACCTCGCCCTATCAAACTCTCCTCTAACCTTCGGCCTTCAAGGAATCCATCAAATCCTATCTCTTCAGATTAGCGTACCACATTACCGATGCAACCTATCCCTCTCCTCACATACCCCCACATCATGATTGATGCCACTTCCATGGCCTCCCCATTCCTGAACCACCAACACTAATGATCCTGACAACCAATAAACCTATTCAGTCTTGTCTTCCTCCACTCCAATCTCTCTAGATTGTAAACTTCTATGAGCCGGGCCCTCTACACCTCTTGTCTCCTTCCTATGTTTGTTTATTTGTATCTTCTTCCCTTTGGTTATTGTAAAGCGCAGCAAAATCAAGTTTTCATGTTTTTGGTAGCGAAAGGGTTAATTGCCATAAAATAGTTCTCATTTACATTTTGCGAATTGAAAGATAGGGCATAATTTATTTAGTGAACTATGTAACTCAGAAAATATACTTTATTAAATCATTTTTATGTAGAACCAAGTACTGCTTGTCTATTGATATATAATTTGTTTTATTGATATTACACATATATCAACACTACCGATTGACTGGGCTCTAATGAAAATATACAGTATGTATACAACAAACAATTTCTGTGTAATATAAATATATTCATGCCAGAAACCTACTCCACTTTGACAAATTGGCAAGAATGCTGACCATTCTATGTGTTGACAGGACAACCTTGAATGGAACTACAAGGGCAGGGGATGGAATAGTCACTGTGATTTGTGTCAGGTCTTTCAGACCAAACTGCTGATTCATCTTGGTTACATTGACAAAAATACGTTAGGTCAGCATTTCATTGATAGGCCGTGCAGTGTGAATTAAATAGTAAACGGAAGAGATAAAGGAACAATCTAGGCCAGGGGTTAGCTACCGTGGCCTTGCAGATGTTTTGGAACTACAACTTCCATGATGCTCTGCCAACCTAATGAGTTGCTGAGCATTGTGGAAGATGTGGTTCCAAAACATCTGGAGCGCCCGGTTGCTGACCCTCGGTTTAGGCAAACCCCAGCACCCCCCAGATGTTTTGAAACGTTGTGCCGCATGACGGTCTGGCATCCTTAAGGCTGGCCTTGTATCATGGAATATGTAGATCCAAAACATCTGGGATACCGAGGTTCGCCATCATGCCCTATGCAAAAAAAGGGGTGGGGAGAAAACCAACTGGCAGGGTTTAATTGTCAAATATCAACACTTAGTGACCCCTAACCTCCTTTCCTTACCACCTTCTTTTTTTTGCCTAAAACGCGCCTTATGTTCACTGACGTTGTTTGTTTGCAACTAAGCCTATGTGTTGTTTGTGGCTAGAAAGTCCCTTTAATACCCATACGTATATTTATGATTGTGTCAGAGTGCATCGCCACAGCAATTTGTGTAGTGTTTGTGTCACGTTACCTGGGCCTTGGGGATTTCAGGCTGCTTCCGGCTCTCGTTCTGTCACAACCTCCTCATCGCTCGCTGACAACAAGACTGTCAGTGATTTTGTCATTGACCGCTCGACTGCCATTTTCCTATGTTCCTGACGCCACGTGTCATTCTCAGGTGACGTCATGTGTGGAGTCATTACATGTACTTCATTCATGAATGTCTCGGCACTCGGATTTGACGCCAACTGCTAGGGAACATTAGTCACTATTTAATCTCTGCACGCACACTATACTGTGACCTGATGTGGTTCTTTATATCCAAGAGTGAGTGTTATATGTTTACATTTCTCTATACCGACCTTGGCTATTCCTTACCGATGCTATTCCTTACCGATTATTCTGATTTCTGGTGTACCTGATTATTGGCCTGTCAACTATCGTCTGTTTTATTAACCTCTGCTAGTACGTTTACCCCTTCTGGTGCTGACCTTGGCTTTTTGTTGTCTGACCTCTCGTTGTGTGTCTGTTTGTCTATTATTCGATTTACCCGGCCATTCTAAGGACCGGCGGTTTAGGTTGTGATATGATTCTGCCTGTTTGGGTCATGAGACATTACAGTTTGTAGTACAACAGAATCTTGGAGAGCAACTAGATGTCACAACTTTGGGTGGAAGACCTTGCACATCCCAGTGGGTCAACATTTAGAAATCTCAATTCATGACAGTTCATCCTGATCATTCTTTTCCTGTGCATGACCAATTCTTAAACTGTAAGATGGTAAGCAGGACAGCGTGACACCTTCTAGTGGGTTTGGCCATTTGGAACTTTGACCATTTAAGGATGACATTACGTTCTACCACGGAAACAGAGGCGTAACTAGAAACCTCAGGGCCCAGGTGCAGGAACCATGAGGCTCCCCCACCCTAGGCAAAAATATATATTTGTCCCCCTCCCGTCAACATGCATTGGTCCACAATGTTGACTCCAGACAATCAGTGTCCCATTTTTTCCAGATCCACTATGACCTCTTCAGTCCATCCCATTTTTAATGTAATGTGTACTATTTGTATCTCACAGAGCTCCCCAGCAATAAAACTCACTAATATGCAGTGTGTATGAGCGTATCGCAGAGCTCCACAGCAATAAAACGCACAGTAATGTGCAGTGTGTATGAGCGTATCACAGAGCTCCACAGCAACAAAACTCACAGTAATATGCAATGTGTATCAGTGTAAATCAGAGCTTCATAATAACAAAACTCCTAGTAATCTGTAGTGTGTATGAGCGTATCAGAGCTCCACAGCAATAAAACTCGCAGTAATATGGGGTGTGTATGATCGTATCACAGAGCTCCACAGCAATAAAACTCACAGTAACGTACAGTGTATCTGAGCGTATCACAGAGCTCCACAGCAATAAACCTCACAGTAATGTGCGCTGTGTATGAACACATCACAGAGCTCCACAGCAATAAGACTCACAGTAATGTGCAGTGTGTATGAGCGTATCACAGAGCTCCACAACAATAAAACTCACCGCAATATGTGGTGTGTATGAGCATATCACAGAGCTCCACAGCAATAAACCTCACAGTAATGTGCGCTGTGTATGAACACATCAGAGCTCCACAGCAGTAAGACTCACAGTAATGTGCAGTGTGTATGAGCGTATCACAGAGCTCCACAACAATAAAACTCACCGCAATATGTGGTGTGTATGAGCATATCACAGAGCTCCACAGCAATAAACCTCACAGTAATGTGCGCTGTGTATGAACACATCAGAGCTCCACAGCAGTAAGACTCACAGTAATGTGCAGTGTGTATGAGCCTATCACAGAGCTCCACAACAATAAAACTCACCGCAATATGCGGTGTGTATGAGCATATCACAGAGCTCCACAGCAATAAACTCACAGTAATGTACGGTGTGTATGGGCATATCACAGAGCTCCACAGCAATAAACTCACAGTAATGTACGGTGTGTATGAGCATATCACAGAGTTCCAAAGTAAAACTCACATATAAGTATAAAATTTATTAAAAAAAGGAATTATATATATAAAATATAGGCAAGTCCCCAGGCCCAGGCAGGCGAGCATGGGCCCCAGCCCCCCTGCTGGCACCCTCTGCACCCCTGGTACCCTGGTAATTACACCCCTGCACGGAATGTACAGATGACCATGGAATTGGTTCAGCTGCTCATTAAGCATCTACGAGAGAATAGGAAACCCCCATAATAGGGTTACATTTTTAGTTTACACAATTTTTTTCGTAATGATTGTGCTCATGCAAACAAAACTTTAGTACACATGATAATTTGCATAGCCAATGACTAGGTCAGAATTGCCGTCACATAGGGAGGAATTAAACAACGTGTTAACATCAAAAAAGTCATGATGGTCATTGCGCTTTATTTAACAAATGCCACCATCAACATCTAGGGCTCACAGAAGTATAATGATAATGAAGAAATTGTTACTTGTTTTCCTTGTTTTTGTGGAAACCGCTGCTGGTGTTGCTTTGAATTTTGGAGGCCAAAATGCATCATCTGAATTTGTCTTTCGAGGTGATTATACACTTGGTGGATTGTTCAGTCTCCATGCTTCTGGGGCAGATCTGGCACTTGGAAATGAGTCCGTGATAGAGAGATGTTCCAGGTAAGACATATATTATCTGTATATCAGTATGATGTGAGCTAGTAAAACCTATCACAAGAACTCAATTGTGAATGGTTTTTTGGACGCTTTGAGGTGGTGACTTGCCGTTCATACTAATACTTCTGCTTTTTTGTGCATGTTGGTAGTGTCATCTGAGCACTGATTATTTTTAATGTATACATACCCCTTTAATTGTTCTTGCAGATTTATGACAAAACAGCCAACATTAAGGCTAGGGTCAGACGAACGCATTTTTCACGTGCGTTTAGCCGCACGAAATCACGGCCGTGCTAGCAGCAAATGACGTCCAATGCCGGGGAACATACGACGAACGGCCGCACGAAAGTTCGTCCGTGCAACGCAAGTGGCCAACGAACGCATTTTTTCGAGAACGTCAAACCGCTACTACTGACGTACAGAGTGCGCTGCGTCCGCATAGCGGCGTGTGTGTGTGATTAGGAGACGTCAGACGCTGCTAATGTCCGGCCAACATAACGTCCAGACGCAAAAAGTGTTTTATTGATGATCCGTACAAAATCACGGACGAAAAGGCGCATCGTATGACCGCTATCGCGTATTCCGGGAAAAAATACGTACGTTCGTTCGAACGCACTTTTTCACGGACAACGTGAAAAATGCGTTCGTCTGACCCTAGCCTTACTCAGAAGCCCCAAATGACCCTTAACAAAATAATTCAGTGTCAAATTGTTCTTTATAACTGGTGACCAACAGATTTGAGCACCAGTAGAGAACACATGAGATGTTAAGGGAAAAACCGAGACATTAAAACCAACAAGTCGTCATTGACTATTAATAAAGACTGGTAGAAAATAACACAAGTGTTGTAAAGAAAAGCAAAAGCATATGTATGTTCATAGGTTTATGTAAAATATACAGGATGATTCATATAGACCTGAACCCAAAGTTTTTATTATAGTTCTTAAACCAATAAATCGAAATTAGTGAGAGTTAAAGGAAATGTACCTCCACTTATGTTGGGCACATCACATCACAGCAAGTGCTGAAAGCGGCCACCATCTTTTAGGCACATTGTGACGCAGCGTTGCATGTTGTGGCTGATGAATCATCAATGTTTTTAATGCTCTTGAACCCAGGACGTACTTGAAAACGAGAGAAATCTCAACGTGTCCTTCCTCGTAAAATCCTTTATAAATAAAATAAATTTATTAATAATGTTCTGGTTTCTCATTCCTAATGTTATCTGATAAGGCGTTAATTGTTTGGGGCTTGTTATGGTAGACTCGTTACTTCAGATAGCCCCACAAACAGAAGGGCTGGTAAGATTGGGACATCAGGCTGGTCACAGATTCTCGTAAATGACACGGTCCTCGAAAAAGCTCTGGATTTTCACCTTGATTTCCTTGTTGTGTAGAGTGGCCTTTTCTGCCATTTTGCTGGAAGTAACCCTCTGCCCTTCCAAAGAGCAAACCACTTGGTTTTGTGGGGTGCTGTTCTCATGGCTGTGCTGTTGTTGTGGTTGTGCCGCCACCTAACAAATGTTTCCAACAAATGCTCTGTTGGGATGTGATCAACCTAAGAGGAGGTAGGTATCCTGAAATTCACATTAAGTTCATTTTATTCACTTGCGATCTGTAACCAAAACTTTGCATTTGGCTCTATATGAATCACCCTGTATTACTGATAACTCTAAACATGTCGGATGTTGATCAAAAGTAATTAAAAGGGCTTCTCCAGGAATATCAATTCATCCAGTAAGTGTGTGAGGTGCACAGCTAGAAACGCATTCGGTGCAATAAGACCAGTGTACATGACGTTGCATAGAGATATCACCACCTATGCCAAACACCCGAGTTATCTTTCAGATTCCTCATCTGTAAATTATGGAATAATTTATCCAGTTGGCAACATGAACAATTGCAAAGGTCTCATAACCAAAGTATGTATGTGAGAACAGTTTGTCTTTCTACCCATGAAAATGTGTATGAGGCCAAATGGCAAAAAGGCACTTTAGGAAAAAGATAAACCGAGAGTTTGGAACGTTGGATAAATGTCAACTAGCACAATGTATCAGGATTGATTGCGGGATCAATCAACCCTCAAATCAAGGGCTCCAGAGAGAGGAATCCATGCCATATTTAAACAATATGAAAGGTTTCTTCACAAGTCAATTTTATACGTCTAAAACCCGAATCGGACTATAGAAAAGGAGTCATGTTTCATATTTCAGCAGTTTCTTCCCTATCCTACAGTAATGCTGTCGCAGATGATGTCAGTGAAAATAACATTTTCAAGAATATATTCCTTTCAATACTTTTTTCCCTATAGCTCAGATGTCAATCCTGCTGGTTACCTCAATGCTCAAGTCATGAAGTTTGCCTTGGAAGAGATCAACAATAGCAGCACTCTCCTGCCGAACGTCACTTTGGGGTATGAGATTTTTGACACTTGTTACATATACAACAGCATACAGCCAGCTCTAAATCTCATGTCAAGGGATAACGTCTTCGATACTGAGGCTAATTACAGCAACTACATTCCAAAAGTCATATCTGTGGTTGGCCCTGATACGACTGACGCTGCCGAGACCACAGCAGACCTTTTTAACCTTCTTCTCATTCCACAGGTAAGTGATGGCTAGGTTACTTAACGATCCAAACCCAGGGTATCCCATCGAAAAGTCATTTATTGTCAAAACTCGCCCACTACGTGTTTCTAGAAATAGCGTCCATATTAAAGGGATATTAAATAATTGGGAAAAGAATGCTGACAGCCTCTGCCCAATTACTTTATATTATTTTTTTCTTATTTTTGGTGATTCTATTTACCTTTTCTCCCTCGTTGCCCACTTCTCCTCTTCGAATAAGGTCCTCCCGAACCTGGAAGTCCATGAAGCTTTTCTGCACAATTTCCTCTCCTATGCAACTGGCAGAGCGTAGGATCCGCAGACTGTGCACTGCTGTGGGACCTGAACACTTTAGGTACGCAAATTCCATAACGATGGATCAGAGCTGCGCGCGCATGCACAGATCCGATCCATCAGTTGCCGATCTCCGACTGCTCACTATCATGGATGGTCTCTGAAGGGGTGACATCAGCACACTCTCTGCATACCTATGTCACCAGTGACTGATCTGGTGACTGGTAGCCAGGAAATACAAAATCCCAGCTGCTGCTGATGTTGGGTGCAGTAGAGGAAACTCCTCCACTTCATCCGGCGATTTCACCAGATTGGTGGAGCTGGGAAGAAGGGGGAAGACTCTAAATATCCTGACCACTTTAAAACAATTAAGTGGTCAGGATGAGCTGAGTGTCCCTTAAGCTAATTGCAAATTATAGTACAATGTAACCATGATCATTGTTGGCAATTCCCATGATGATTATCCTAATTTCAGAGTTATTTGTGCGTGTTACTGTGTCTACAATAAATGTATATGGGTGGGTCTTTTCATTATGATGCATCCTGCTTCTAAAAACACCCTATTTTTGTAGTCAAGCAGCTAGTCCATGTTTTGCAGACCGATGGACCACACAATGTTTGGATATTTTAATTCTGTGCTTATATCAGAACCTCCTAAACCCTTTTTAACCCATTCCTGACAACAATGAAACAGACAGTCTATTCGCATATGGTCTACAGCTTGAAAAATATATATTCGAAATATATATTATGACACTTCTTCTGAAATGACAGCTTCAGGTCAACACAGTATTTTTTCAGCACTTGCTCCTCACTGTGTGGCTTTGGACAGAGAATAGGTCACATCTCCAAAAATCCCATTCATAAGGATTGCATTGTGTGGGATGTAAGCAATGTACATGTAGTATGATAGTATCTATCATATCTAATTCAGCTGCCGTCTCTTATCTTAGGTAGCAAAGACAACACAATAGATCTCCTGCAGCCTTGTCTAAAACATTCACTTCACCACCCCCTTGCCTCTTCACTACTGTTTTATACCACAGCTGTAAAGTGAAACTTGCCATAAGATTTTGCTAAATGTTGCATCATGTGAAAAATCCACAAAACGGAAACGGGAGATAAAAACCTAACATTATTTTTCCTTTTTACATGTAATTACTATAATGTGTTTTTTTTCTTTGTAATGCAAAAAGTAATTTAAAGTAATCTTACCGCTCATGTTAGAAACATAGAAAAATGTCGGCAGATAAGAACCTTTCGGCCCATCTAGTCTGCCCAATTACATGGATACTTTACCTGGATTTATCTTTTGTTTAGGATAGCCTTATGCCTATCCCATGCGTGCTTAAATTCAATTACTGTTTTGGCCTCTACCACTTCTACTGGAAGACTGTTCCATGTATCCACCACCCTCTCAGTAAAATAATGCTTCCTGATGTTACTTTTAAACCTTTGCCCCTCTAATCTAAGACTATGTCCTCTTGTTTTGCTACTTTGTTTCCGTTTAAATATACTCCCTTCCTCTACCTTGTGGATTCCCTTTACGTATTTAAATGTTTCTATCATATCTCCTCTGTCTCGTCTTTTTTCCAAGCTGTACATGTTAAGATCATTAAGCCTTTCCTGGTAACTTTTCTCCTTCAAGCCGTACACCATTTTAGTAGCCCTTCTCTGAACTCTCTCTAAGATGTCTATATCCTTCTGGAGATACGGTCTCCAGTACTGCACACAGTACTCCAAGTGAGGTCTCACCAGTGCTCTGTACAGTGGCATGAGCACTTCCCATTTCCTACTGCTAATACCTCTCCCTACACAACCAAGCATTCTGCCAGCATTTCCTGCTGCTCTATTACATTGACTACTTACCCTTAGATCCTCTGCAATAATAACCC
This sequence comes from Leptobrachium leishanense, assembly GCA_009667805.1. NCBI lineage: Eukaryota > Metazoa > Chordata > Amphibia > Anura > Megophryidae > Leptobrachium > Leptobrachium leishanense. Next base: position 22,997,351 of record CM019073.1, read on the forward strand.
CTAAATCCCAACCCTCAGATGTTGAGGTTTAGGTGTTAGTGGTAGTGTCTCTTAAAAAATAATTATTAAAGCTTATTCTATGCTTTTTTTATATTTTTTTATTCCGAATATTTTCCATGTACCAAAATGTAAAGTCCTTTTTAAAGAATCTTTAAAAAAACTGACCATCTCACTGATCGAATATTGATTTTAAATCATATTTTGTGTTTCACAGATAAATATTTTTGCCACAAGCAAACGTCTAAGTGAGCTGAACCTGCCCTCTTGTTTCCAGACCATTCCCAGCAGCGATATGCAACAGCAAGCCATAGCAGACGTTCTCACCTATTTTAACTGGACATGGATAGCTGTTCTGGGAAGTGCCGATGAGTACGGTCACCACGGAATGCAAGATTTAATTCAATCCACGTCAGACCTAAATATCTGCGTGGCCTATCATGGGATAATACCCTTCAGGGTATCAGGCAAGGAGAAAGATTGGAACAATATCATTTTGCAGATTGTCAACAATATCACCTCTGTTAACGTCAATGTCATTGTTGTGTTTTCTGCGGATGTCATTGCCCGCGACTTTTTTAGGAAGGTGATTGAAATGAACCTTCCCGGGAAGGTTTGGATTGCCACCGAGACCTGGTCCTTGGCCACCAGCATCTACAATTTACCAAACAGTCAGAGGTTAGGAACGGTACTCGGAATTGCGACCAAATACGTAGAGATTCCGGGAATGGAAGAATATCTTTCCAATGTACAAAGGCGAAAAAGCAACGATTTAAATTTGGAGGACAGCTGTCTCAAAGACTGTAGGACTTGTCTAAATTCTTCCGATGGCAGCTTGTTCCTCTTTGCCGGAGAAAGAGTGAGCTTTAGCGTTTATGCAGCAGCGTATGCCGTGGCTCATGCTTTGCATCAGGCTCTGGGCTGTAGCAGCAAGCATTGCAACACAATAGCCATTTATCCATGGCAAGTAAGTATTGGCAAGTGGTGCTATAGAATTACATGTTATTTTATGTGAATACACATTCAGGGCTATTCAGAGAAAGGTGAAAACCAGGAGAACTGGCAGGAGAAGAGAACAATCTAGACCAAATAGCCGATATGGAAAGTGAGATAAATGGGAGAATTTTTCTGGTTTGACAATTTTGATCTAGAATTTTTACTTCTCTAGTCATTCTCCTGAGTTTCACCTTTCTCTGAATAACCCAAATTGTCATTATTAATATATGACCTGGAAGTTATTTTAACCCTTTCCATGCGGAGGACGCGATCAGCGCGTCCTCCACATGGCTGCTGCTGTGCGGAGCACGCGCTGAGCGCGTCCTCACTTCGGGGTCAGCGTTCGGCCGGGTTCCGGCCAATCGCTGGCCCCCCCGGTGCGGGCTGACATTGAGGATGTCAGCCCAGCATCTGGAACAGCCGCCGGTGAAATTAGGTGTCATCGCGGCGGCGCGATGACACCTAATTCAGGCGCCCCCCCCCGCATGTGCGGAGGAGGCGCCTGAAAGGGAGGGGCGGAGGTCCTTCGGACCTCTCCCCCTCCCGATTGGCGGCATTGCGAGGGTTAAACCAGGCACCATTTGGAAGGGCACAGCCTGCCCTTCCAAATGGAACCTGGCATTAACCCCTGGGGAGCTGAAAAGCGCCGGTTAGTGATCCTTTCCCGGAGCTGGCCGACATCTTGGATGTCGGCCAAGCCTCCGGGAACTCCCCCTGAGGACTGGCGTCATCGTGCATAGCACGATGACGTCAGTCCTGGAGTTAACCCCTAACTGCCACCAATGGTGGAGATAGGGGGTTTCAATAAACCCCTATCTCCCGATCCGTGGCAGTTAGGGGTTAATTTTTGGTATTGTTGGATCGGCCAGAGCATGGCCGTTCCAACAATACCAAACATGAGTATAAAAAAGTTTTTTAAAAAATAAAAAATATAAAAATAATAATTTTTTTTTAAAAAAATTATAAAAAAAAATAAACAAGTTTTTTTTTCTTTTTTTTTGGATGTTAATGCAGCAATATTGTTCCCATTTCAATTATAATGTGAACAATGATGCTGCACTATCGATTTTTGTATGCGGTGCGTTTGTTAAAAAGCGCGTAATTTTCCCCAAAAAAAAATGTAACGAGACCCCCATCTCTAATTTTTTTAACAAGCGCACCCCATGCAAAATACAACCGCAATTGCTCGCATGTTAAAATGTGAAAAAAAAACACTTTACACGTTGTAAATTATTGAAAATTCATATTTTATTGCATTTTTTGTTATAATATACAGACAGGTCATGACGTATAAATATAATAATGACATATTATGAATCTGCCGAGTCTGACGGAAAGAACGATATATAATATGTCTGGGTCATATACTAAAATAAGCCTTCAAAACACGTTTAAACAGGATGAGCAAAACCGGTAAAAATGACCTCAGCACAGAGGCGTGAAAAGGCTCAGCAGCGAAAGGGTTAAAATAATCAACGAATCTATCATACGCACACATCACTCATGTGGGATAACGTCACTGTGAAGCAATCACAAAATTACAAACTATTGACTTTCTACGCACACTTACGATCAGCCAATTAGGTCAAATTAAATGCTTATTATTGATGAATTTTGATATGTATGACTATGATCAGTTGCATCCTTAATTGATTTACTGATACAGATCGCACGCATTTTTAAAGGGACACTCTAGTCATCCTGATCACTTTATTGTTTTAAAGTGGCCAGGCTCCCCTGATCTGGTGAAATCACGGGGTGAAGTGGAGGAATTTCCTCCACCCCACCCACTGTAGTGCGGTCTCAGAGAGGCAACCGATGGAATGGATTTGTGCATGCGCACACAGCTCCGATCCATCGCTCTGAGCAGGCACTGCCAAGCTTGTGTACGTAAAGTGCGCACGTCCCATAGTGGTTAGCAGTTTGCGGCTCCTATGCTATGCAACTTGTGTAGAAATGCAAATTACGCAGAAAAACTTCAGGGACTTACGGGTTCTGGAGTTCCTGAGCCGTTCCTGTAAATTTGTAAGAATTCACAAAATAAAATTGGGTAAATACCGCGGGTGAACCAGCGTACTTTACTGTGCGCGTCCTACAGTTGTGTTCAAAATTATTCAACCCCCAATGCTGTAAAGAAAAGAAACATTTACTACTGTATTACAAAACCAATTGATGTCATTTTAGTTGCATATGGTTCTTTAAAAAGTCCTTGTAGGATTTCATTCTGAATACAATTACAAATGTACACTAAATTCCCTAAAACCCTTTACAGCATTGGGGGTTGAATAATTTTGAACACAACTGTATTAGTTAGATAACAAGCACGTCCACTTTTTAAGAGGTAGGACGCGTATGTTACCTCTATTCAATTTTCAGTAATTGTAGGGTGTGGGTGCACTTTACTCCAGCCCCCCCTGCCCAGATTGCTGTGAAGACAGACACCTCTAAACTGCCCTCTCTGCCTTATGTACAGCACTGGACAAATAACTAAATGGAGATATTAGCCTGTAGCAACTCTTGTGTGTCTAATCAGATGAACAAAATTGCTATGGAGAGCTTAAATACATATTTAAACAGTGACACTGCAAACCAACATCTTAAGGCCCTATTACATTCTTCATGCAAACGTTAACGCGTGCGCAAAAACGCATTAACGCGAGGGGCAAAACCCTTTGCGCTGAACGTTGTATTACAATGTCAGCACAACGAACACGCGTATACGTCTACCGCGGGTGAACCAGAGTACTTTACTGTGCACGTCCTACAGTTGTGTTCAAAATTATTCAACCCCCAATGCTGTAAAGGGTTTTAGGGAATTTAGTGTACATTTGTAATTGTATTCAGAATGAAATCCTACAAGGACTTTTTAAAGAACCATATGCAACTAAAATGACATCAATTGGTTTTGTAATACAGTAGTAAATGTTTCTTTTGTGAATTCTTCATTGACACAATTATTCAACCCCTTAAAGACTACCACTCTGAAGAACAGAGGTTCATTCAAGTGTTTTCAATCAGGTATTAAAAACACCTGTGGATGTCACGGAGCAGCAATAAAGCATAATAAGCACCAATTAGGCAGCTTTAAAATGACTGTGATACTCAGCTCCTTCTAGACATTTACTGGTGTGGTTACAAACATGGTGAAGTCAAGAGAATGGTCCAGGAAGACAAGAGAAGAGGTGATTACTCTTCACAGGAAGGGCAATGGCTATAAGAAGATTGCAAAGATGTTAAACATACCAAGAGAGACCATAGGAAGCATCATTCGCAAATTCAAGGCAAAGGGCACTGATGAAACGCTACCTGGTCGTGGCAGAAAGAAGATGTTGACTTCGACTGCTGTGCGCTACCTGAAGCATAGAGTGGAGAAAAGTCCCCGTGTGAATGCTGAGGAACTGAGAAAAGATTTGTCAGATGTGGGTACTGAAGTTTCAGCTCAGACAATGCGGCGCACACTGCGTAATGAAGGCCTCCATGCCAGAACTCCCAGGTGCACCCCCTTGCTGTCTCCAAAGAATAAGAAGAGTCGACTGCAGTATGCCAAAAGTCATGTGGACAAACCACAGAAGTTTTGGGATAGTGTTCTGTGGACTGATGAAACAAAATTAGAACTGTTTGGGCCCATGGATCAATGCTATGTTTGGAGGAGGAAGAACAAGGCCTATGAAGAAAAGAACACCTTGCCTACTGTGAAGCGTGGCGGGGGGTCAATCATGCTTTGGGGCTGTTTTGCTTCTGCAGGTACAGGAAAGTTTCAGCGTGTGCAAGGTACCATGAATTCTCTTCAGTACCAGGAGATATTGGATGACAATGTGATGCAGTCCGTCACAAACCTGAGGCTTGGGAGACGTTGGACCTTTCAACAGGACAATGATCCCAAGCATACCTCCAAGTCCACTAGAGCATGGTTGCAGATTAAAGACTGGAATATTTTGGAGTGGCCATCGCAGTCACCTGACTTAAATCCGATTGAGAACCTCTGGTGGGACTTAAAGAAAGCAGTTGCAGTGTGCAAGCCTAAGAATGTGACTGAACTGGAGGCTTTTGCCCATGACGAATGGGCGAAGATACCTGTAGATCGCTGCAAGACACTTGTGTCAAGCTATGCTTCACGTTTAAAAGCTGTTATAACTGTAAAAGGATGTTGTACTAAGTACTAAGATTGAATGTCACTTGGGGGTTGAATAAAACTGGTAATGATGTGAGCACAGAAAAGACATTTGTGGTTATTTCATTATAAATGTTATGTTATATTTTTCTGACCTACACGTGCCTCTTTGATTTAATTGTAAGCAAGATGACTGATCAAAATCAATGTCAAACTGGCCAAAACACTCAATTTCAGTGGGGGTTGAATAATTTTGAACACAACTGTACGTAGCTATTTTATAACATTATTTATTTATTTTTTATTTCAGATCACAGGCGCGTTTAGGCAAGTGAATTTCTCTCTTCTGGGTAACTCCATTAGATTTAATCAGCAAGGCGACTCTCCTACCGGATTTGACATCATCACGTGGAACTGGTTGGGAAAAACAAATTTTGAAAACGTTGGGTCATACTCAGAGCTTGGAAGCTTACAAATAAATGCAGATAACAAAATTAAATGGCAGACGTCAAATAACCAGGTAAATGATCAGCGTCATAAACAGGCAATCTATGTCAATATCTATTCTCAATATTTATGTATCTTTGTAACTATGTATTTCTCTCCGGAAACTCATCCATAGGACGAGTTAGGGCAATGACACAATGATTATGTAAAATAATAATAATGATGATTTAAATTAACTGGCTCTGGTGAAGTCTCTACCCTTTACTTTTTAACTCTTTATTTTAAGAATCTTTATCAGGTTTCCAACAATTCGTTAAGGACAAGAAGTACGTCATAGGTACAGGGAAGAAATTAAGGGGAGTGCATCATTGCATGACACCTTATTGACAGTGGCGTCACTAGGGTTGGTGTCACCCAGTGTGGTAACTCACGGTGTCAAACCCCCCCCCCCCGAGTTTTACGGTTACTTTTTTTAACTACTCTTACTCATAAATCAGTACTCCCATATATCACTGAATGCTCATACACAGCGCACATTACTGTGAGGTTTATTGCTGTGGAGCTCTGTCATATGCTCACACACAAATTTTGGCGAACTGCCAGCAAGTACATTATCTGTTCGAAGGCAGGGAAAGTCCCCATAGAGAAGTAATGGTTAATCTGTACAGAGAACACCGAACAGCAGAGAAATGTCCTGATGTCCGGTGGTTTCATTCAGCAGGTTTATTCAGGCCAACACCATAGGTTTCAATGTTAAAAATATTCCCGATTTTATACAATATCTAATAAACCGTTTATTCCTTTAATCTGTAGTAAAAAGTCTATTGATTTTTCTTTTTTTAGTATCTTTTAGGCATTTTTAAAAAAGTTCCATATTTTTTTCTAATAGCGTTTTTTCTTTTTTCTGTAACAGACCTTTTTATTATCATTCATAGGACCTTATATGTAAATTCCAGACATTTTCGTTCAGTAGTTTTTTTGAAAACAGCGGGCGACAGGTTTGTGGCAGCATTCAATGGCTGATTCCCTGCACTTCAGGGACCCTGTGGTGAATTCACCGGGGAAATTTGATTCCCCAAAGTGCGGGGAACAACAGAACACTGAAATGTCTGCGTCATTTAGTTGTTCTGTGAATATCCCCTTTGTTGGGTTTTTTTTTTGCTGCCCCCTGGAAAGTGCCAGCCTAGGCCTTTCCTACCCAGGACATACTTGAAAATGTGAGAAATCTCAATGTATCCTTCCTGGCAAAATATTTTTGTGTAAAAAAAAATAATTAGATTTTTAGGGTGTCACCTGAGGTGACACCACCCGGTGCAGGCTGCACCCCATCCCCCCCCCACCCCTGTGACGCCACTGCTTTTTGAGTATAAGGGAAGACATTAACGGTGTAACGTGGAGTCCCGTCCCCTTCCCATCCCCTCGCAGTCTGTATCCCGAAAGGAGTACTGATTCTGGCCCAAACTCACTCAGTCAATATACAGAGCTTCTTGCAGGGTAAAAACAAAACTGGGAATGACTTTATTCAGGGTTTTCCCTGCACCTAGAATTGTAGGTACAGGGTGACTTCAACATAGGAGAAGGCTTACAAAGCAATATAACAAATCAGTGTATATAGCAATAGCCCACAAGAGCAAAAAGTGAACAGTTGGCGCTGAAATAACAATATAAATCTTTACAGTTTTATGCTGCTCCAACACCCACGTGCACCCCACACACGGATAAAAATCAAAATACAATCGGACGTCAGTCCTGTGTGAGCGCACACTTTTGACCCCAATGGTGTTCTACACCTATCAGTGATCCATAGAAAACACTTATCTGGTAGTGCCTTTCTCAGAAAATGTGACTGTCATGGACTCAAATCCTACAGTATAGGGACACAAATACAGAAAATATGGTGCAATATTGTTTGCACAGAAAATTAATTATCAAAGATTCACGAGTTTTCACTCACAAAAGGGGAGCCTCAATTTGGCTCAAGTGACAGGCCTTCTGACCTCTTATGAGGGGGGTCACACCCAACTCCTGAAGTCTTCAGATGTTACCTTCACTTATTATCCCGGTATATCACTTAAAAGCAGAGAGAGAGAGAGAGAGCTCCATTGCGCAGATATATTCCTTGATTTAGACATATATTTAAAGTAAGCGGATATATACTCACAATATTCTGAGCCTCTATAGTGAGTGGCTCAGTATCAAGGCATAAGGTATATGCCAAAGTCAAGGTGAGGTATCACACCTTCGTTGTCCCCTCCAGGATACAGCTTCCTCCGTTATGTCGTAGGATCAAATATTCGCCAGAAATATGATCAATTCCTCTTAAAACAATTTATTCTTAAAATCATAAAATGATAAAACAAATGGACATTTCAGAAACGCGTTTCGTCTGCTAAATACTGCAGACTTCCTTAGTCTGTAATGTCCTCAATATCAAAGCAGCTTTATATAGATCCCCCGTTCCCCCCACCAATTGATGATCACACCTGATCCTTATTCCGCGTGCGGGTCGCCCGCAACTTCCGATTCTGCGTTCCATATGTATTTTAGTCCCGGTTCCTTTCCCCATGCGGTTCAATACATACATCCGGCTTGCGTTGCACCTACATGTCCTCCGCATGCGGGTCATTAGAGGCTTCCGGTTCCGTGTTCCAGATGCATTTAGTCTCAATTTCCTTTCCTGCATTTAGAACCTCCCAAATGAATCTCTAGTTCCATGTACCCCAAGTTCAAAGTGACTCTCGTCACAAACGGCATATGGGACGCTAGGCAAAAGGTGGTAGGTGTATTCAGTGAGCGTAATAGAGTGGAACCATCAGTAGCACAATGAATTGTTGCTGACGTATAGCTCTCAGTCCAATTTTTAGAGCTGTGCGATTCGTTTCGTTCCGAATCAAAATTCCTTACCTTTTTTCTATTTGAGTTAGCTTATTATTTTCTCTTTCTTTTTACTTTCTAGTCTGTTGAAAATTCTAATATAATCTGCAATTAAATGTCCCGTTGGAGATTTTACCTACTCTGTTAATTTTTCACAAAGCAATATTTTTTTATCTGTTCAGGTACCTTCATCTGTATGTTCCCCTGAATGTAGACCTGGGCAGGAAAAGAAGCAGACAGGGAACTTCCTTTGCTGTTTTGTCTGTGTAAGCTGTGCTGCTGGGCAGTACCTCAATGAAAATGGTTTGTAATGTTCTTAATATAATTTATACTCAAGATTCCCTGTCAATTAATAACAATTAGGGTTATTCAGAGAGAAACGAAAAGTCACTGCACGTTCGATGACTTATCATTCCCCGCAGTTCGGGGCGATTCGGCAATTCTAGTTCGCCGATCCTATAGTGTATTCGGCAAGCACCACAGAGCCCCTGTAGTGCAGGAAAAACCCACCGCAAACCCACCGAACACTCACCGAAAAACCCGACGAGCTGCCAATCACAGCGCAGAGCAGCCGCCGGAAAAACTCGACAGGCAGACGAACGTGGTAAAAAAAAACAAAAAAACAGTACGTTTGAAAGTTTAAAATTTGAAACTTTGTTTGCAAAAAAAAATACCGAACTAAAATTTCTGGAATTTACATATAAGATCTAATGAATGATAATAAAAAGGGCTGTTACAGAAAATAGAAAATACGATTTAAAAAAACATACCGGAAAAATCCCGAAAAATGCTTAAAAATCTATAAATAAAGAGACTTTTTACAGCAGAATAAAATAAACGGTTTATTAGATATTGAATTAAAACGGGAATATTTTTAACATTGAAGCCTATGGGGTTCGCCTGAATAAACCTGCCGAATGAAAACCACCGAACGACAGGGCATTTCACTGACATTCCTCAGCTGTTTGGTGTCTCTGAATGGATTAACCATTGCTTCTCTATTGGGGATTTCACTGCCCTCGAACAGGCACCGTACGTGCAGGTAATTTGCCAAAAATGTTGCCAACTGCCTGCTCTCTGAATAGCCAAATGGCCCCGTACGCTGAATTTCAGTGTCCGGTTACATTTCAAATCTCTCTGAATAACCCTCAATGTGATTGTTACAGAGATATTAATAAATCTTTTTGTATAAATCAAGCTAATTACCATAGAATGGCAAGTAAATTATGGAAATACAAATGGTTTTATCGCTTTTGTCAAATATATATCGTGTGATATTAAAATGTACAGCTCACGGTCATGTATGTGGTTTAAAGACATGTCCATAAACCACTGGCCCACCAGGGAAGTGGAAAGATTACAGGAACAATCTAGCGAGACATGCCCTATTTTGATATTACAGCAATGATAGGACATGACCAGGGGTAGCATGTGTTTTAACTTCTTCTATAGCTTAAAAAACACTTACTTTGGTTGTCACACTTCACTGTGTCGATACACCAACCATCGGATTGCCCAGTGGCCTGTCTGGACCAGTTTTCAAACAGTCTATGGTGACCTAATCTCCTCAGACATAGCCCCATATCCTAAAAACCACCATCTGCTCATGCCGATTCAGGGCCCAGTCCAGACATGCTCAACGTTCGGTTGAACTTGAATTTTTCAAATTGCCAATTTGTGCCTCTTTAGTTACATAGTTATATAGGCTGAAAAAAGACATGTGTCCATCGGGTTCAGCCTCTCCCACGTAACCTACTGCTGTTGATCCAAAAGAAGGCAAAAAACCCAGTCTGAAATATGCAACATACTGGGAAAAAATTCCTTCTTGACCCCAGAATGGCAGTCAGATTTCTCCTTGGATCAAGAAGCTTTTACTCACATATTAAATATTATAACCCTTAATATTCTGTGTCTGCAGGAAGTCATCCAGTCGTTTTTTAAAAGTCTGTACAGACTCTGACCCAACCACCTCAACAGGCAGAGAATTCCACAGCTTTATTGTTCTCACCGTAAACAAAGGGAGATGTATAATGGTACCAACAACCTACCTTTAGCTTGCATGAGATCTTCTAGCAGTATGACGTGTCGCAATGCATAACAATAATACATGATATTTTCTATGTTCTTCTAGAGACTTGTGTAACGTGCAGCAAGAACCAGTGGTCACGAGGAGGAAGTAACTTTTGCTATAAAAAAATAAGAGTGTTCCTGCTGTGGTATGACACTTTAACTGTAGCAATATGTGCAATGACACTCCTGGGAATGCTGCTTACCCTCGTGGTCATAGTGACATTTATAGTGTGTATAAAGAGCCCAGTGATTAAAGCAGCTGGGGGCAAAAGGTGTTTTCTCATGCTTCCTGCCCTGCTGTCAGGTTATCTCAGTATCTTGGCCTACCTTGGTGAACCAGACACAATGAGGTGCATTTTAAGGTTACCTGTATACAGTCTTTCCCTCACTATCTGCTTTTCATATATTGCAATACGATCTTTTCAGATCGTTTGCATATTCAAAATGTCTTCCAAATTACCAGCCACCTATGATTATTGGCTGAAGCAAAATGGGCAGTATGTTTGTTTTGCCATACTTTGCAGCACCCAAGTTCTTATCTCCTGTGTGTGGATCATCGTCAATCCTCCTACGGCCTTCACAAGGGATCTAGGTGCGGATCAGGTCTTGATTGTGTGCAGTCAGTTCACGTCGATATATAATATCCTGCAGTACAGCTACAACGCATTGCTCAGCCTTTTGTGTTTCACCTTTGCTTACATGGGTAAGGAACTTCCCAAAAATTATAACGAAGCCAAGTGTATTACATTCACCATGCTGATTTTCTTTGTCGTCTGCATCTTTTTCTTTACCGCCCAAATTGTCGAAGTTGGGGAATATGTCAACGCAATAAATGCAGGCCTTGCTCTGACTAGTCTTCTGGGTATCACAGGAGGGTATTTCTTTCCAAAATGCTATATCATTTTCTTCAGACCCCAGCACAACACAACCAAGTATTTCCAGTCAACTATACAGTCATACACAAAAAGAGGTACAGGAAGCTCAAAGTAGTTTTCAATACAATTGTTTGCAAAATGAAGATGTGTGATGGCTCACCCCCCCAACACACACACAGTAAATATAGATCAACTTATATTTCTGTTAACGTTTCTGTAAAAGAATACAAATTTTTGACTTCAACCCAACCAGGTATTTATGGTGCCCCAATGGCAAGACTGGCAGGCCATTGCTTAGGTGGGCAATGCTCCCATATGTCCAGAGGTGCCATAAATGGGGCAGAGGGTTGGTAAGGTGGATATTTGAACCTCCACACAAGCTTGTAGAACAGCAGAACTCCTGCATGGGCTAGCTGAGGAGAACTTTTATTCTCTACTGTTGTCCATCAACCCACTTTCCCTCCTGTCTAATGGAAAGTTAGGGCCTGACTGCAACCAACCAACCTGTGATTTGTGTCTCTCATGCTAAGTACCACATAAGCCCATAAAAGTCTTTATTGTGACACATGAGGAGGATTCTCCCGACAAACCATCTAGTAACAGCTTTGGCGAACAGTTCGGCAGGAGAGTATTTCTAAGGTTTGAAAGAGCCCCACTACTTAGAACCGATGTTGCAAATCCGAGGGATCCATATAGATCAGATATTTCTAAATGAGTTATATTATTCATTATTCTCTAAAATAGTGATTGGCCCCAACCTGGAAAGTCTAATCTCAGCAATAATCCAGATATTTAGACGTAACAGAGAATTTTCTTCAAAAACACGTTCTATGAAACACATAAAAATTATAAATTGTCTGGTTATATTGAATAAATTTTCTATCAGATCAATACATTCTTGACTGCAAACAAAATCACAGACAATTTGCTCTATATTGTGATCGACTGATATCCTTTGTCAATAAAGACCCACACTAACATGTTTTTGTGGAATTTGTGAAATTCAGTAAAGTACATTCACAATGTTATGTAATGGCTCTTAATTATCCACCAAGAACATAACATTCTTATGGTTTATAAGAGTACATTTTCCAACATGGTAGCTCCAACAATAGCTTTTAAAGGTTTCATAGACCACTTTTTAACAAATAGCCAATATAAATATGATATCCTACTCTCAATTCCGCATACTAGGGGGTTTTATCTAGTAAATAATAATAACCCTTGCGTCAGGCATGCTAGGAAAATGAGAACAACAGAGCCTAAACTGAAGACAAGGAAGCTATTGAAGAAAACGGACACTGGAAGCCATATTGTTCTCGATAAGAATGAGGTGAAAATTAGCTTAATCTCTGAAATGAAGGCCTTACTTCTGACATTGCATAACATACATGTTTAGAAATATAAATATTACCAGGAGAGCCCATATAGCTCACATTTTTAGTTTTTATTCTTTCTTTCCATTGTCATCCCTCTCCCGTTGGGGCACAAAGACAAGGAGGCAAAGCACTCTGAACCCAGTCAAAACGTCAGTGGATTTATCCCCCTAGCATAAAGGTGCTTCATCACAATCCTGGTTTGACAATTCTAGTACAGTTTTGTGTGAAAACAAAGGGAATCAGGGCACTCTAACAGCGGTACAACTGCAGCTTTTATTGGACGGACTTTGGTAGTAGTGGCAACATTTTGGCCAAGAATGGCTTTTGTCAAGCCCCATAACAAACTCCATTCTTGGATGAAACATTGCCACTGCCACCAATGTTCATCCATTCATCCAATAACAGCCACATTTGTACCACTGTTGAAATACCCAAATCCCCCAGTTGGTGTCCATGTTGTCATTCTAGAATCTATCTTTGGAAACGTCTTCTCCAACTTCACTTGCTCTAATATCGGCATGTAACACTGGAGAAAGCTGGATGAAAATAGAAAAAGGTAAAATGCAAGCTGTTATTAGAGAGGAATGATTGATTAAAAAAAAGCACACACATCAAAACCCTCTTCCCAAGGTCATAGCTCATTGATAGGGATGGGCTGTCGGTTCGATGTGAACGTGAGTTCGCATCAAACATTGGCCGTTCAACCATTCGCCGAACGGCGAACATTTCCGCGTGTTCGCCCACAATGCACCACATTGCACTTTTCCACTGGTCAGGTGCAAGACTATGCCAATCAGGGCTCATAGTCCTGATTGGGCAAATTTTGCCCAATCATGGGCTCACAGAGCTAAGTCCCGCAGCACACTATATAAGGCTTCCCTGCAGCCCTAGCGTGTGTGTTGCAGGAGTGAATCAGAGAGGAGATTGTTGCATTTGCAGGGACAAGCTGACAGTGGCAAATAGCAGGGAACTGGCAGCCTGGCTGTGAAATATCATACCACAGTTGAATCAGAGTTCATCTGTAGCTTTAATATTTATCTTTATCTATTCAGAGTTGAATCAGTGATACACCCTAATAGCTGGCAAGACACAGAGTTATATCAGAGTTCCGGAAATTTGAATCTGTGTCTTGCCAGCTTTCAGGGTGTATCACTGAGTTATATCAGAGTTCTGGAAATTTGAATCTGTGTCTTGCCAGCTATCAGGGTTTATCACTGACTTATAGCAGAGTTCTGGAAATTTGAATCTGTGTCTTGCCAGCTATCAGGGTGTATCACTGACTTATAGGAGAGTTCTGGAAATTTGAATCTGTGTCTTGCCAGCTATCAGGGTGTATCACTGGCTTATAGCAGAGTTCTGGAAATTTGAATCTGTGTCTTGCCAGCTATCAGGGTTTATCACTGACTTATAGGAGAGTTCTGGAAATTTGAATCTGTGTCTTGCCAGCTATCAGGGTGTATCACTGACTTATAGCAGAGTTCTGGAAAATCTGTATATCTTTAATTCTAGATACCATAGAATACCACAGTTGCAGGGAAAATATCAGTGAAATCGCTGACTTATTGCAGAGTTCTGAATATCTTTAATCTAGATAACACCGTTGAATTTGAGTTCTGTTTATCTCCAATCTATATACCAGAGTTGAATCAGAGTTCTGCATATCTCCAATCTATATACCAGAGTTGAATCAGAGTTCTGTGTATCTTTAATCTATATATCACTCACCATGTCAGAAAGACCAAAAAGGACAGGCAGACGCTCCCAGACACAGATAAGAGGGCAAGCAGCCTCTGTGTCGGAAGGCTGTGCCCCTGGTCATCGTGGACATGGTGCATCCTCTGCAGGGGCACACTTGTCCATTCCCCTGCAAAATAAAAAAAAGATAATAATTCCCCCAGCTCACATGGATATATATTGGCCCCAGCACACATGGATATATATATTGCCCCCAGCACACATGGATATATATATTGGCCCCAGCACACATGGATATATATATTGGCCCCAGCACACATGGATATATATATAGGCCCCAGCACACATGGATATATATATTGGCCCCAGCACACATGGATATATATATTGGCCCCAGCACACATGGGTATATATATTGGCCCCCAGCACACATGGGTATATATATTGGCCCCCAGCTCTCATGGGTATATATATTGGCCCCCAGCCCCAGCTCTCACGGGTTACATATTAAAGGCTGTAGAGACATATTAAAGGCTGCAGAGACATATTAAAGGCTGTAGAGACATATTAAAGGATGCAGAGACATATTAAAGGCTACGGAGACATATTAAACACTGCAGAGACGGGTATATACGGCCCCCAGCTCTCACCTGGCTCCGCCGGCATCTTCTCCCGAGTAGGCGAGCGGCCGCTCGAAGAGTGCATCTTGGCCGCTCGCCGGAAACCACCTGATCAGCGCAGAGGTCTCGCGAGGATCTCGTGCGCTGGTCAGGTGGTTTCTCTCCCACGTGAGCGGCCAAGCTGCATGTCAGTGGCCGCTCGCAGGGAGAGGGACGGCCAGCGTGCGGCTCCCAGATTCCGGCGCTGATTGCTGGAATCTGGCGGCGGCGCTGGGCCCCCCTCCAGTGGCGGAATGCCAGGGCCCGGTCGGAACTGTGACCGCTGCGACCCTGGTACGTCCGCCACTGGGTGCTGGCCGTCTTATGCAGCAGCAACATACAGAGGATTTGGTGGATTGGCTAACCAGGCCATCCTCATCCTCTGAGTCCTCTGCCAGCCAGGCTTGTAGTGGTTTACAGTCCACCTCCGCTGCCAAAACATCTAATTCAGCCTCCATGTCCACAGCTACTCCTGCCGTAGCCTCACCATCATACACGGAGGAGTCAGCTGAATTGTTTGACTACAATGACAGTGGCATGCTGCTTGAGGATGCACAGCAACTCCAGTGCTCTGATTCAAAACTCTGAGGTTGAGGAAGGGAGTAAAATCAGCCTAGAGGAGGGGGTGCCAGTGACACACAAAGAACTGGCACTCATGTTCCCCCAGCAGCTGCAGCATACTGCCAGGTTGGCTCCAGTGATGAGGATAGGGGGTGATGACGATGATGGGGTCACTGACTTCACCTGGGTGCCTGATCGAACAGAGGAGTCAAGTGAGGAGGAGGAGGCACAACAAAAATGAGGCACAACGTCCTCTATGAGCAACCATAGCCAGTCCAAGGCATTAGATGTCAGAGCTGCTCAGGTGCAGAGCGCTGTTGTCTCGCAGCACACGTCCAGGAACTCTGCTGTCTGGGAGTTCTTCACGACATGTGCAGCAGACTGCACCGTTATTTTGTAAGCTATGTCGGAAGAGGATCAAGCGTGGGAAAAACATCAGATGCTTGGGTACCACGTGCTTGATGCGACATATGACCACCTGCCCTGCATCCCATTGGCACAACACTTTGCATAGGTCCGCCTCCTCATCTGTCTCTACCCCCACTATATGTCCTGCCATGTCATTGCCTACAACCTCCACTGACAGGGATGATGCTACAGTAATGGGTGTACCAGGTCCTTCCTCAGAATGTGACAGCTTCCCATCAGCTGCAGATTTACGCAGTCAGATTTTGTTGCCCTAGCTGCTGCTGAGTGTAAGGATATAGGGTCACCCAGCACGCAGACAAAACCCAGAAAGGCAAGAAAGGACCCTAAACTGAGAAGCTGGTCCTTAGAATGGCCAGGTACTAATCTAGAATACACAGAAGTACAGATCAGGGACAGGAGAGATATCGTAGTATAAACAAGCCAGAGGTCGGTACACGAGGTAAACATATGCCAAGGGATAAAGCAGAAAACAGTCAAAATACAAGCCAGAAGTCAAACCAGAAAATCAATAATCATAAGCTGTAGAAACGCGCTGAAGGCTAGAAATAACCACGTCAGGGCTCAGAGCACAGACTGGAACTGATATTTAAAGGCCTAGATCCCTGACCAGGTGTGGCATACAAAGTGGCCTGATTCAAAGACTGGCGCCCTCTCTGTTGGGAAGGCCGTACTGCAGGAGCAGTAGCAAGCATGACAGTACCCCCCCCCTCACGAGCGCCCTCTGGGCGCCGAGATCCCGGAGCAGTGGGATGAGAACGGTGAAAGGCACGGACCAGACGGGGGGCATGGAGATCAGAAGTAGGAACCCATGAGCGTTCCTCCGGGCCATACCCTCTCCAGTGCACCAAATATTGAAGACCACCACGGGAATGACGGGAATCAACAATGGACTGGACCTCAAATTCTTCTTGTCCCTGGACCAGAACAGGACGTGGTCGAGGAATAACAGTGGTGAACCGATTGCACAGAAGGGGCTTCAACAAGGAGGTGTGAAAGGTATTCGGTATACGGAGGGTATGAGGTAGGTCCAGCGCATAACTGACTTCGTTGATACGTCTTAGGACTTTGAATGGACCAATGTACCGCGGAGCAAATTTCATTGATGGCACACGTAACTTAATGTTACGGGTAGACAACCAGACTCTCTGGCCTGGAACATAGGAAGGACCCATCCGCCTATGCCTATCTGCATAGGTCTTCTGTTGGACTGCAGCGTGACAGAGGTTGGAACGTACCAAAGTCCACACTTTATGAAGAGACTGAACATAGGAGTCCAAGTCAGGAAGACCAGTGTCAGCACTAGGGGATGGCAAAAAAGTAGGCTGGAAACCATGGGCAACATAAAACGGGGAGTGACCAGACGAGGCATTAACATTACTGTTCAGAGCAAATTCAGCCCAAGGAAGCAAAGATACCCAATCATCTTGCCCTTGAGAAGAGAAGCTACGAATGTAGTTCTCACTAGACTGATTGGCACGTTCGGCAGCTCCATTGGACTGTGGGTGATAAGCAGAAGAAAATGATACTTTAATACCCAACTGTGAACAGAAATTTCTCCAAAATCTAGAAATGAACTGTGGACCCCGATCAGAGACAATTTCATGAGGCAAACCATGTAATCTGAATACCTCTTTGGCAAATATGTTGGCTAGACCTTTAGATGTTGGCAATTTCTTGAGAGGAACCAGATGAACCATTTTAGTAAAGCGATCAACAATGGTCAAAATCACTGTATGCCCTTCAGAAGGTGGCAAATCTACTATGAAATCCATAGAAATATGTGACCATGGTTTGTCAGGGATGGCTAGTGGTTGCAATAGCCCTGCAGGACATTGAGTAGAGGCTTTGGATTGTGCACATACCACACATGCCTGTACATATTCTCTCACATCCTTGGCAATGTCTGGCCACCAGTACATCGGTGTAAGGGCTGACAATGTCCTTTTTATACCAGGATGACCGGCTGGCCTGGAGGCATGATAACAAGAGAGTAGTTCCTTTCTTTCTGCGTCAGGAACAAACAACTTGTCAGAAGGAGTCTCAGGAGGAGCTGTACTTTGCATAGCTTGGATACGAGTAAGGAGTGTAGAAGTAAGGGTGAGATGAGTAGCTGCCACTACTCTCTCCAGAGGAACAATCGACTCCACTGGTCTATCTTGCTGTTCTGTGACCTCAAACTGCCTGGAAAGCGCGTCTGCCTTCGCATTTCTGTTACCGGGCCTATAGGTGATTATGTAATTGAAATGAGTCAAAAACATCGACCACCGGGCTTGACGGGATGACAGTCTTTTGGCATCGGCAATAAAGGTCAGGTTTTTATGGTCAGTCAGAATCATAGTGGGAGTAGGAGCTCCTTCAAGTAGGTGTCTCCACTCCTTCAAAGCAGAAATGATAGCCAGGAGTTCTCGGTTACCGATATCATAGTTCCTTTCAGCACTAGATAATTTCTTGGAAAAGAAGCCACAAGGCTTGAGTGGTTGGTCAGGGGATTCTCTTTGGGAAAGAACAGCTCCTACTCCTGTCTCAGAGGCATCAACCTCTAGGATGAAAGGCTTCCTTGGATCAGGGTGGACAAGTATAGGGGCCGTAGAAAAAGCCTCTTTAAGAGTCTCAAAGGCTTTAACGGCTTCAGGGGACCAAATACGGGTATTAGCTCCCTTCTTGGTCATATTGGTAATGGGTGCCAGTATTGTGGAGAAATTGAGTATGAACCTGCGGTAGTAGTTGGCGAACCCTATGAATCTCTGAATAGCTTTTAGCCCTATAGGACATTGCCAGTCAGTAACAGCAGTAAGTTTAGCCGGGTCCATGGAAAATCCCTCTTTGGAAATGACATAACCTAGAAATGCTAACTTAGGTTGGTCAAAGAGACACTTCTCCAATTTGCAGTAAAGGCCATTGTTCAACAACGTCTGAAGAACCTTTTTAACCTGCAAGTGGTGAGTAGCGAGATCAGGTGAGTAAATAAGTATATCATCCAAATACACGATGACACAGTCGTGTATGAAATCACGCAAAACATCATTTATAAAATCCTGGAACACAGCTGGAGCGTTACATAGCCCAAAGGGCATTACAAGGTACTCGTAGTGACCAGATCTGGTATTGAAAGCGGTTTTCCATTCATCACCATCCTTAATGCGCACTAAATTGTACGCGCTTCTTAAATCAAGCTTAGAAAAAATCTGGGAACCTTTTAACCTGTCAAAGAGTTCAGCAATCAATGGAATGGGATAGGCATTTTTCACAGTTATTTTATTTAAACCCCTATAATCTATGCAAGGTCTTAAGTCCCCCTCTTTCTTAGAGACAAAAAAGAACCCAGCACCAGCAGGAGATGTGGATTTCCTTATGAAGCCCTTAGCAAGGGAATCCTTTATGTACTCCTCTAATATGAGGTTTTCATGTTGAGACAGAGGATACACTCGTCCCTTGGGAGGAAAAGTGCCAGGAAGGAGAGTAATAGCACAATCATAGGGTCTATGCTCAGGTAAAGTCTCAGCCCCTCCTTTGTTGAAAACCTCCCTGACCTCCTCATACTGTATAGGAACCAATACAGATAAAGGAGCAGCAGTGGGTACATTTATGGTGTGCACAGACTTGACAGGAATCATGCATGAATCAAAACAAGACTTGCTCCATGACAGAACAGTGTTTCTTCTCCAGTCTATGACTGGATTGTGTTTTTGTAACCAGGGATACCCCAAAACAACAGGACATGAAGGAGATGATAGGAGTTGGCATACCAGTCTCTTTATGGAGAACTCCTACAAACATGGAAATAGGACTGGTCTCCTTAGAAATATATGGGTTGGAAAGGGGTCTGCCATCTATAGCACGAATAGCTATAGGTGGGTTTTTTTCCACACAGGGAATCCCTTTCTCCAATGCAAAAGTAGTGTCCATAAAATTTTCCTCTGCCCCTGAATCAAGAAGTGCATCTACCTGAATAATGGAGGAACCCACTTCAATCATAATAGTAAAGTAACAACGCTTTCTATAAACAGAAGGAGATAATGTCATGACCTCTGATACCAGTCCCCTCTCCTCTGAGGGTTTAATCTCTCCAGACTGCATTGGTTGAGGTACAGGGTTGTCAGATGCAGCAGGGTTAAACTCTGGAGACACACACGGCATTAACCTATTAGGTTGCGCTTTTGTTTTACACATGTTCCTGATTTGATCCTCCATCTCCATACAGAATGGAATTAGATCATTCAGATTCCCAGGAAGATCTCTTGCTGTAATAGCAAGGGTTAAAGAGTCAGATAAACCCTTCAGAAAACAGGACACCAGAGTTTCATTATCCCAATTAACCTCGGCAGCAAGTGTCTGAAAGTCAACAGCGTATTCCAACACAGGTCTGTCTCCCTGACTTAACCTCATTAACCGTTTCATAGCAGGATTGTTCCTCTGGAAGGGTTAAACACACTTTTTAAGGTGGAAACAAATTCCTCGTAGTTATTTATTATGTGATCATTAGACTCCCAAAATGCAGTAGCCCAGTCTAAGGCCTTGTCTCTGAGATGGTTAAAAAGAAAACATACTTTAGCTCTGTCAGTTATACACATAAGAGGATTTAACTCAAAACATAAATCAATTTGCTTCAGAAATCCTCTGCATGCAGCAGCCTCACCACTGAAGGTAACAGAGGGCAACATTTGCACTGGAACAGCAGAGTTAACCATCAAAGTGTCAGAATGGGTTATAGGAGCAGGTGAAGGAGACTGCATGCATTCTGTATTCTCCAAGAGCATTTCCAGCAACATTGCAAAACGATACATCTTGGCATCAGCCTCCCTTATATGGGTACAGCAAGCAGTAAACTGCTGAGCAATGTCTGCAGGGTCCATGGCCCTGACGTAATGTAAGGATATAGGGTCACCCAGCACGCAGACAAAACCCAGAAAGGCAAGAAAGGACCCTAAACTGAGAAGCTGGTCCTTAGAATGGCCAGGTACTAATCTAGAATACACAGAAGTACAGATCAGGGACAGGAGAGATATCGTAGTATAAACAAGCCAGAGGTCGGTACACGAGGTAAACATATGCCAAGGGATAAAGCAGAAAACACAGTCAAAATACAAGCCAGAAGTCAAACCAGAAAATCAATAATCATAAGCTGTAGAAACGCGCTGAAGGCTAGAAATAACCACGTCAGGGCTCAGAGCACAGACTGGAACTGATATTTAAAGGCCTAGATCCCTGACCAGGTGTGGCATACAAAGTGGCCTGATTCAAAGACTGGCGCCCTCTCTGTTGGGAAGGCCGTACTGCAGGAGCAGTAGCAAGCATGACACTGAGTAAAAAAAAATATAGTCCCAACATCCCCTTGCACAGCGTCTAAATGCCAGCTTGGCAAAATTACTCGAATTACAGCTGCTGCCTTTCCAGCTGGTGGACTCTGCCTCCTTCCGTGAATTTGCCGAATGTGCTGTACCACAGTGGCAGGTTCCAAAACGCCAGTTCTTTTCACGCAAGGCCATTCCAGCACTATACCAGCACATGGAAGACAATCTTATGGAGTCATTGGGAAAGGCAGTCAGCAGCAAGGTGCACATTAGAAACATAGAAACATAGAAACATAGAAAAATGTCGGCAGATAAGAACCTTTCGGCCCATCTAGTCTGCCCAATTACATGGATACTTAACCTGGATTTATCTTTTGTTTAGGATAGCCTTATGCCTATCCCATGCTTGCTTAAATTCAATTACTGTTTTGGCCTCTACCACTTCTACTGGAAGACTGTTCCATGTATCCACCACCCGCTCAGTAAAATAATGCTTCCTGATGTTACTTTTAAACCTTTGCCCCTCTAATCTAAGACTATGTCCTCTTGTTTTAGTTTAGACACGTGGTCCAGCAAGCATGGACAGGGCTGTTACATTTCCAGCACGGCACACTGGGTCACTCTGCTTGCAGCTGGGAGGGATCCAGGACGGGGCTCTGTGCTGGAGCTTGCTCATCCACCACGCCTCCAGAAAGCTGCTTATATGAGGTCTGTCTGCTCCACCACCTCTTCCTCTTCCTCCTCTTCCTCCTCCTTCTCTGTCTCTGGCGAAGTGGCAGTTAAACCGATGAGTGGCAGGGGCTACGCAATGGCTCAGCAAAAAGATGCCATACTGTGCTTGAGCTGGTTTGTTTAGGGGACAGGAGACACACCGGGCCAGAAATTCTGTCAGCTCTGCAGGGGCAGGTGCAGAGATGGTTAACACCACGCCAGCTTGAGCTGGGAATGGTCGTCTGTGATAATGGCAGCAACCTTCTCTCTGCCCTATGCCTGGGTAAGTTGACGCATGTACCATGCCTAGCACACGTCCTATATCTGGTGGTAGAGCGTTTCCTAACCAGGTACCCAGGGCTGGCAGAGCTTCTCAGCCAGACCAGAAAAGTCTGCAGCCACTTCATATGGTCATTCCCAGCAAGTGTTCTCCTGGCAGAAATTCAAAGAGAATTCCACCTTCCCACAAACCATCTGATCTGTGACATGCCCACCAGGTGGAACTCGACATTGGCAATGCTGCAGCGTCTGCACAAGCAGCAGAGGGCCATCAATGAGTACCTGTGTGAGTATGGCACAAGGACAGGTTCAGGTCAACTTGATTATTTTCCCCCCGCAGTGGCTGATGATCAAGGATGCATGCACTGTACTGTCACCATTTAAGGAGGCAACGTGGATGGTGAGCAGGGACAGCGCATGCATCAGTGACACAATTCCTTTAGTGTTCCTGCTGGAGCGCACTCTGCGGGGAATTATAGATGTGGTACTAGAGGCAGAGCAGCGGGAGGAAGAGGAGGACTTCGCTAGCTCTCAAGGCCCCAGTCTTTATGCAGACAGCATTCCTGCGGGTCCTCAGATCAGATAGGAGGAGGATGAGGAGGAATATTTAAGTTATGGGGGCATTGAAGGTGGGGATTCCTCAAGGGAGGTGTGACGGAACGGCCGCCACAGGATTTATTTAGTTTAATTTCATTCTTATTTTGTTATATTTCATTTACCCTTTATTTATAGGAACTAATTTCCTCTGGTAGATTTAATGTAAAACTGTTGCTAGACTTCTAATTAATCATGTTTTTCACCTGCACCATTCTGCTAGTAACCACGGAGTACATGCTTGCTACAATGTATCAGTCACAGATGTAGCGCTCCACGCTTCAAACTCCAAAATACTTTATGTTCAGTTATATTGTGTGGTTTTAAATGTATTGTCAATTGCTCATTTTTAGTTTTAAATAGACTTATATTTCTTTAGCTAAATGTGTTTTTTTAAAGACACTACCTGCCACTAGTGTCAAATGCTTTCCTTTGTATAGAATGTACAATAGGTTTGAGTAATTTGTGGATTATGCAAAAGTGCTTTCTCTTTTGGATATCTGTTATCTGTTTACCTGTTCTGAAAGGTTGGGAGTCACATTGTCTCAGCCACCCACTATCTGATTCCCTTTACAATGGGTTATGTAAATCACTGTATGTGGTCACTGTGGGGTCAAGATTTCATCTGCATACAACCAGTGGACCAAAGTGAAGACTGAGAGGACCTGAAAGAAGCCTGCAATGGTCTTGGAACCAACCAATCAGAACTGTTGGGGTGGGCGGAAAGTCTGAATGTGCATGGCTGTATTTTGTATATAAGCACTGTCTGTTCCCATTCTAAATACACTCTGATTTACCTTCAAACCTGTACTGAGTCACGACTAGTATTTGGGGAGGGCATAATCACTGAATAAGCCAGCTTTACTGAATCCTTCGCTTCCAGACCATCCAGGGACCGCTGTCAATCTCTCTCCCACCTTGCTAGCTCGCTACCCGGCTAAGCTCTCCAGCAAGACTCGGTGCCGCAGACGGAGCTACCCCTGCAGGGTAGATGATCTGTTACAGGAGGGTTTTGTGTCCCCAGAAACCCAAGGACTAGTACGTGGCTGGGAGGAGGTAGTGCACGATACGGTCATCCTCAGCGACCAGGAACACTCGGAAGCTAATGCCACCTCCAACCTACACTGCATGGGCTGCCTTATCCTGCAAAGCCTGCTAAAGGACCCCAGGATTCGTGCTATCAATGAGAGGGATCTTTACTGGTTGGCATCCCTTCTTGATCCACGATACAAGGGTAAGGTTACAGAGCTCATCCTGCCCTCACAGAGGGAGGACAGGATGAAACAACTTGAAGACGCTCTAAAGCGACACTTGTCTAACACCTTTCTAGGCACTAGTAGGTTACCAAGTGATGACACAGGTGCTTCTGAGGCTGCGGTTTGTCAGAGGAAAAGCGGCGAAGGCCGCTGTGAAGGCCGCTTGACTGATGCGTTTTGCAATTTTTTTTGTCCACGAAGCCCAAGGACGTCAAATGTAGGCACCCATTGCCAGCATCTTCACCAGATGGTGCAGGACTACCTAGAGGCAAGGGCAGACCTGGATACCTTTACAGCAGATGATCCACTGGCTTACTGGGTGTTGAGATTGGATCACTGGCCAGAACTTAGCCAATATGCTATGCAGCTACTAGGTTGCCCTTCATCCAGCATGCTTTCTGAAAGGACGTTTAGTGCCGCTGGAGGTTTTGTCACCGTCAAAAGAGAGCGTCTGTCCACCGACTCTGTAGACCGGCTGACATTTATAAAAATGAATCAGTCCTGGATCAGCAGCTATCACTCCCCTGATGCTGATGTAACTAAATAGATGGGGATCTCTTCTGCATTCCCAAAACCTCCACCACTGCACTCTTTCACAATACCTCAGAGGGGTTACGTTGTGAAGGCACTAGCTGGCACCAAAGGCCCAATATTTGGGTGCACTGCCACTGACGTGTGTACCAGATTCATACAATTTTAATATTTGACCGCAGGGTCCGCCCCTGCACTCTTCCACAATACCTCAGAGGGGTTACAGTGTGAAGGCACTAGCTGGCACCAAAGGCTCAATATTTGGGTGCACTGACACGTGTACCGGATTCATATCATTGTAATATTTGACCGCAGGGTCCACCACCACTGCACTCTTCCACAATACCTCAGAGGGGTTACGGTGTGAAGGCACTCGCAGGCACCAAAAGTCCAATTTTAATGCACCTGTTGTTACTTTCATCCAAAGCCTGTATAAGTTTCACTATAATTTAGCCAAAAAATCACTAAACTTGTTCTGCGTGTCCTAAAACGTCTCCTCTTTTCATACAGACTGCTGCCCCAAGCAGTTGTTTATGAATAGATTAAAGGAAAACCATTTACCGTCATTTGAAATGTGTTTTTTTTATTTTTAAATGTTTCTATACATCCTACAAATCCGCCACGTCACAGGCAGGTTATGGGGACCTCCTAGGCACGATATTTGAAGGAATTTTTTGTTTTTATTCTTAACCTTTATGTCATGGAAAAATCACTGTTCGTTTAAAAACATTTTTTTTTTAAACTTTTTGTCCTTGTTTCCTGTCCCCCAGGGCACTACCCGAACCCCCATACACCTTTTATGGCTAATATCTTGCATATATGCCCTGTTGGAGGGCACTCTAAAAATCGAATGTTCGGGTCCCATTGACTTGCATTGAGTTTGAATCGTGTTCGCGTTCGAATTCAAACTTTTTAAATTGTTTGAGTTCGAATGCGAACCGAACACGGGGGTGTTCGGCCCATCCCTACTCATTGATACCTAAACACATGAATGGAATGCTGGGGTTAAAATATTAGCAGCTGGGACGTGTTTACGAGGAGCTCCGCATGTCCGCTGCTTTTGAGGTCTATTTACAGCATCACACGCCGAATAATTTTGATTTGGAGACCAAGGTTCGCTGGCCATCGGATTCGAGATGTCCGGAGGCCACTTTGTTCCCCCCTCCGGACCAGAGACATTCCCCGCAGCCGCCGTGACGGAGATGACACGAGGAGATGGCGGCCATGTTGCGGCCTCCGTTATAGCCCCTGGGGCCTTGTCGCTCGGCTACCCTGCTGCCTTGGCCCGGTCTGATAGTGTATTGAGGGCTGGGGAGACGGCGGGCCCGCGTCGCTCGACAGCCCGAGGCGGAGACCAGCTTGGAGAGACGGGTGGACTGGGTCATGAGCGGCAGGATGGGCCCGCGCCCCGCGTGGAGGGCGTGGACACCTTCTTGGAGGGCCTGGAGGCCTGCCTGCAGCTCCTGGATGGGGAGGATCTGGATGGTCCTCTCACCAGGGGTATGTGGCGACGGATGTTCCATGCCTTGCGCTACCGGAGCAAGGTGGTCCCTAATCGGGCGGAGGATAGTGCAGTGGCTGCCAGATCCCCCACCAAGATTTATACCGAGGATGCTGCGGGGAACCGCGATGAGAGGAAAGGGAGAGGTACCTCGGGTCCACTGGAAGGATGTGAAGCCTGGCCGGAGTCTGGAGGTCTGAGGAAGGTGAGAGGGAACTCGGAGCCCCCGATGCAGATGGTCCCTGAGTCAGGAACTGGGCTGGTGCCTGGAGGAGGGCAGGATCCGCGGGATGCGCCCGGGGTGCTGGTCCGAGGAGCATCGAGAGGAGCGCCGACGCATCCTGGAGGCCGAGACCGCGGTTTGGGGGGAGTTGAGGGCCCCTCCTCGCCGCTTGTGCGGATGCGGCTGCTCCGTCCCTCTCCACGGGAGGTCACCACGTGGTGGATGGGGTCTCTCTACGGGACGGCTAAGACCCGAGCCACCTGGATGCGCGGAGGTTTACCGGAGAAGAGTAGCAGACGCAGCGGTGTTAAGCTGGTGGTGGCAACGATACCAGGCCTCACGGGCAGCGAGCTACCTGCTGAGCGAGTCCCCTTTTTTCGGGACACGGGATGAAGGGACCCAAGCGCCACCTTTTCTTCTTGTTTCTACCTGTTTTTGATGTTTCCCGGCTGGGCTTTTGAGACTTCTGAGACTTTCATTTTTCCTTTTTTTTTTTTTTTCTCTTCTCTATTTTCTTCTTTTGTTTTTCTTATGGCTCTACGGGATAATTCGGGAGGTGCAGACGTGGCCTGGTGCCCGGCTATGCCACCGAATGCCCGGGCCTCAGTGCCATTTTCCCCCCTGTGGCCCCCCCTCGTGGTTGTTTAAGCCGCATGGGTATCCGCCAGGGCAGGCACAATTTTGGCCATTGCCATCCTTTTATATTCCCCCATCTTTTCTTTTTGCAATCTTTTTCTGACAACGCCCCTAATTTCATTGTTTATTCGTATCTGTTATTTTTCTTATGTCGAAGTTATTGCAGATGACTATGTGCGGCCCTGCGAGGCCTTCACCTTATGCTTGTTTGTCTTTTCTCCACCCGCTACCCCCCTTCCCTTCCCCCCCCTCCTGATTTTATTATATGATGAGACCCCCCCTGTAGGGGATGTTTATTATTTTTCACATGTGATACTTCTGCTGTGGCTGGCCCTGCGTGGCCCCTGCTTTCTTATGTTTGATTGTATGCTGAGTTATTTGCGAAATAAAAATTTTAAATACAAAAAAAAAAAAAACACATGAATGGTTGATGACTCAACATCGTTAGTATACTCTATACCCAATCTGGCATATTGAGAACACTAAATTAGGTTATGATTTCAGCTTTCGTAATGGAGACCACTCTGCTGCAGAAAAGAAAAAATAAGGAGGTATTGCTGAATTTACAGTAATTCTATAAATATTACATTATCATTGTTGAATGAGTCATTGAGCTACTTTTACCACCAAGCATTGGGTTGCCAGGTCAATGCCAAGCATCTATTGTAGGTCTTAGTCTAAAATGAGTTACAAATCACTGCTCTGCTATGCAATCACGTGCCATTTTACCGTTCTGTCAAAGGTCTCAGAAACAGCGTAATAATATCACCAAAGAACCGGCACTCCAGACTGTTCAAGGACCACATCATTAAGTACTTTGAGCGTCTGTCTGATAAAGTTGTACTCTTAACAGTCGGGTCTGTAACAGATCTCTATACCCCAACTGGTTCACATCTGTTAATACTGCTTCCTTGCTGGACCCCCGATCTCGCACCAGCAGTATTTTGTGCCTTTCTCCAGTCCTTAGACGAAGCTTAAGGATGGGTACATTGAAAGCATGGTGATAGCATTCCCCAGAAACGAGGCAACACACAGATCTGGATATTTTAGAACAGTCAGCAACTTGGACTGAGCCTTTAATGAAATAATATATATACAGTGCCAGGCCTGGCCTGTCAGCCAATGGTAAATGACACTCCGGCTTCTACAGCACTTCATTAATCCCTCCCCTATAATATTACTGTTAAGGCTCTGATGTTTCTGCTCCTTCTGCTTCTCGACATCTGGGACATAATTAGACCAGGGACAGATAGTGGGATTTGTATTGCTCAACATTTGGCAAACAAGAAAGAACAATATCCAGTTAAACCTTTAACAGATACAAACACATTCCAGATAGGGGAGTTGGAAAAGACTAAGGTGACCCACACAGTAATCCTATCAGCAGATAGTAAGTAACCGATAAACATAGACAATAATGATATCAACAATAACAGTATTCAGACATAACACAGATTACACAAACACCCTGCACCCTACAGGCACAGGGTGACTTCAGCATAGGAGATGGCAGGGAAACAATGTAGTACGTCAGGCCTGCATCTCCGGAGTACATCTCAAGGCCCATGTACCCAAGTTCAAAGTGATGCACACCACAGGGTCCCTTCGTCATATTAAGTATAAGTGAGTGTGGGCTTCCCCTGGTCCCTTGAGCACCTGTCTGATAAAGTATAGAAGTACATACTTTAAATTAGTGCATTCCCTCAATTATTTGCTCAAAACCAACATCATGATCCATGTACGATGAATTTGAAATCTGAAAATATCATGGCTTCTGCAATTGTTAAAGGTTCACCACTTCTGATTTTCTCTTTTCTAGAGTCAATTCAGCACAGTCTTCTACATTTTAAAAAAAATGCATCTTTTAAATCATCTTATGCAGAATGTCACGTCCAGCGTCCGGATCCCTGCCCAGCGCCCGGCAGCGCTGTTCTTACTGCTCGCTGGCCGGGCGCCAAGTGATATACAGAACCGCGGTGGTCATCTGGGTGGTCAGGGGGCGGGGTGCAGCATGATGACGCAAAGCTGCCAGCTTTAAAATCAGACTCATTGCCCTGACGTGGAGTTTGTTTCCCCAGTGCTTTGGCGATTTCTTTTCTGATAATTAACATTTGGCTTACTCTGAGAACCCTCTATGTGTACCAACCCAGCAATTACTGAGAACCCCGCTTTATGTACCGACCCGGCTATTACTGAGAACCCTGCTTTGTGTACTGACCCGGCTATTCCTGAGAACCCTGCTTTGTGTACTGACCCGGCTATTACTGAGAATCCTGCTTTGTGTACCGACCCAGCTATTTCTGAGAACCCTGCTTTGTGTACCGACCCGGCTATTCCTGAGAACCCTGCTTTGTGTACCGACCCGGCTATTACTGAGAACCCTGCTTTGTGTACTGTCCCGGCTATTCCTGAGAACCCTGCTTTGTGTACCGACCCGGCTATTACTGAGAACCCTGCTCTGAATATAACCCTTGGTATAAGGCTGACCCTCTCTCCTGGCATTAAGACCTATGTTGTCAGGGCCTGCTGTGTTATACTGTTCTGGGTCCTGTTAACCCTTGCTGGGTGTTATAGAATCGAGTCGCTGATGGTAGTCAGCTGTACCAACCATTCAAGAATCGGAGGGGTAGATAGGGTACTGTATGCAAGGACCGACATCTTGGAAACAAGGGGGATCCATGACACAGAATATGGGAATTTACAGGTAATCTTACTTTCTAAAGCACTGCTCCCCTTTCAGGCAAGCTGAGAAAATGAGTTTTATTAATCTATGATAAAGTTATTAGAATAAAACTATAAAGAAAAAGCAGAAAACATTCTTATTTCGGTGATGATACTCGAGGCAGTAAAAGAATATAATTTTTTTCTTGTTGATCAGAAGTAGAGACGCCACCTGATTTTTGAATACTGCCCGGAACACTTATGATGACACTAAGCGTTCATAAAATACGCTAAGCACGGGCAAAAACAATTTGGCTTAAAATTTTCCATTCTTCTGAAAATTTAGGTTATGGCGGTTAGTCCAAATTTTGATTTTGTCCAGTGATTTGGTTCATTTGAAACTCAGACCAAATATTTAGTTTCATTAAAATCAATTTAACTAACAGGGTTATTCAGAGAGAGGTGAAAACTAGGAGAATGACTGGAGAAGTGAAAATTCTAGGTCAAAATAGCTGATATGGAAAGTGAGATAAATGGGAGAATTTTTCTGGTTTGGGTATTTTGACCTAGAATTTTCACTTCTCCAGTCATTCTCCTGGTTTACACCTTTCTCTGACTAACCCTGTAAATAAATATTTAATTAAACTCTTCTGCAACAGATAAGCACATAATTATGAGAGCCGGCGGGTTGCTCTGAAGCCCAACTGCTCTTTCCTGCAAAAGATAGGGGGACTCCTTTCTCCACTACAGCAAAACCACCCGAGGCGAGAGGTTGGGTAGTTAAAGTAGAGTAGGTTAAACAGCCCACCTGCTTTGCTTTATCCCTCATCCACTAGTCATGGGTGGCGGGTTATATGGGAAGGGTTTGGGTGGGTTATATGGGAAGGGTTTGGGTGGTTTATATGGGCAGGGTTTGGGTGGGTTATATGGGCAGGGTTTGGGTGGGTTATATGGGCAGGGTGTGGGTGGGTTATATGGGCAGGGTGTGGGTGGGTTATATGGGCAGGGTTTGGGTGGGTTATATGGGCAGGGTTTGGGTGGGCTATCAAGCAGAAAACTCGCTACGATTTCAGTTTAATGCAAATTGTATTTACGGTTGTTCAGACATGATTCAAAACTAATAACATTTAAACAAAGTCATTCATCTGCAAGAATGTATCGTATTGAAATGTTGTGTAATGTCTCGTATTGATGATGGGAGAGTCGCAGCGCTGCGTAAAGTCTTCTCCAGCACATTATCCCAAAGATCCTCAATGGGGTTAAGGTCTGGACTGTGTGGTGGCCAATCCATGTGTGGAAAAATGATGTCTCATGCTCCCTGAACCACTCTTGCACAATTTGAACCCAATGAATCCTGGCAATGCCATCTTGGAATATGCCTGCTGTGCCATCAAGGAAGCAGAAACCCATTGATGGAAAAACCTGCTCATTCAGTATATTCAGGGAGTCACATGACTTCATTATTTGCAGCTGAAACATATTAATCACTGCAGTAATTACCCAATGGAAATCTATTACTTATTTGCTTATGTAAATCCAGGTTGTGACTTTTTTGGCCAGACAGTGGATTTTAGCGTAGATTTTTAGGTAGCGCAGATGGCTGGAATACTCTAGGAATGAATTATTTCGATTTTGCCGCAGATATATTACCTATGGACAAGACATCTTAAGTAAAATCTGGATATGGAAAACAGCTCCATGTGAGATCATTGTACCCTCATTAATAAAGTATCTAAATCAAAAGAAGAATTGTAAAGAATGTCTTGGGTTTCCTGGTTTGCTATGAATATGGAAATACGAGATGCAAAAAAACATAGTGTGTGCCTGGAATATGTAAAGAGGGATTGGAGCACAAGCAAAAGGTTTGCATTATTGAAATGTTTGTTGACTTTGCAAAGCTTGTTAAAATCAATGATAAACAGAAAGTAAATGTCTAACAATCGGAGAAACTGTATCTGCGTTTTCAGGGATTTTTTTTCAAGCACCAAAATCTGACGAGGTATGTAATTTGTTATTATGCTTTTTAGACACAGTTGTATATTAAAGGTTTAATCAAGAGTTCCCAGTCCTTGGCTAGTAAAGAGTCACATAATAGGTGAAATTGAAAAGGAGAGACATACCATACCAAAACACAGAAACAGAATATATACATATTAATTTTATATAAAAAGAAATTCTATTTGCAGTGAATCTGTTACAATTTATGCAGCAGATAGGTACATGGTTTTCCTTTTATAGAGAGAATTAACCCATTCACTACCAAGCACTTTTTGAAAAAACAAAAATATTTCTCAGAACATTTATTTGAAACATGGGGTGCATAGATAAAAATTAAATGTAAAATAGCAATTATGTCCAGAGATTGTTGTTCTGAGATAGTTAAAAAATGAACATAATGTAAATTTGCTTCATTTAAAATTTTTCATGATATTCGTTTATCCTTCATAGAAATATTGCTGGGATGAAAGGTTTTAAACTCTAGATGGCGTCCCTTATCTTGCTCGATTTCACATGGGGGTCTGCTTTATTAACATACAGGCAGAAATGGCTTTGGTGTCGAACACAGTGAACGTGGTAAAGAAAGATGGACAATAAATGGATAATTTGGTTTACAATGCATAATTGAGTTTACACATGTCTGGTAGTGAAAGAGTTAAAGGACTGCGCAAAAAGGATTGAATTTCAGTTCCAAAACTTTCCTTCTCACCAAATTTCTCAGCAAACTCACAAAGTTACTGCAAGGCGTTTCAGTGACCTACATTCTGGTAGAAAGCAACCTGCCCACTCTGAACCTTGCACTGCAAAATGATTTCAATATATACAAGAAGGGGGAGTGTCCCCTAAACTGTACTTCTGTGTTATGTTTGCAATGTGAGTATTACTAATTTGAAAACATTTTGGGATTTACAAATATAAAAAGTAGAAAAGTCTGTCCCACTTCTGTTCGTCGTCTGAAAAATACAATTTCACTATATTATTTTTTCATGACTTTGATACAACGTACTGTTTATCTTTTACACAAGAAAATACTTTATTTGACGTATTAAATATTTTTCCCAAAGGGGGTTGATATTCAAACCATGCTCTGTACCAAACTTTCAGAACGATAATTTTTTGGAAGGTCGAACGTACATTCTAAGACCTCTAATCGATTTGGCCTGATGGCCAAAGTCAGCACATTTTTCTGCCACATTGTGGTCATTTTTTGGTTCTGGAGATTCAATTCCAGGCTTACCGACATTTTGATTCCAAGTAAATTTTCAGATCATACGTCGGCTCGTGTAGCTATACGTTTCAATGGAAATATCGGTGTTAAGTGATTCAAATCCACTCTTATCGGTACGCTTATTTCTGAAAAATTATCATATGCTGAAAGGTATTGATAAAAAGCTTCTATGATGCTTGTAGCGCCGTTTAATGTATTGGTTCAACTCTTAGGGCCCTATTACATTCTTCACGCAAAAACGCACGGTAAACGCGTGAATTGTTGTGCGAAGCTTTAACGTTAACGCGCGTAAATCAATGCTGGTATTACAACCCTCACGCATTTTTTCATCCGTCAAAAAATAACGCGCGTAAAACGGACGCGCAAAAAACGCGCGCGCAGCAACGTTGCGCGCAGAAATCAGTGTGCGGACTGTTTTTTCACGTGATTCAGCCAATCAGAATTAAGAGCCACAATTGTCTCACATTAAGTTTTTGCGCCTGTCAAAGTCAATCTGCGCATATATGCTGCATCAATAAAAAATGCACACCCAACTTCTCAAATTTATCTGTTTGGTATGTGTAGAATGTGTAACTATACTTTGCTGCGTTTTTTTTTTGGGCTGGTGTATTTGGTTTCGGCCAGGTTGATAGAATTTGCCATTAACACCAGCTTTTAGGAGTTGCTAAAATTAGGCGCGCAAAGGCTGTGTGTTAGAAACTGCGCAAAGATTGTAATACCATCCGCGTACCAGCGCACAAACGCATTTGCGCTCACAATGTTAAGTATAGGACACGCGAAGCGCAGTAAGCTCGCGCAGCGTTCACGCAGGTTCACACACGGTAGACGTATACGCGCGATTGTTGCGCTAAGATTGTAATACGACGTTCTGCGCAAAGGGTTTTGCCCCTCGCGTTAATGCGTTTTTGCGCGGGCGCAAACGTATGCGCGAAGAATGTAATAGTAGTGTACAGAGATTGTGTGTTGCACATTTTAAAATGAAGCCACAGACACGTGCATTGGAATGTTAAATTCTGGAAACGCACATCTTACTGTAAATCCCGTAAATGCGGGTCTTACAGTAAAATGTGCAGGTTTAGAATTTACAGTAACAGTGGAAATATTACAGTATGGACTTGCAGGTTGTAAATATAACAGGTAAATATTGAAGCAGCGAGTTATGGGTTTAAAATATTACTGTAAAGTGTTAATGTAGGAACTTACCCATTATAACACTGTAAACGTTAATGTACAGACTTGCGAGAATTAAATTTACAGTACAGAGGTTGCATGTTTTTACTGAAAACGTGATTTCTAATTTGAATCCACATTTACCGTAAAATCGTGCTGATTCTGTATAGTAAATTTAGGTCTCTCAAGTTTGTACATTAACTTTTACAGTTATGTTTTCAACCCACGAGTCCCTACTTTAATATTCCACTGTTGCATTTACAACCAACGAGTCCGTACTCTAATATTTCCAATGTTACTGTAAATCCAGAAAATGCGCGATTTTACTGTAAGACTCACATTTACTGGATTTAAAATAAGACTCACATTTAAAGACTTTTTTGTAAAAATGCATGTCCAAGATTTACAGAAAGATGTACATTTATGGGGTTTACAGTAAGACACGTGTTAAAGGGACATAAGATTTTAATGCCAGGATTTCATTTTAAAACCTGCGAGTCTTGGATTTAAAATAAGACAGTGAAACTTGGAAAGTGCATCCATGCACAGTAGTTTACGCATAGTTTTTTGAACTTTTTACTTTTCCGTTATTTTTACTAATCAGCCATTTTTTGGAATTCGACTTCGGACGAACTTTCCAACCAAATCGGCCGATATTTCGTTACAAATATAAGCCAAAAGCAGCCATTAAATCGAGCCCTATTTTGGGAGAGTTTATTAATTCTTGAGGGACACAATTCTAACATGGAGTAATGTTTGATTCAGATTAAGTCCTTCTGGGCCGAAACATCACCTTGGCTTAATTTCCTTCCTAAATAAAGATCTGTGCATAATACACCGGTAGTGCCTATCAACTTCTTGGGATCTATGTCTCGGGCATAGTGGCGTCATTCAGGAGAGCACCAGTGTGTGGATGGTGTGTAATGAATGCAGGGCCGGATTTATATCAAGGCAGAGTAGGCATGTGCCTACACTCGCCTGCCACAAGGGGGCACCTTGTTCTGTAAAAAACAATATATGTATTTTTTTACAATTTCCTAAGATTTAGATATCTCTGTAGCCCTAATGGCTAGAGAGACATATGAGGTATCATTGGAAATGCCAGATTATGTACTTTCCAGTGAATCAGGTTAGATTTATATAAAAAGAGAAAAAAGGAAACATATAATTTTGTTAAAGAAGCACTATTATTTAGTTTACAATTATAAAGTGATGCTGCGCTAACTCAGCCTTCTCATTTCCACACTGCCAGCAAGTGTAGAGCTTATGATGCCACATATTGTTTCATCGACAACCTAGACCATTGCACTGCAGTGAGGAGAGACAGGGGGACATTGGAACCTGCATCTCTGAATTGTACACTGCACAAGGTTAAGTGAGGTGTCATTGGAAAGGTCGGAGTCTGGTCTGTACAATGATATCAAATATGGCCATGTAATGTGAAAAATAAAAAATTGAAAAAAGTATTGCAAAGTTATTACATCCCACACTGCGGTGTCGGAGTCCCGGCGGCTAGCAGCACCTTCCTTGCTGCTTGCTGGTGAAAGTGAAATTGCAGCCGCGGGTCACTGATGCAGGTGGGGCACAGCGTGATGATGCAGTGCCTGCCAAGATTAAAATAAGACTCCTGAGCCCTGGTTCCTTGCCCTGATGTGGTTTCCACTCCTCTCCGTGCTTTCTTGTTTATCAAATCCTCTGTTGATTCTTCTAGCTGTTATCTTCTTGGCATTTGGCTGACGACCCACTCTGGCATATTAACCCCTGGTATCTTGTTTACGAGCACTCTGGTATCTGTTAACCAGTCCTGTTTTGCATCTACCTTTGGTTCTGGGTATCTGTGTATAGCAATAGGTAGATATTATGGCCACTTAAAGTACCGTCAGTGTAGGATAGCCTGGATCAGACATTATATTCAGGAGATATGTGACATTACGTCAGGGTCATGGATCCCACAGACATTTCTACACAGCTGGCTAGAGTGGCATCCAGACAGGATGAACAGGACCATCGTATGGACCTGTGTAACCAGGCACTACATATCACAGACATCTTGTTTACAACCCTCAACTTCTGTTATTGTGCCATTGTTTTAATGTTCCTGTTGTATCTGAGACACATACCCCTCACGTGAATATGACCGTGCCATTGAGATTTTATTGGACCCCAAGTGCGTGTAGGGTTTTTCTAACACAGGTTGATATTCACTTTGAACTGAACCCCAGTATGTTCCACTCTGATAAGTCCAAAGTGGGCTTTGTGATAAATCATTTGTCGGAGAAAGCAGTGTTGTGGGCTATGCCTCTGTTGGAGTGCAAGAAATCCATTATATATGATTATAATGGGTTTGTGCCTGAATTACACTGTACCTTTGACACAGCCAGGAGAGCCAAGGCAGCAGGGAAAGCTTTGTTCTGGATTAAACAAGGAAATAGAAGGGTGTCTGATTATGCTATTGAGTTTAAGACATTGGCGTCTGATGTTCACTGGACTAATGAGTCACTGGTCTTGGTTTTTACAGAAGGGTTATCAGTTTCTCTGATGAATGAGCTCACACCCAAGAAAATGCCAGAAGAATTAGAAGACCTTATAGAATTCTGTACAGCCCTAGATGACCAGATCAGAGACAGAAGAGCCCCTAAAGAAAAACCCAAGAGATTAGTGCCTAGTGTTCCTCCTGTATGGGTCACACCAAGAGTTGATCCCTCAAACACAGAATCCAGGCCGATTGGTAATACTGGTTTGTTGAAGGAGGATAGGCAATACAGATGCAGGAGGGTTTGTGCCTTTATTGCGTGTGTAGGGGGCACTTCAGATTACAGACAGTGTCCTAGACGAAAAAGAGTTTCACCCAAACAATTATGAAAAATCGTTAAAAAATGCCCTAAAAAAATTAATAAAGAAACTTTTTCTACACATAAATAAAACCGGGATTTTTTTTTTACATGGAAACCTATGGGATTAGCCAGTTTAAATGTGTCGAATGAAACCACTGAAAATCAGTGCATTTTACTGACATTTCGGTGCTGTTTGGTGCTCTCTGAATAGGTTAACCATTACTTCTCTATGGAGGATTTCGAGGCCGCTGAAGATCGCTGTATTTCGCTGGGAATTCGCCAATATCAGTAGCCAGTTCAGCTCTCTTTGAATAACCCTAATTGTCTTCCAGTAACTAAACATTTTCCTGAGGTGGAGCACACTGTATCTATACGTAAATTTATGCCAATTGATTGTGTACCCGTCTGTCTCGAGAGATGATCACACCAAAGATCTTCTCCTTCGTGAGTTTTCTTTCCGATACATACAGGGTTATTCAAAGAGATTCGAAAAGTCACTGCACGTTCGGTGACTTTTTGTTCTCTTCAATTCGGTTCCTTTTGCCGATCCCATTTCGGTGACCCTGCGGTGTATTCAGCAAGCACCACAGGATCCCGAATTGCAGGGAAAGGCTGCCGCAAACCTGACGAAAACTAACCGCAAAACCCGGCGAATGCACGCCGAAAACCCCCAAAAACATCTGGATTAACCTGCCGAAAACCACGGAAAAAGCCCGAGCAGGAGCCGATCACAGCCTTCGACACAGCAGAAGAGGCAGTGAATAAATTAGCAAAATAGTTTGTGTGAATGTGTGAAAATGAAAAGCTGTTTGCAAAGAAACTACTGAGCAAAAATGTCTGACATTTACATATGAGATCCAGGGAATGATAATAAAAAGGGCTGTTACAGAAAAAATAAGTAAACTTAAGAGGAAAAAAAAATCAGACTTTTAAAAAAAAAAATCAGAAAAATGCTTAAAGTATCCTAAAAAATCTATAAATAAAGAGACTTTTTACTGCAGAATTTTAGAATGAACGGTTTATTAGATATTGAATTAAAACCGGAATATTTTTAACATTGAAGCCTATGGGATTCTCCTGAATAAACCTGCCGAATTAAACCACCGAATGGCAGGGCATTTCGGGAACCTTTCACTGCTGGTTTGTGTTCTCTGAATAGCCGAAGCAGTGCTTTTTCATGGGGATTTCACTGCCCTCGAACAGGCACCGAACAGGCACCGTATGTGCAGGCAATTCGTCAGGATTTGACAAATTGCCTGCTCTCTGGATAGCCGAATGGCCAGGAAAGGTAACAAACGCTGATTTTCAGCTTTCGGTTACCTTTCTCAAGCAATTCGGAGCTCTTTGAATAACCCTGATACACTAAATACTGTGTTTCCTTTAGGATTAAATGAAAATAACTTGTAATAGTTATCTAAGTAATATAACCTGACCGTCAGACACGTCTTAATACATTTAAAACACATTCTCAGCGGATAGTGGTGACCAACAGATTGTTTTATTTTAAGGTGGATTGTGACACAATATCGAGAAGGCAAAAAAAACCCAGTATGAAGCGCTGGCCAATATACAACATACTGGGAAAAAATTCCTTCTGGACTCCAGAATGGCTTCAGATTTCTCCTGGGATCGGGCAGCCATTAACCCTTGATATTCTGTCATTCTTTTGTGCAGTTGGATCCATCACAAACGTCTTACACCATGGACTCTTCTTTCTCAGGACGACAACAGCAATGACAAAACAATCTGTAAGAGGAAGAGACATTGTTTTAGAATGGAAATCTTCCCGTTGTATGAACATTCATGAATCCGTACAGCAAGTTATTAGATCTGCGCACTCATATTGAACGCACAATCATATTCCCATTTATAAACAACTTTACAGTTGAGCGACAATATACACGATATATATTAATCATACAATGCACAGCGCTGCTCGCCATTATTCTGTGACAAACTATAAACTTCTTAAAAGGGTTAATTTTATTTCTATGATTTGTGACTCGTTAAGATAATTCTGATGTGTTTGCTGCGCAGTGCGTGAGGGGCGCGATGTCTCACAATAACTTTTCTCTTCCTCTAACATTATATTTACCCCTTGGAGGAGAGGGTAATGGTCACTGTGACCCTCAACCTCATGAAAAAAATGATCATTCTCCTGTACCCCTTCACGTCCTCTTTGACCCCATAATCCTTCTGTAATGGATCGTAAGATAGTGACTCGATATAAACGGGAAGACACATCCCGGAAGGGATCCGGCTGATGAAGTTGAGGCATTCCCTTCTCTGTAGGGGGTGGAATATTTTCAAATTTGCTCCCATGCAGGATAAAGGGAAAGCTTTTAATTACCCTCACCCCAAAGCAGGAATGTTCCCATCTACAAACACATTACACGACATAACTAACAAGCAGAAAGTAGCTTTCTTACCCCAGCAATAAGACGACCAACAGAAACATCATGCCACATCCGAGGGAGAGGGTGATCACCACTTTCCTAGAGATTTTTGGTCTCGTTGTCACAAGTTCTTTTGGAACCTTCTCTAGGGTTATATTGGAGTATACTGTCAGGTCAAACAAATCCACCATCTGTTTTTCATATTTATACCTCTCCTTGGTGACTGAAATAAATAACAAGACAAATAAAAGATTATTTTACATTTCTTTAAAATACAAATAATTTTATACCTTAAGAAATCCCCAAAACTGAAGAGCTTAGAAACGACAGAAATGACTGTTTAGCGCATTTATTCCTTTGACCTGCGATATCAAGCAGACGCTGAGATTGTTAGTTTTTTTTAAGTGTAAGTTCTTTTAAGATTTGTGATGTTTTTATGGTTAAAACGGATTCGGTGCCATAAATGTTTCGGGGGAATCTGAACAATTTTTTGCCTAAAGATGTCAAGTGGCAGAAGCTTTTGTATGGTGTTACTCCCCCAGGAAATAAGTGCTGGAAACAGCTAAAATCTAACATCAAGGACAGAGATAACCCCCAAATCTTACCATTCAGGAAATAAAATCCTTCGCCTATGATGTCCTCATCCACGTCTTTAATGACACAGGCATATGTACCTGTATGGTGGACTCGTGCCGGACTTATTGCGGCGTAGAGGTCGTCACCATAATGAATGTCTTTAAAGGACGAGATGTCTCTGGTGCGGATCTGCAGGCAATAAAAAGAGCTTTGTTAATTTTGCTGTATCTGTTTAAGGACACAATTCAGTATGCATTCCCTCCCCCCTACCGCGGCTGTATAGAGTATGGAGTAAAACTCCGCTTACCTTCGACGCAAATTTCCAGACAACCGATATGTCTTCTGGGATCTTGAATGGCATCTTGCAATTAATGATGGCCAGCTCTCCACTCTTAGCGTTGATGTTAACGACTGTGGGTAGAAGAGAAAGTGAAAATATTACACATTCACGTAAAAGCCGAGGATGATATAAACAGTCCTGATCGACGGCGTTAGTTTTAACGTATCTGATTGGACGTGTGAATATTACTGATCACTTCAAAGAATTTTTAATAAAATGCATAATTCAAAATTTTAATTTTAATATATTAAATATAAGTAGAAAGTTAATGCTCTAAGAGCTGCTCTTTCACAGACACCGTGAATAATTCTTATGTATCCATATATACATTAAGACTGATTTACTGTAACTTTATAATCTAACATATCACTGATGTTGCTGCTGAGTTGCACTTGGCTCTGATGAGTGTGAGTGCTCTTTACCTAGACACGTAAGTATCTCTATTCCTGCGCTAATATCCCCCAACCTCTAACTTTTAAATTGTGTTTAACATAACTACTTCTTTGTGTTTAACATAACCAATAGCCTCAGTATTATTATTTTTTTTAAAATGTAAATGGTTTTATTAAGAAATAATTGTCATACATAAATCAAGCAAATATAGGTATAACATTTTAGAAAATAGGGGATAAAAGAGGGGGAAGGAGAGAGGAGGGGTTGCCCAAACCCAGAGAAGAGAGGTGAGAAAGAGGGAGAGATGGTGAAAAGAGAAGGTAGGTATTGTACAGTGAGAGAGATAATAGCAACAATTTTCATATTAACATCATCGGTCTACAAGGCTTAGAGAGCCAACCAAAACCCCAAAACTGTATAAGAAAAGGGAGATCCGTTTCAAACTGAGTCCATCTGTTCTATCCAAGGTGTCCATGTTTTGTAATAGGCAGAGAGTGTGTGGTGTGTAGTGGCTGTGAGTTCATTCATCATTTGGGCATCCCTGATTTTAGGGTAGATTTTTGAGAATGGAGGGATCGACGGGCAGTTCCAATGTTCCGCGAGAACGCGGCGGGCTGCAAGGGTTATCTTGGCCAACAATTTGTTTTCATGTCGCGAAATCCGGTAAGGGCCTGGAAAACAAGTAAGCCCATGGATCCATTGGAGTTTCTCTCGATAATACTGCCTGTAGTAGAGTGTGCGTTTGGTCAGAAAATCGTTGGACCTCAGAACAAAACCACCACATATGGACGTAAGTACCCCGGAGTCCACATCCTCTCCAGCAAAGATCAGGGGTCTGTGGGGACATGTGCGAAACTTGGACAGGAGTGGTGTACCATCGGAAAATAGTTTTGATTAATTGTTCCTGGTGAACCGTATCATCAGAGTCCAGTGCAATAGGTAGTGCTTGAAAAAAATATAATAAACGTGGCAATATATTCATTTTGACGCTATAAATGCGGCCTACCCACGAAATTTGGTACCTATCCCAACATTCTAGGTCTTTCTTTATTTGCGACCATAACCTCTTATAATTAGCATCATATAGGGTGGTGGGGTCGTTAGTAAGCATAACCCCTAGGTATTTGAAGGAAGAGGGGGAGAAGCGGACAGGAAAGTTAGTGCAGAGATAGTCATATTGAAGGGGGGGAACATGGACCGTAAAGGCTTCCGATTTGTTGATATTGATTTTATAGCCTGACAGTCTTGCGTATTCATCTAAAGTTTGAAACAGTTGCGGCAGAGACTCCAAGGGGTAGGACAGGGATAAGAGGATATCGTCAGCATAAGCCGACACCTTAAAGGATTCAGAGTGGACTGTGAGTCCCCGTATCCCTGGGTTCATCCGTATGTGTTGGAGAAGTGGTTCCAAATACAAGGCGAATAGGGCAGGGGAAAGGGGGCATCCCTGTCTCATTCCATTAGATATCAGAAAAGGGATTGGTTCCGCTCCAGGCAGTAAGATCTGGGCAGAGGGTGAGGTGTATAAAGCGTTAATAGCGGCTAGAAAGGATTCTGGTAACCTGATATGCTGCAGGAGGGAAAACAGGAAGGGCCATTCCGCTCTGTCAAACGCCTTCTCTGTATCCAAGGAGAGAAACAGAGAAGGCTGTTGTGTCTCCATAGCCGTCCACACCAAGTCCACTGCCCTTCTAGTGTTTTCATAAGCCTGTCGAGTGGGTATGAAGCCGACCTGGTCAGGGTGGATAAGAAGGGTTAAAAATGGTTCTAGTCTAAGGTAGAGGACTTTGGCTAATAATTTCAAATCTGTATTAATTAGTGAGATGGGCCTGTAGTTTTCAGTGAGATGGTGATCTTTATCTGGTTTGGGTATTAAGACAATAGATGCCAGTAAGAATTCTCGGGGTGGGGTGCCACCCTCCATCAGGTCGTTAAACATTCGGAGTAGATAAGGGAACAGAATTTTGGGGAAGGCTTTATAGTACTGGTATGTGAAGCCGTCAGGGCCAGGTGCTTTGTGGGGTTTCATTAGGCTCAGGGCATTACCAAGTTCTGTTTCGGTAATGGGAGAAGCCAGTGTGGCCGCCTGTTCATCGCTCAGAGATGGAAGTGAGGCCCTG